>BTSX01000002.1:20298399-20513399 GCA_036245825.1 Pristionchus entomophagus | reverse complement strand
GTTTGCAGTCGTATTTCGTCCGTCAGAAAGGGACAGTAAGTCGTCTGATTGATCTCTGTCTTCTCTCAAGTCCACAACAATACGAGGGACGAAAACTTTGCTCCCACGCGCAGCAGTCACTGATGAGTTTAGCCGTCGTTTCCTTCTGTGTTGTATTGTCTCCCTCAGTCGATCCCCCCTCCCCCTCTCCCCCCCCCCCCTTCCCCCCTCCCCTTCTCCCCCCCCTCCTCTCATTCCCGTCACTCCCACTATTCACATTGCATTCTGTGTGTGGCTTCTCAATATCTGGCACCACTTGGCCATTTGTCAGGTTGATTTGTCTTGCATCATTTGTCCTTCTTAGTTCATTCATAGCTCTCGAACCCCTGACCCTTTTATCTGAATGAATGTGTCTAGTCTAACGCATCGTCTCAAAATAATTCTAGCAAGGATTGGAAGATGAGTAGTGTCATCCTCTCTGATGATTCATTCAGTCCATTCGCGTGTTCTCTCTCTCCTCCATCAGCCTTCGTTCATCCGGCCATAAGCTCGTTTAGACGCCCTCTATGTCTATTCTGTACCTCTACCATCATTCGTCCATCGTCAAAACAGGAGGGTCACTCCTCCACTAAGTGCTTCTTCGCACTACTGTGTCAGTTTTCTCGGAACGCTCGGCCCCCATATTTTGAGTGCTTGGGAATATTTGTACCACATACGTGCTTCAGCCTCATCTGCATCTCTCATTTGGCATCGCCCGTTCGATGGTTTGCTTTTATCCGCTAGCCTTTTTCTGAGTGGATTAGAGTTTCAGTGGTCTCATTTGCCAGGGCTTCTCATCTGGAGATTCTATCAGAAGATGAAACCTTTCCTGCTGGTGATTTGGAGCTCCCTTGCGTCTTTCTTTCAGCGCATTTTTCTCTGTTGAAGCGAACGACGATCTCTGACTGTCCCATTCATCGTACACATTGCATTTCCCTTCTTTGAAAGGCTCTCGTATTCTCGATCGGCTCTCATTCTCATCTATCAAAAAAACATTTGTTTTGAGTGGGGATGAGTAGCATAGCCACTTCTACTGACACTCCTCAGAAGTTCTATTACATTTGGGCTAAGGAATAAGCGAATGAAGTGGGGGAGTCTCTCACTCTTCTCTCTCTGTTCGAGTGTCCTTTCCTCTCGAAACACAATTAGGTGCTTCTAGAGAGGCATCTCAACGTGTTCCTCGTTCTTCTCTTCAGACAATTGTGTTTCATAACACTCAGCTACTGTGTTTACTAGATCTTGGGACATTGGCCATTACTTCAAGTCTTTACGCTGCACACAATTTTTCTTAGAAACTTTTTTCGATATTTCAAACGGTCGTTCATCGAACTATCATGCAGATGCAGAACCCGTGGTCGAAATTCGAAATAACTCTCGTCTCAGAGAACAGTTCCGATTAGTGGTCTTCTCCCTCAATCTCTCATCGTCTATCTCCTCTGACGATCAAATTCATTGAGAAGCAGTGCTTCTATCTGCAGATAAGACTCTCGCCAATTCGTCTCGGCTGCCCGCAAAATGAGTCGTTTCTTTCTCGTTTTGAGCACAAGTTGAAACGGAGAAGCGAAGAAGGAGCTGGGGGAAGGAAGGAGCTCCTCCTTCTACTCATTTCAACTACTAGTCATTTCACCCCTTCTTCGTCTTACCCCAGACATGCTCACGTTTCCCTTTACTATTTCAAGACAGGAAGACTTACTCATCTTCTTATTAGGGAGAATGGAAAGGCCGCGCATCAATTCATCCACAATTTTCTGAACGAAGCATGTCTGGACATCTGTACTCTAGACTACCATCACTCCTTTTGCTCTCATGCTCATTCTTCATTCCGATTTCACCCCTCCCCCACCCCCTCTCCTTCTCCTTTCAAATTCATATGCCTTGTCTTGCCCGTTCGTCTGAGCAAAAGGCGCTGCTTCCTTATGAGAGATGAATAGTTTCCTCGTGAATGAATCTCCATCTGCTCTTCTTTTCCCCGTTTGGTTCCTGTTGTTGCCGGGAACCTCATGCGGCATAAGCAGATTTAACTCTGGGGGTTCCTCGTGAGATCGAGGCAACTATGATAGTATTCCACCACTTTTTGCGTCAGAAGCCACTATTTCTGGCTGAATTATTCATCCCTCGTATTACATTACCAGTGCAGGCAGCAAATCCCACGTTTCTCCTATGATTCAGCATAACGCCATTTTTCGTGCCATTTCCGAAGTATCTTCTTTTAAAACGTTTAAAAATTTAAAAAGTCGTCTTATTATGGCAAGATATTATTCACCCACCCTAATTCTAAGAAGTCTCGTTCATTCTCTTTATAAGCCACTACTGCACCTGCCCTCTCCCTATTGTTCCGATTTCAACGTCTCTCAGACACATTCTCCACTCCTAATCGTTTCCACGAATCCGCACGTTCGCATGAAGTACAGTGTGAGAACGAGGGCCATAAGCTGCTTTCCACCTCCATCCATCTAGATGAGAGTCCCCCCTCTCATTCCCCCGATGGAACCTGGTCACGCTCCTCACTAGAGTATTCCTGGGGGTATTACTATCATCATCCTCGACTCACACCATCTCTAATCCTGCTATCTCCGCAGGAACTGTATGCTGTTTTCCTGCAGACTACGGTTTTTGGTGGTTTGACTATCTAACGCGGATGGCACGTCGATATTGTGTCCAACGTGCACTGCCTGAATTATCGCCATGGTAAACAGGCGATTTCTGATGACTACTCGTTCCCCCCATCTGCCATAATAATTGGATCATTGATCGTAGAGAGATACTCTGTTGGGGGAGACTAATGTAGACGTTCACTACCCATACTCATGATACCGAACTTGAATTGATAATGAAACGCATCACGTTCCTTGCAAACGCGCATCGACTCTGAAAGTCATCCCTCATTCCCCTTCTCTTCCTTTTCTTCTCCCTAATGGCGGTCAGGATCAATACGATCAGCTAAATGTACTAGTGAGGACTACGCTAGGTGAGGCACTGCTAAGATAGATTAAGTTTCCCAGCTGTTCAAAGTGCTTCTTTACTAGATACGTAACGTGTGACTAGACCAATGAAAAAGCTACCCATTTGTAGTGAAGTTAATGCACAAAACAGAGATAAAGGTCACCGAGTAGTATGGCTCATTGGCTCATGAGCTGGGCCCATTTTCGTATCCCCTTCCTTTTTGCATAACTGCAAAAAACGGAGTAGACTGGTGATATTCTTCTCTTCCTGTCTCTGCCCTTCTTCCTCTTCTTCCACTTTTTGTCCTTACTTCATTTCTGCTTTCGAGAGAGAGAGCTACCAACCATCTTAGTCCTAATTAGAAGAGAACGAACTTCCGGTTCAAAATGCGCTCTAGCCGCTCAAATTTCATTGCATTCATGACGCTCCGAATATTTACTCCGGGACAAAAAAGCTCGTTTTCATTTTACCGAGTGTTCGATGGAATCCCAGATCCATTGGGTATCTAGACATACACAGTCACTCCCTCCCCCTCCCCCTCCTCCCTCCCCCTCCTCCCTCCCCCTCCTCCCCCCCCCCTCCTCCCTCCCCTTCCCCATCGACTATCGGATTGTACCCTCGCTTGCCATTCACGGCAGTCACTCATTGTTGTTGTCTCATTGATGTTCACTTGAACGATATTCAAGGTATCATACTGGACTCCTCCCCCTCCTCTCCTCTGGATCTTCCTCCACTTCTCAGTCTCACTATTGCTCTTATTTAGCACGTATTCCTCAGATATTACAAATACTTTCTAAGAAGTGCGGGAGTCTGCAGGACCACTTCCTCCAGTAGAGACACGTCCCTCTTTTTCTCCCAGCTCGTAATGAGTTTTTGCCAGTTTTATTTTAAAATTTGTATGCAAGCCCCCAATACGTCACGCCCTCTTCAAACCAGGCCCATTTGAAACTCTCACACCCAATTCATCAATGGTCCGTGTCATTTTGTTGTGCCTCCTCGTCCCCTGGGACGTCTCCCTCAATACAAATCCCTTCTCTCCTCGGTCAGTCAACGGACTCTTTCATTTGCTACGTTTCTATCTCGTCGAGTTATCTTGATCTAGCGCCGATTCCCCGTCTTCTCAGACTTGATGAGGACTGCGTCTTTCATCTCCAGTCAGATGAAGAGCACACATAATTACCCTCAATTCAGATTTCCCCTATGTAACTTCATGTGGGTGGAACAATTATTATATTTTTCTTCTTCTTTGAATTATTCCGTAATCATTAGTCATCTCCTAGTCTGTCCTCACCACTTCTCATTCCAATTCACCTGCACCATCAAGGCGATTATCCTGTAATGAGACTGTGTCAGGTGATCGCTTCTTCTCTCCTTTCCTGGTATCGCCCCCAATCTTTCCATTATCTCAATGATGTGATGGAGAGGCGGTCACTCTTCCTCCCACTCCATCCATTCACACAACAAACGTTCGCTACTGGAAACAAATGGCCTGAGAATGCTCTCATATTATTCGGCGCGTCTCTTTCAGTTCTTCCTTTCCTTCATTCGAATGGGATCGGGTGTGGCTATCGCTCCGAGATAATGAAGTTGCAGTGAAGAGGGGCGACTGTGAAGTCATGAGATATCGCGAGTTATTGGCATAGAGAGATTGAGAGATATTCGTAGTGAGTCGTTTGTAGCCCAGTCAGATGGTCGATGTATGTAACTGTAAGATATTCGTTTGATCCCGGCTATTTTCCGATACTTGCTTGTTATTCACTTGCAAACATCTAATGCAGTAACTACATATTGTTCACTCAAGAGTTCCACTGTCCCGTTGATTCGATACTGTGACATATTCATATGCTGGTATTTTGACGTTGACGTAGCCATTTTACTTCCCCATTTCTGCCCATTTCAATACGGTTCCTCCTCATCTTTGACACTCTTCTTGTTGATACCCATCCTCCTCCTTCTTCTACTCCTCCTTCCTCTTCAGCACTCATATCCCCTCTCTCCGCCTCTCCTCCCCATCTCAGAGAGTCTAATAAATCCACGACCACGGTACAGCCCCATTCCACATATCTACCCTCTCTCCTTCCCGTTACCCATTATCCCCCACCACCCCATTCCAGTGTATACGACGGTGTGTGAGATTACCGTAGTCTCCCCCCTCCCTTCCTTCCCTTTCTGCTTACGATTTGCAGACTGAGATACATTTATCGTCTACCCAATTATTCGATCACTCTCGCGCCTTTTCGTGGTTTTTCATCGCATAATTTATTTGTAATATTATAAATATATTTCTATTCAGGATGAATGATACAACGGCGACGACCGCTCAAGATATCGAACATGAAGATCCTGCCTTCGCAGGTACGCACATTTCTCAGAAATGAACGGAAACAGTGATAATGGCGTCCTTATTGAATCCCATCAACTCACTTTGGGTGAATAATCTAGCATGACACCGTCCGGTTGCCTTTCCGTAGGCGGCTTTTACCGTCGCCCTCGCGATCATAGAGGGATCTCTGTGACGACAAAAAAGACAAAACAAGAGGACTCCTCTGTTGAGTACGGTCACGATGTTCGAGGGGATATCTTTGTCTGGTCTCGGACTAGGGGATAAGCGCCCAGATGATATGCATGCGGGGAGAAAGTGCAGGAGCAAGAGTGCACCACACCCTGCTATTCCCTCTCTCTGGAAGAGTGTAGAAGACGCCTGAGGGGTCGAAGAGACCATCAGCACTCCCCTCAAGGAGCACTTCCCCCTCACCCTGTACTGTAGCTGCTGTGGGGCATAGAGAGATGAGTGGTAGGGCACTTGTTCAGCTCGTTGTAATGCCCATTTAGTAGCCATTGATGAAACCCATTAAGATTATAATTGAATGAGACCGTAACTCTGCAGACACAATGACCTTGTTTCGTGTGAAAAGCGAAAAGCAAATCTGCGCAAAATAAGACCCTTGGGGGCGATCGAAGATCGTTTTCAGCATGTTCTATGCGCTTTTCTTGCGTTGTTTTGTCGCGTTGGGTTCTAGAGTGGAGAATGAGGGTGGGAATTCCCGGAACAGACAGCTTGGTGGATCCGCCATGATGTGAGAATATGAACGTGGTGAAGGGGAAGAACCTGTTCTAACTAGATACTACTGAAGTAAATGGATAGATAGA
Source organism: Pristionchus entomophagus (assembly GCA_036245825.1). Classification (NCBI taxonomy): domain Eukaryota; kingdom Metazoa; phylum Nematoda; class Chromadorea; order Rhabditida; family Neodiplogasteridae; genus Pristionchus; species Pristionchus entomophagus. The sequence continues at coordinate 20,507,288 of BTSX01000002.1, read as the reverse complement.
AACCATCTGAAAGACGACCTCTCTGACCTCTCTCCCCTCTCAGGTCTGGTCGAGCGAATGTCTCTCGTCTGTGCTCTCATAATGAATGTGATGTGCATCATGGGAATCGTAGCCAACTCCCTCTCCCTATTCATCTACACCCGACCCACGTTCTACAGGAGGTATCATCAGTCTTATGTGTCTGCCATTAAGATCCTGTTCTCAATCACTGATCATCAACTGCCAAAACCGATTCTGAATACCAAGCAAACCCATTGAGAATGCGTGTTACGACAGAAATAAAGTTCTCCAAGCTTAACTTAAATTGATATGAAAACATATGCAAAAATATTTCGAAGCCATAGTTTTATGAGATGATATTGCAGGTCTATCAACGTCTTTCTGGCTGCTCTTTCCTTCGCGGATCTCGTCGTTTGTATTCTAGCCGTGCCTGTGTTTTCGATATCGCAGCTGCAAAGTCTCATGCCGGGTAATTGACTCGCCTTCGTTACTTAGAACTAAATAATATCTGAATAATTGTATTTGCAAAAATAATAAAATATATTGTAGGAACACCGATGATCACAGCGACGGTTATGCTGTATTTCTACCCGGTTACACTCATGGCACAAACTATGTCAGTGCTCTTTCTTCTTCATTCGAAATATCATAATCTCTCACTATAATTATTCTGACTCAAGGCATGAGATAAAGCTCAATTTGCTTCGCAAAGTTAAATTTTAAATTTTACAAGCTTTGCAGGTCAGTCTGGCTTCTGGTGGCGATCACAATCGATCGATATCTGGCCGTCTGCCATCCTTTCATCGTCGCCAGTTACTGTACCAAGTGAGAGAACTACAGTAATCACATATATTTGGTAACGAGCATAAATTGTCAGAAATAGGAATTTTGTATGGAAAAAAAGAAAAGGAAAAATTAAGAAATTAATAATAACAAATTTAATAGGAAGCGGGCGATGCTAACAGTGGGAATCATCCTCACCTTCTCCATCGCCTACAACTTCATCCGATTCTGGGAATTCACCCTCAACGGTTGGTGCAGCGTAGATTTGTTTTGACGAATCAGGTTTCTGTTTCTCACAACTTTTACCTATGAGAGCAGGCAGGCAGACAGTCGAGATTCTTAATTCTCTAATATTTTTCAAGCGCCGATATGAGTGCTTTGACCACTAGAAAATCAGTCCCATTGCAGAAACGACAGATCAGCAAACGGGAGTGGTCGAGGATATGCTGGAGCCTTTGCTGAGGGCCGATAAGATGTACCTCCTCATCTACCAGGTTAGAATGGACGGTTTTTATTGAAAGGGCAAGGAGAATAATCATTGTTAATTGTCAGAGTCTTAAATGGAAGCATCCCATCTGAAACTCAACTGAATCTTATTTCAGAACCTTCTCACTCTTGCGACTCAATTCATCCTGCCAGTGGCGGTCTTGTGTCTCTTTAACTTTGAGGTGAGACCATGCCCACAATGAACCGGTCATTCGACTCAAATAGGGCATGGAAGCACGTTTAGCTATGAAATTCTGAACAAAAATTTGATGCAACAGTTTTCAAAATCATCATAAAATTCTGTAGTATTCCTTCCAATTATAATCAGAATTCATCTTTAGGTGATTCTCACCATTCGGAAGGCGACTGAGCAACGTCGGGAGCTCGTTTCCTCTGAGAAAAGGGAGCACAACACGGCCAAGATGATGATATACGTCGTCCTCAGTGAGTGTAGTGGGAATAGGAATTGGAGAATGCTGGTTTGAGACAAAAAGTTAACCTCGCCCGCATTTAATAGAATCTTCCATTTCAGTATTCATCTTCTGCTATTCTTTCTCCTTCATGTTGAATGTTTTGGAGGTGAGAGTTTTCATTTTTATTTAATATTTAATTTAATAATTTTGAGATCGTCTACGAGTCTCTCTTCCGCTCGGCTATCGGATATCTACTGAACGACATCAATAACATTCTCATCTGCTTGAATTCCTCCACCTCCATCATTTTCTACTGCAAGTACAGCACGAGGTAAGTTTTTGAAACATAATTATTCGATCAATCGTTCAGTAAAATATTCGGCCTAGAGATCAAAGATCATCTTACAGGTATCGCGCTCAGCTCATGCGCACGTGTTCGCTGGGATTCGTGTTGAAACGATTCCTCGTGTCACCCGGGAGGGGCGACAAAGGTAATACTCATTTAAACGTGATCTTGATTAAATTCAGTATGAATTACTAGATACAGTAATAGATTTTAAGAAAATAAAGTCGGATGAAGAATAAACGCGGTAATGTTGCTAATAGATACAAACGTCTTCGATCAACAACCAAATTATCATAGTTTCAGGCACGGTAATCCTCTCCGAGTGCAGTGCACTGGTGAACACAACGGTGCCATCACCGGTAAGCTGTCGAAATATTTTCGGAAATTATATTCAGTAATTCTAGAATCGTCCTGGAAGGAGCTCGATCGACCACAGTCCGAAATCGTCGTGTCAAGGTTAGGTTTCTCTCTAATTTTGTAATCTTATTTTGAGGACTCACAGTGCATTTCGTGTGTTGTAATAAAATTTAAATAATTAAATGGAACACTATGATTTTGTGAGAAACATAAATAAATTTCGCATTGGAGGTTCATCAGCTCGATGCTCGACAGAGCTCACTCTTCCTCTGTCTACAATGCTTCTGAAGGAACCCGAGAGACTCTGAGCATCCAGTTGCCCCTATCACCCCCCTTCCCCACGAATATCACACAGATTTCGAAATACACACGGGTCTCATTTCATTCCGCACGTTCTCTTCATTGAAATGGCGTGAAGAGAAGGTATTTCGAACTCTCAATATCATTCACTATTCCTTCCCTAGCTTTATGCGTAAACACGTCATTCGAATCAGACTCAACAACCTCAGAGAAGATGAATAATCACCCCGCTTTTATCTCTCTTATCTCGCCAATAACATCTGATTTTATCACTTCGCTAATTTTATCACCTAGCAGATTCTCCTCGTTTTCCCCTCCCCCCCCCTTCCTTCTTCTGTTGTTACCTCATTCAATATCGGCGTATATTTCGACTGTATCTCATAGGCAAAAAGGCGACGCGAGACGGGTACCAAATGTTTTCACAATATTTCCACGATAAACGCATTTCTATTCTCGTTCTCCGCATCTCTTTCTGGTGGGGAGAAGACACGCCAACCCATTCTGGACGTCGTTTCTCTTCTCCTCCCGACAATCATTCGTCTTGTTGCCAACCCAACGTTTTGTGTCTCGCCGCTGCATGAATAGGTGAACGACGTCACACCATTATTCACGCCTCTCCAACCCCCCCCCCCCCCTCAACTCCCAATCTCAAGAGTACCTACACATTTGCAGGGACGAAGAAGCTCCTAATGCAATCCGTTCCATATCTGGCTGATTCCGCATATTCTTCCTCTCTCTCTATCTTCTCTCCCTCCTCTTCTTCTCCTCTTTTTCATCTCTTTCAAGAAGGGCGAAAGAGGGCGGGGCTTCGTTCTCCCCCCGACTTCACTCGCCTTTTTTCTAGAGCATTTTCCTCTTGTCGTCATTTCCGAAATTGTCCGGCCACCCAATTCCCCGTCCCGATCACTTCTGATGATGACTTGTTAATTCATTCCTTACAGGCCCTCCATCCCCCTCAGCAGTCATCATGTCAGCCCAGCAGGTTAGAAACCGCAGACTTTCTTCATCTTTCCCATCTGGTTGTCTGCTGTGTAAACTCTCCGTTGAGGAAGTGCTGAATGAGGGAAGGGGAAGAACTCCCTCCCATCTTCCTCCCTCTCTCTCTCATTCTCCTACGTAATTCCTTCTCCTGAGAGAGACTAGAGAGAGAGGTTCTTGTCACTCTACGGACTCAGCGTGAATAGAATGAGCGATAGTTTCGACGGACTCAGTCGAGTGCCTCTGCACCCTCCTCTATTCACACACTATCTCGTTTCTCTCAACGACGAAATATCTGTCGAACAAAAAGAAGAGTTGTATGTACTTTCGAAATCTCTTCTCCTACTCTTCTTTCGAGAGTTGCCTCTCTATCTCGCAATGCATCTGCTCAGTTGGTTTGCACCTTCGTCAATGATCAAAGTCTCTTTCGTATCTTTCCCCCGGGGAAAGAAACCCCCACAGAAGACAGCACAGTCTCGCATAATTTATAACTGCCCGATCTCGCCTATTTTTCATCTTTCCCTCTCCCTCTCCTCCCCCTCTTCCTCTTCGAGAGACCGTAAACAGTCCTTGGCATTCCCACAATTGGCGACCCGAGTCGAACAATAATTCCGATTAGAGATTAGATCGGAGAGCGAGATTCAGTCTAATAAAGTCCAATTCCCGGTAAAATGGGGTATTCCAACGTGTGTGGGCAGCACGGTGATTACTAATGGAATGAGACTGAACGAGACCAGAAAGCAGTGAGAGTGGTGTAAGAGAGGCTTTAGTGTTTGGAAGATCGGAGTGTTCCCTCGACCAAGAAGTGGTCTCACAATTGTCAGGGGGACGACGGGGTCTAAACACGTCCCTTTCCTCACTAGCGTTCCGTCTTTTGGTGCCGTCGGAAGGTAGGTCAGAAGACTCCTTTGTCTCGTTGAAGCCATTTCGCGCGTCTTCCCTTTTCGAAAAGGGAAAACGTTAGCGACGGAGACTCTTCGCCTTTTGCTCACTCCCTTCACGGTTAGAGAAGACGAGAGATTTGGGGGAAACGAGAGAGTGAAAGATGCTTTGTCAGGTTGGAAGGCTGGCTAATTCTCATTAGTGAAGAGGGGCGAAAGAAGTGGGAGGCTGGAGATAGGAATAGAGAGAGAAGCAATCAGTGAATCTATCTCGGATGAGGGCTGACTCCATTTGGAGAACGGCCCTCAATCATAATTCATGAGCTGCTTCCGAGATTTCGTAGAGAGAGATTGCACTGATACCATGAATACCTTTGGGCATTTTATGATCACTGGAAATATAGAGAAAGGCATGAAATGCCTGACAAAGGCGTAGATTTGATGCAAAGAAACTACGTATTGATGATGCAATATCTCAGGAAGTCGTGGACATCGACATCACCGATCCTGCTGTGGGAGAAGCAGCCAAGAAGATCCAGAGTGCATTCAGGTTAGTGGTCCAACAGTTTCAAGTACTACTCTAGTCGTCTAACCCTCTCAGTTACTCTCGATTTCCAAAATGCTCTCGTTCTCGGGTTTCTAGCAGCTTCGCAAGAGAATTATTCTCCCCTTCTACACACCTCTCTCAAGATAGATAGAAGCAGAATGAAGAAAAATTCATCTCTAGTTTCCGGTGATCGGTAGTGAACCACAGCGAGTAGAGAGTTCTTCGATAACTGCTCGCTCATCCTTCCCTATCTGCGCCGGGTTTGGTAGATCAAAGTCCCACGAAAAAAAAAATACCCCTCTACTCCCTAAACTCCCACCAACAACGTGGGACGGTTCGGAACCGACGCCTGATTTCCGGACGGTTGAGAGCCGGCAAAATGTGTGTGCTCGTGAAATTGGATCCCTTCTGAAGTGATGGCATAACCTCGCAGAGAAAGCCAGCAAATAGCTCCCTTCGTGCGCTCAAAATTCATCTTTTAGCCCTCTCTTTCTCCCTTCATCTCTTTTCAACCCCCTCCTACTCCTCCCTCCCTACTCAGACAAGTGGAATGGAAACGAAAAAGAAAAGTAGACGAGGTCAGAGACCCGGCAAAACTTCTAATAGCTCCCAGTCACGAACTGGAGTGAATGGAGCGAAGAAAAGGCAAGAAAAGTTGGAGCTTCTAGTCGTATTTCGAATGTGACAGCATTCAGTGAGGGATGAATGAATGGACGATAGAGCTAGGTGTAAGAGTGATTCAGACTACGGTCTGTAGACACATCAAGACGTCATACAGAGCATTTCAGATTCAAGCGAAAGGACGCTCCCAAGGCCGAGAATGGAGCTGCAGCCACTCCTGCTGCTGCAGGTGCTGCAGCTGCAGACGAAGGAGCCACTGCCTGACCCCTCGCTCTCTATTCCTTTCCCTTCCGATGCAATACCTTCCTTCACTTACTTATTCTTGTATTCAGCTAAGCAAATGCAAAATATTTCATATTTTATTATCAGACATAAACGATTCACGAATCTAATGACTAAATACAACAACACTTCGCGCACATGCGCAACAGACACACAGGATTATAACCGAGATTTTGAAATAAAATAATGGAATATATATTTTTTGTTGAAATTATTGCTTGTATTATTTTTGTGTTTCGCTCTCGCGGATCTACGTAACAATGGTAAATTGTTTAAATAAATTGAAATAAATGCAAACCGACTTTTAGAGCCGTCGTCCCAGCCGTCTGGCGGATTGGTAGTGCAAAAAGTGCAGCATACCAATCCGCCCCTTCTCGTACTTTTTCCCGGCTTTCCGGTAAATTTTCGAAATTAATTTTGTACGCTCAAATTTGCTTGTTTTTGTTAACAATTGCGATAACGTTGTTTCAATTTATGAGGGTAACCTGTTTCGTCGGTTTCGTTGTGACAACGGCTTTTGATTGTCAGTCTTTGGGGTCACTACTTGAAGTTCAAGCTCTTTTCACATTTCGCAGCATGTATTTCGTTGGTTTCTGCTTTGCTGCTAACCACTTTTGCCTCAAGTAACCCATACAGGTACTGGTTCACATTTGAGCAAGGCTAAGAAGCAGTTCGAGGGCATTCCTGTCTCATCGGGGTTCGTTTACTTTTTCCTAGATTGCCTTGTTGATTTCCCATCTCCATTTCATCATTACTTCTTTTCCTGCTACGTCCCTAGAGTGGGTAGAGGAGCCACTGGATTCACTACTCGATCTGATATCGGTCCCGCTAAGGACTCGACCGATGTGCCCGAAACTGGTCAGTTTGTCAACTTTCATTTTTTTCACTTCCACATTCTCGTTGAATTGAGACTTGTACTGTTCAAAGCATTGAAACAAGTCAATTCATGTGCTGGTCCTCCTCCCAAGAAGGCGCGTAATGACGATGAGAATGAAGAGCTCAACGACAACATCTACGATGAGGTCTGTTCTCTCTTTCTCCTCTCATTGGCTTCCCATTGCTCGTTTCGTATTCAGTTCGAAGGCTACTCTGGCTCGCTGTTCTCGAAGGATCCGTATGATGAGGAGGATGAAAAGGCTGACAGGATCTACTATATGGTGGACGACAAAATCGATGAGATAAGGAAGGACCGTAGGTATGATTTTCGTCTAACGTTAATAAATTTTCATCTGGTGTTTTCACAGAGAGAAGAAGTATAAGGTGTTGGTCACTTTTTCACCATGTGGTCCCCCCTTTGGTCCGAAATTGGTCAAAAAATTTTAGTCTCCAAATCATGTCCCTATAGGAATTTCTGACTTATTTTTGAGCGTAGAAAACGAATCTGCTAACTAGAGCTCATGAAACTTTGAAATAAAAAAAAGTTATGCTATGAAGAAAATCTCAAAAAAAAATTCGTTCTGTATTTCGGTCATAACTGTTTTATTTCGAAGTATCATGAGCTCTAGTTAGCAGATTCGTTTTCTACGCTCACAAATAAGTCAGAAATTCCTATAGGGACATGATTTGGAGGCTAAAATTTTTCGACCAATTTCGGACCAAAGGGGGGAAAAACATGGTGAAAAAGTGGCCAGTCGAAAAAAATTTTATCTCGAAAAAGTATGTCTATAGGATTTTCTGGTGTATTTTCACGCGCTGATTCCAAATTTCAATATGAGAGCTCATGAAAACATGAAAGAAAAAAGTTATGCTTGAAAAACCTCAAAAAAAAATTCAAAAATCGCATGTTTTTCGGACAAAACCAGCGCTCTTTTTTTTTCATATTTCGATTCCTCTGATTTTTGGATATGTAGTAGGTACTAGTAAGTACTAAAATCACTCTCGGGAACTTTCCGCAGTTTTGCCGATTTGAAAAGTTACACTACTTTTTTAAAAACCCGACCGCCCTGCTCGAGCGCATGTAGATACATGGAATGACATTACCAACATATGAAATGTTGCCCTAAGCCTCCTCATCCCAATGGACGTTGGAAATTGTTCCTAGCATTATTTTAAAGAAAGTTATGGTCGTTTTACTGAGTTGAAATTAGACAAAAATTTCATAGTGTACCCACTTTGACCTACCAATACTCGGAGATGAGGATCGATATCAGAATTCTGCCAACGTAGTTTGATAGAGCACCATTTCAAGTACCTAAGTTTCACTTTTCAGCAGGATCGGAGAGACAAAATTTCTACCGCCACGGGGACGCCATTTCTCTCGATTCTATCGCGATGCGATTCGTCTCTTATAAGTGTTGTATCAAAATTGAATAAACTAACAGACACGAAGATTACGACATTGAAGATATATTTGCTCATCACATTCGATGAAAGCCTTATTATTTCAAAGTTGAGTGGAGAGCAGCTAGCCTGATGGTCCTGATGTGGCTTAGAGTTTTGTTTCGAACAATAGCCCAGTGACGAACACACATTATGCCTGCCTGAACGCAGTTTATCTACTTACAGGGAAGTGTGTTTGCGTTGGAAAATCTTCACAGTAGTATTCCACCATCCTGGGTGACGTGTCTACTACGTAGCTCTTCACTTTCGATTTTCCGCAGTATTGCGCGCATTGTCGTCCGTCCGTTGCCTGATACTCTCAGAGTCAAATAAATATAAATAAAATTTTACTTCACGCTCTCTACTTGGTCATGAATCTGAGAGAGCCAACACAATTATCATGTTGCACGTCTTTAGTTTGAAAAAAAAATCGAAAAGATAATTGAGACGATGATTAATTTTTTTGTATTAAAATATTTCGCGGAGAAAAAAGCACTACTTGACATGCCTACCGTGAAAACTTCTAATTCGGATGCTTCCAATTTTTGGATACTACTGCGAACGACTTCGGAAAGATTGAGCATTCTCCGACTGAGAACGTTTATATTGTCCAGATCGTTACTGAATACAAAAATTGAGCTACTTAGTCAAAATCATATATTCGAGAGCGCAATCATGTGAGAAAAAAAACTAACTGATTTAATCTAGCGAGAATATCCATGATGATGTCGTCGGGAAGACGCGACAGTTGCTCCTAAATAAACAAATCTTGAGTATCCAAATTTTGTTTTGTGATGTGAATTGTTGATGCTGACCCAATTCAAAATTTCTTCCATTCATCGCTCGCTAGGGTAGGTAATATCTACTAGATATGTGCTCTCTCGCTCATACTTGGAGTTAGAGGAAGTGTTCCGCGACCATTTTGCTTTTGGAGTTCCAAATGTGAGATTGTGGGTATCTGATACCAGATCAGACTGTCGAGACTCCTTTTCTTTTGAGGTTTCGTTTAAACTGAGTTATGAGAAATTGACTGCATGCCAAGCGGGCGCCGGCAACGAGATATGGATAAGAGGTAGTGATGTCGTTTCGGTTCGGCACCCATATCTCGCTTCAAACTCACCGGAGAACCTTGGTAGGAGTGTTTCCCCACCTCCCATGCTCAGATTTACAAATTTGAGATTTCGTCATCACTATGTAATTTTCACATTTTCGGTCATATCTCGCTTCAAACTCATCGCTTGAGGGCCAATTCCAGTACCAATCGAACCCCCTCGGCGAGCTTTACAAAATTATCAACAAATTTCGTCATCACTACGCAACTTTTCGCCATCCTTACGTAATATATCGTTTTTCGGAAGGATTACGAAATGTTGCGCAGTGATGACGAAATTTCTTGATCATTTTGTAAAGCTCGCCGAGGGGGTTCGATTGGTATTAGAATTGGCCTCAAGCGATGAGTTTAAAGCGAGATATGTGAGTGCCGAACCGAAACGGCATCACTAATAAGAGGACAATTAAGAGACCGTACATCTAAATTGGTTTGCGCATCTTGGCCTTGCGATTTTCATGCGCGGTTGTGGTGCGCCTCATTTTAGACGACAGATGAGGGATCATATTCAAGGGATTGAGAGGGAAAATAATCACTTTTGGCGCGAGGTTTTAATCTCGATTTTAGATCAAAATATGTGTATCTTGCAAGAGAAATACGTGGGAGAACGAGAGTAGAAGGGAGACGAAGATGACAAGGGGAGATAGTGAAGAGGGTCAGTGAAGTTCAACTGCTTTACTGTGAATGAATTGGTATAGATGTTGAAGGGATAAGTGTACCTCATCACAGTTCATCTGCAGTTTTGCTACTTTTACATCCTTCATGAGCTGAGATCCTTCGGTATGGATTCGCTTGAGAGTCCAATCAGCCATCTGTTGGTAAATATGGTAAATGGGTTTGTGACGAAAAACAATTAGAAGGGAATGTGTGTCGATAATATGTAATGCGCGAGAAGAGATTGAATGAAAGGAGAGGTCTATGATGAGGGAGCAAACGTATGTAGTTGAGAATAAACGAGTGAAACGGAATCCATAGTCGAGCATGCCCACTAGCCTGACTCGATTGGGCAAAACGGCTAATCATCTTTACCGACGCCAATTATTTCACTCTCTATACGATTGGACTTATTTAAAACGCGCACTAATCTGTCGATTCTCAAGCTGAAAATATACTCTCGGCTTTCGAGAAAAATGTGTGCGTCATGTCATGAGTAAGGCGAATAACAATAAGCCATTTATTAACCCCATTTTAAGACCTAATAAAATTGCAAAAATGGGAGAGGAGGTCATGCAGTTAGGTTTTTAAGAATATCTTTATCTTCCTCTATAATTGAAATAGTAGCGAGCCCGACTAAAAAATTCTGACACCATCTAGAGCTCAGATTAACAGTAAAATAGACGTCCTTCCGAACGATCGAAAGCCGATCAGAGTTGACGATTCATTTTTGAGCTTTTAATGAGTCTGCGATTTCGAAGTTATGCGAAGGCTTTAGCAAACACAGTTCTCTCAATCGAAAAAAATGAAAATGCCTCCAAAATCAATGCGGTGACGTTGTTTCTCATTAGGCCCATTTCAAAAACTGCGGGCCTCAAACAGCGACAGACAAACTCGAATCTAGATCAATCATGCATAATTCCTAAAGCACGTGAATTCCTTAGCGTGACACATATTTTAACGACTTTCCCGACGAAAATACTCACGATATGTACACACAATGGACTTCAAAAAGAGTGTCGCTAGGTCAGACTTGTGACTCGAGGAATAGTGAATATCGGGTTAGTAGAAAAATTTCTTTATATTTCAACGATAATTGATTTTTACCTTTTTTCTGTTAAATCGATTCTAATTTGTTTGCCTAAATATCCTGAGGGAGTAACTGCAATGATGAAAAAAGAATATCCAACGCATTCGGTAGTACCAAATTTATTTGCGAAAATTGTTATCGAGCATACATGATTCCCGATTCTAACTTGCGAACAAAACAACGAGAATAGGAAACTCAACAATGATGTAAAGAACAAAAACATAATCATAACTAGTCAATCATCGCCAGGTTGCAAAGGTGTTCTCTATCTTCGAATAGGCTGGATCAGCATCGAAGTGCATCTGCAAACAGTAGTAGTCTTAGTTATTCACAGTAGTTATTAATACAAAGGATTAAAGAGATTATTGATAGATCGGAAGAGAATACGGAATTCCTAATCCGATCAAATACACTAGATGAAACGACAATCCACCCAACAGTCCTCAGAAAGCTTCCGTTCCCCCATACTAGTATCATGCAAAAAGCTGCATTATTAATTAACCCAAAGACCCCGTATTCTCTTCTCACCTGGAGGAAGAGTCTGAGTCCATCGTGCAACAGTCGATTCTTCTTCGGGTCCATGATACACTCGAAGATACGCGTCAACTGAAAAGAGGAAATGAATTGAGGTATTTAATTTGAATGATGGAATGCCACATATTTCTTTAAAAACTTCTAATTTCATTTAAAAATTCATAAATGTTTAACTCAGATTCTGCTGCATCAATCTCCTTACTTCCATACAAAACTACAGTATACCTTGGTCAGATTGGCGTCTTTCATCTTGCCGAAGACTCGCTTGAGACAATCTGTCGTCGCCACGCTGAGTTCGCCCCATTGGATCACCTGAACAAGAGATACCGTATACTCAGGATAGAGAGAAGCATGGTATGGTATAGTCATAGCAGGTCACAAAACAAATAGTGCGAACTCAAATGGATTAGTGACTCCCTTTAATTCATTATCTAGTGCAAGTGATACATAAATTTCCCTGTTCACATTAGCTGGCACTGAAATGGAGCACGAATGATAGTTCAGACTAGCAAAGAAGAACCTAGCCGAGCCATTCATCTCTTCCACTACGAGTGATCCTTTCTACCACCTCCCCTCCCCATCATCATCTCCCCTCACCTTGAGTGCCATGAGTGTGAGTGCTCTGGCCAGCAGCAGATCGGCAATCAAATCCGCAATATGCTCACGCTGCCAATCCTGAGCACATTATCGATTACCCAAGTATAGTAACCCACTACTACCGTACCTTCTTCATCGCGTCCAACTCGCGCAATCGATCCCACAGCGCGTACTGTATAGTGATCTGCGAGGAGTGCATATAAGATACTGTACGTCAGACGGCGTCAATCGATCGAAAGTGGAAACTACCGTACCACGAATCGTCGGTTGTGATCTGCGAAGCGTCGGAGGAGCGCCACGTAGAATGGATTGAACTTCTTCTCCTGGAAAATGATCGTAGATAATGTTTGATAATTTATGTTGTTACTCAATAGACTCATCAAACGATTGGATTCCTGATGTTGTTCAACTACAGGTGAAACACAGTTTATCCTATTTCCTTAGATACCGCATGACACAGAAAGGTGGAAGAGAGGTTCAGACTGGCCTTCAATAGCATGGTGATGAGGATATGGATGATCTCCCTCTCCTGTGATCCCTTCAATGACAATCGAAGCAGTCGCTCGAAGGCGTCGTCTTCGGACTTGGCAGAGACTGCAAATTTATTGATCGATTGATATTGGCAAATTAGTCACCTGCATTTTATTCAATCAAGTTAACTTTCTGCGGAAAAGAAAAAAACACGTATTCTAAGTGAGCGCGAACTCTACTTGAGATCTCCTTCCAACCCCAATCGTCCTTCTCTGATCACGAGGGACCAATGTGCCCAATAAGAGAAGAGTATCTCACCGACAGAGCAGAATACGTTCCTCCTCACTTCCGTGTTCATTGCCGCCCTCTTGGCGAGATCCAGAATCTCCGAGTCGAAATTGAGCTAAAAAAGAAACTTTAAATCATTTTCTTTACAACCAATTACAAATCAGACAGGTCTCATCCACTCCTTCTCTACATCCCTCCCTCACCTGTTTCTTTCCCCCTCCTCCTCCTGCCTCCATTCCCACTGTGACTCGTGAGCCATCGGTGGGCAAACGGAAGGCCGATCCCACGATCCACCTGCAAACACCGTCGCATTTCACCCATGATAGAGACCCTTTGAGAGGAAAGTTTTTGTTTTTCGGTCATAGCCGGGTTCACGTTTCACTAATGACAGTTCGACAAGTTGAATTGTGTCGTTTGATTTCATCGAACAAGGCAGATGCAGGTATCACTGATATTCCATCGCTGATAGTCTCGTTATGTAGATAACCAACCATTCATAGCCCGGACTAGAAAATTTGAAAAGTCAATGAAGAATCACCATCGTCCTCTCTCCTCCGCCTGCATGAGATCGTCGAGGGACATGCCCAGTTCGCGCTCCGTATTCTGCAAATATTCTATATATATATATATATATATATATATATATATATATATATATTTAAAACAACCTTATAACACTAAAGCAATGAACGGAAGCATTTGTACAGAAGGCTAGTTCATCTTCTCGTCCTACCCTACTCCTACCGTACTCCTCACCGTTTCCTTCTTCATCATTCCATGGTAGAGACCCGTCATGTGATCGAGATCCGCCGTCTCGAATGACGTCACTGACTTGCGCAGTCCATTCAAATCCTCGATTAGGAAATGCATTCGGGGTCTGAAGGGAGGTTTATGATTGAGAGACCCCCTCACTACGGCCTTACTGCCGAACACACCGCAATATTGAAAGCTATCCATGTGAGAAAGCATTCGGGGTCTGAAGGGAGGTTTATGATTGAGAGACCCCCTCACTACGGCCTTACTGCCGAACACACCGCAATATTGAAAGCTATCCATGTGAGAAAGCATTCGGGGTCTGAAGGGATGTTTATGATTGAGAGACCCCCTCACTACGGCCTTACTGCCGAACACACCGCAATATTGAAAGCTATCCATGTGAGAAAGCATTCGGGGTCTGAAGGGAGGTTTATGATTGAGAGACCCCCTCACTACGGCCTTACTGCCGAACACACCGCAATATTGAAAGCTATCCATGTGAGAAAGCATTCGGGGTCTGAAGGGATGTTTATGATTGAGAGACCCCCTCACTACGGCCTTACTGCCGAACACACCGCAATATTGAAAGCTATCCATGTGAGAAAGCATTCGGGGTCTGAAGGGATGTTTATGATTGAGAGACCCCCTCACTACGGCCTTACTGCCGAACACACCGCAATATTGAAAGCTATCCATGTGAGAAAGCATTCGGGGTCTGAAGGGAGGTTTATGATTGAGAGACCCCCTCACTACGGCCTTACTGCCGAACACACCGCAATATTGAAAGCTATCCATGTGAGAAAGCATTCGGGGTCTGAAGGGATGTTTATGATTGAGAGACCCCCTCACTACGGCCTTACTGCCGAACACACCGCAATATTGAAAGCTATCCATGTGAGAAAGCTCAGAATGGCACATTGTGTTCCGTCTTACTCCCAGTTCAGAACTCTTCGAAAACTGATGGATACAGTACCCTCCCTCCCCACTCACTGTGTCTGCCACTTCTCTCCCTCATCTTCCAATTGTTTGCTAGTGGCCGCAATGAAGTCATTCAGAGAGATGTTCACCGTCCGCTTCAGCGACTTGTACCCGTCTCAAACAATGAAAATATTATATTTGTAAATATATTAAATTTTTAAATAAGCAAGTGGCGAAATTTCCAGAGCTTTAAAAAAAATATAAACTGACATCTGACCAGGACGAGAATGAGTGCGAGTCTCGATTGATCGAGATTCTCTCCCATCTTCTTCAGAAGTTCCATCACAACCTCGCCACGGATGATCTGAGAAATAATTAATAAAAATACAACCAATTTATAAAAACTATCAATCGTCATCCTACCGCACTATATTTTTAATACACTAAATATGTTTCAAACAAACCTTGAAAGTGAGTAGATGGGCGGCGAATACTGCTCTATTCTCCATCGCTTTTCCCTCCCCCTCCAAATTCCCTCCATCTCTCAGCTTTTTCACAAACTCTACGAAGAATGCCTCGATGAGATGGGATGCTGGAAATGGGAGACTGTAATTTACTGATGCTACGGTAAACGTACAATCAATCACCTAAATTATTCAAGCGTTCTCATTCCGAGTTCTGCGATCACCTCCTCTCCATGTGTTCTCACTACAGTAAGCCCCTCTTCAGTTCACGATAGCACTCACAGATCTCGGAGGATACGGTAGCGTGCACGAGGGCGATGAATGCGCCGTAGACGGCCATAATGCGGTCCTGGACGCGGAACGAGTCGCAGATGAGTCGGAGCAGCGTCTTTGTCAGCGCCGATTTCACTTCTGCAAGATTCCTTCGTTTTCCTCGCATCGTCGCTAAAAAGCGTAAGTCCACGCACCGTTCTTCGAGTTGCCGAGGAACAATTCGCCGATGTGACGGGCAGTCTTGACGAGTGTGCTCTCGGATAAGCTGGAAGGAGGAAATGACTCACCAGGATGCTACGAACAGTATAAACACTGAACTATTGCATTGCATTGTTTTCGGTTCTTCACATGCAGGCGAAACACAGTTCACCCTAGTCATTTTTTTTCAATATTTATCATAATTAAATATCTATCTTCTTGTTTGACTCTCCGATACAGTAGAACACTAAAGGATGCTCAAGACATTCAGGTTTAACAGAGTGTTTCCTTATGATGATGCAATGCTCACAGATTGAGTGCTCCTCGCACCGCTCTCTCCACCTTCCGACGCTCCTCGCCATCGATCGAAGTCGCCTGCAATACCGTATCCCTCCCTGGTTCACTTCTCAATCACTGGCCTATCGTACCTCTAGTTGGGCGAGTTTGAGATGGGCGGCTCTGGGGTTGAAATCGATCAGCTCGCCGGTCTTCTTGTTGATCGTGCGACCATAGATGTCTTCGCCTAGAGAGAAACAGAAATTTGCAACTCTTCTCACTTCGATGAGCCTCTTACAAACCTCTAAATACAATTTTCTCCTATGACCAGGCTAAATCCCTTTATATCGTTCATTCTGATCAATTGAAATCAGGGGATTCAGAGTGTTGGATATACCAAATGAAACACTATTCAAAACATTAGACTCACCAATCTCCTCCTTGCCCTTCATCTTGGTCTTTCCTCCTTCCTCTTCTGGCTCATCTCCTTCCGATCCCTCCTCCTCCTCATCCTCAACACAACTATCTTACTTTGCGAGCATGCCAGACTCTCGTTTCAACAAAAAACATGTTAATATGCCTGGCTTACGCAGTATTTCGGCACCAATCGTTTTCAAACAGACATCTACCGTACGTCGTTCTCATCGTAACTATTGTGGTAACATGCTGGAGTGGTACAAGTTTGACAATCGAATCAAATTTTCTAGTGTATTTCATTGAGCGATCAAGTTGCATCTCCAAACTACCCAAATCTACCGTAACCATCGTACCTCCTCTCCCTCCAGATCGATCTCCATCTCCTCGCCCTCCTCATCGTCATAGTCGTCTGTAAACGACCAATTTTAAGACAACTGATAATCCTTTATTTGGACTTGATCTACAGAGTACTGTCTCCTTCTGGATACACCCAATCCCTGATTGAGGTACCGTACCCTCACTATCGTCGTCTCCCATCAGTTCTCGTTCCATATCATCCATCTCCTCATCCTCATCATCCAAATCCGAGCCCTCGCCGTCGAATATCTGAATCAATAAACAACTATAGATGCGGCATCAACATCATGTTTAGCCGTGTCGATGTGGGTGCAATGGGGTTATCCACGAAGAAAGCACAAAACGGAAAAGTATCCAAGATAGTAGAGTACCTCATCATCCTCCTCTTCCTCCACAATCTTCTTCACTTTCTTTATCTTCTTCCCTCCCTTCTCCTTCTCGAACAAATCCTTCTCCTTCTCAGCCAGTTCCTTTCTCTTCGATCGATCGCACATCTCCAGAATATCTGCAACCGATATCGGTAATCATTCATCTATTTTTTACTCTTTTTGTTGCGAAAAAAGCAATCCATTGAAATATTTTCAGTTCATCTAGTGCATGCTAAACACCGTTAAACCTATTCCAATTCACCGATCGTGAGACACGACTGATTGAGATTTTATAAACATTGATGGTTCAGTGAGTGAAGAGATCAATCGAAATCATGCAATTCATTCAGGCCATATAGTGAGTGTGAGACGCAGTTCAACATACTTCCATTCATCCTGAAACACGGATAAACTTACAAGACAGTCCATCCTTCACCAGCGTCTCTCCAATTTGCGAAGTATTCTTGAAGCCGAGCTGCAATGAAACATATCATGATCGAGTTTCAATGAGTGATATAAACCAAATGGAACTTCTTCGGTTTCAGGCCTACATTACGACCGCGCAGATGGAAACGAAAGGGATGGATTGGAAATCATAAAGAAGGAGGAGAATGCAATCACAGAAATTTCTGGGACAGAAAAAAGTGCCAACTAAATAAGCACAGAGTTAGAGTAAGCGATCAAAGAGCAAATTTGTCTATTGGAACGACAAGTTATGAGAATTATGACCTTCTTGGCATACTTATCGATCTCCTTCTGCTCCTTCTTAGCCAACTCCTTCTCCCTCGTACGACGAGCGAGTTCCATCTGGAGAGAAATGATTACAAAAGGAATGAAAGGACAGACGTTCGTATTACTTGAAATGATGTAATGTGTCGTTGTACGACTGAAAGAAGGACATAGCAGCCCGCATGATCTCACCTCCTTACTGTATCGAGCTTCTTCCTTCTTAGCTTCGATCTCCTTCAGTTCCTTCGCACTCTTGGGCACTTTGGCACCATTCTCATCTGCAGCAACTTCACGAGCGACCTGAAAGATCAATGGTGTTACATAGACTATGTGGCATCATTTAGAAAGTAGATAATACGATGTGCTATCGTTTTCCTCTTTGATATCTATAATATTTACAAACCTGGCTAAGTAATTGGAGCTTTTACTCACTTTAGCAGCTTTCCTCTCCGCTTTTGTCTTCTTTTTCTTCTTGTTCGCTTCAGGATCGCCCAGTTTGTCGATGATCACTTGCTCCAGCTGGAAACGAACTCAATCAATGCTCTGCTGACGCTTGAACTATACAAACAGGCGTGGTCGTCAACACGTACATTCTTTTTTTGATTGAAAGCGGCGTTTCTCAGTTTCTTGAACTGTTTTGCCTCTTTGCGCATGGCTTTCCGGTTCTTCCCGGTGCCTCCGCCGCGTCCAGTGGACGACGAGGATATCCGCGCCATCTATAACACATAAATAAACAATGAAATAATACGATAATAAGAAATAACAACGAAAATACAGTTTCAACAAAATTGAACAGCCGAGCAGGTTGAGGAAACTCCGCTTACAGTATGCGAGGCTTCGACTAACAATCAAGAACTGTGCTTCTTACTTTTCCTTTTCCTCTAAATCACAAACAATCCCTTCATAAACATATTATGTACTGTATTCCTTCCGATCAATCCCCATCCATCTCATAGTCCCCAGTTGATAACCAGTTGCTGCGACGCCGGTTAATATTAAGTACTTTATCGTTAGCGATCTTCTGAGTATATTAATGTGTGAAAAAATGAGAACATGAACAATAAAGCGGACAATTACACATAGAATGGTTATGCATGATCAGGTCTGGGGGGAGGGGGGAGGGGGGAGGGGGGTCGAGAGGGGAATACAAGTATGGGGAGAAAGGGGACCGAATAAGACAGAATCAACGGGTTGCAAATCATCTTATTACTCATACACATATTGAATGATGAGATATCGAGACAAATAAATAATTGTTGACGAGTGGAATGAAGTGATGGATAGTGATAGAAAGAGTGAGTCATGGTATCATTTTGAGCAGATCGCTCTGAAATCACACCATTACAACAAATATAAAAGATCATCATCGATCCTTTCCCACTCAATAAGGAGGCACAACAGAATAAAGTCATCTCCCCTGGACTCAGCAGAATAAAGAACCTTCGGTGTGATCTACTGAGAGTGGTTGTCACTCCAGGCATGAGGGAATCGTATGGGAATCATCGAAATGTTGATGGGGGCATGGGAGTGATTGTAGAAGAATGGAATACAGAGAAAGGAGAGATGGATGGAAGGTCATCGATGGGCATATTACACTCTAGTCAGACGGATAATACGTTGTTCCATTATCCTTATCTCTCGTCCTCTTATCTCTCTTGACTGATGGAATCTCGGTAATATCTTCCATCTTTGGCTCCTCTGCTTTTCGCTTCAGTCTGGTAGATTCTTCTCTGAAATCGACACAATCAATCTACAGTATCATCTAATCCTCTCCATTCCTTCCCTTCTCCTCACTAACCTTCGCATGGGAGCATCTCTCAATTCCTTCAGAAATTCCTTCGGTTCTTCTTTCATTTCTTTCTTCTTCACTTCTCTCACCACTGACTTTTTCCTCTCTTCTTTCACTCTTTCTTTTTTCACTTCTCCTATCAAATTCATCTCGTCCATCGGCTGAAAAATAAACAATGAATAATTAATTAGAGGGAACTGGTTAGAAGGGAGGGGGGGGGATGACTGACCTTCCTAGTGTACTTGAGATGCTCAACGAGGTCAGAATACGCCTGATTCATCATCTTTTGCTTCTCCTTCGCATAGATCAAGACTCCCTCATTCCTCTGAAATGACTGTCTCCATCCATGGCCATTCCTTCACTCACCCTATTGTACAATTGGCAGTTGTTGAAGATGAGATCTAGATGTTCCTTCATCTCTCCTTCCGTCTTATACAATCCCTTCTCTGCATTCTTCCTCATCAACGATAGATACATCGGCTTCTTCACTATCGAATTATAGTTGACGAGAGATTGTGTCATCGGATCGTCTCGGAAGAACTGCAATACCCGAGTGTGTGAGAGCGAGTGACAAGTCCAAATAATGAGAATGGATGGAAATCGTACTCCACTCACATTCAAATTATCCATACGGGAGATTGATCGTATGAATTTGATGAGATGGTCATCCAAAGGAGTCAAAAGGGACGCCGTTATCTTATGCTCCACAATGACCTACAAGTTTGCAATATATTTATTTCTTTCTTCGTTTTTTTTCTTAGTAACTTTAGAAGCTTCTATGGAAGGCTAATAGAGGGCGAGACAACCCACACTCTCCAGATTCTTCTTCCCTCTCTCCTGTACCAATCCAACGAGTGATGGTGCCTTCTCCACAATCCTTTCCTTCCTCTCCATTTCTCCCCTTGGAGTGGCCACTCTTACAACTGCCTCTTTCTCCTTCTCCATCTACAATACATCCCTCAATCATCATTCACACTAATTCCATCTATGATATATATCATTCATTCTCAGTCCCTTATCCCTCTCTCTTTCTCTCACCTGCATTCCTCGTATGAGTGGGAGTCCACATCTCTTCTTCCTCTTATACAACCAGAATCCGAGGATATCATCCACTACACTCTTGTCTCCCACTCTCTCCTCGATTCGCTTCTTTGCCTGATATATCCCTTTCTAATTCAATGAGAGCATCACACTACCGTATGCTTCATGACCTCGATTCGCTTCTTTGCCTGATATATCCCTTTCTAATTCAATGAGAGCATCACACTACCGTATGCTTCATGATCCAATCTAAGCCAATGTCCTCCCATATATATCTAACTGTCTGATCTCTCTCTCTCCTCACCTCAGCATCAAGAGTGGGAAGAGGGGCATGAGTGGTAGTGGCAGCCTCAGTCAGCATTCGATTACGGGCAAGACTGATTGAAGCATTCATTATCATTGATACGATAATACTCAATTATTGTCTGAGCACCCAATACTTTGGAATAAATAACTTCACTCAATACCAAAGCCGTGGATTGAAAAGGATCTCTAATCATGATCCCTATTATTATCTCCAATCTCCCCTATCCCATCTATCCATCTATCCCTTTCCCACTCACTGAATTGCTTCGATGGCTCTCTTCTTATTCTTCGCGAATTCGTTGTCTCTTAATGCCACTGAACCGTGCTCGTGACAGTACACAGATCGCTCAACAACCATTTGTGGTTATTTTTGACAGATTAAATACCGTATGAGATCAAGTATATTCCAGACTATCGTACTCACCTTAACAGTGATTCCATCGGGTGACTTAGTGTCTACAACAGAATCAAAGTCCATCTGGAGTCCGGCTTTCATAGCGCAGGTCACGTGGAAACACTTGAAACAACTGCCCTTAGAGCACTGCAGACAAGCGCCCAATTTGACCTACAACCAAGTACTATCGTATCCAACTC
This sequence comes from Pristionchus entomophagus, assembly GCA_036245825.1. NCBI lineage: Eukaryota > Metazoa > Nematoda > Chromadorea > Rhabditida > Neodiplogasteridae > Pristionchus > Pristionchus entomophagus. The sequence goes on along the minus strand of BTSX01000002.1, from coordinate 20,485,747 downwards.
CTAACACACTCCATCCGCTCATAGATTACAGTATCCACTGATAAAGATGACAAAAAAGTGAATGGCTTGCATACATTGCATACGAGACATCTCAGCTTGGCCCTTCTCTTCAATGAATCTTGCACTCCTTCGATCGGTTCGAGAAAGGCTGTGTTCCCGAAGTGAACCTGCATTCCAATTCATATTGTTGAACAGTCCTCACTCAGGAGACATCTCGGATAACTCATTTCCATAATATGTAGAATGACACTAACCTCATTGAGCCATATGGCACATGCTACATGGGCCCATTTTCCATCGGGAGTTGGCTTGAATGCTCCGTCTCTCAGTGGACACAACTCGCATTTCACTTGTTCCATCGGGGACAATTTGCACTTCCGACACAACCATTGACCTTCGGGAATGTAGGGAACACCGTAACAGTCCTATAAAGACCCTATGATTACTGTGGCCAGATCGTTCTCTTTAACTACCGTATCCAACACATTAGAATAAACAAAGGATTACTGTGGCTTTACTTCCTATTAATTCTCCACGTACCTGATGGACCGCTACATTGCACATATCGCAGTAGATGATCTGATTGGTATTCTCCACGTCTCCATTCCCACATACACAACACTCATCGTCGAGTGATTCACTCCTGTCCATTTCATGAGGATGACCATCCTACAATTCAGTACTTAGTAAGTACTACTTACCATAAAGCGATCCATTTACTGTACTCCTCCACTGCTCATGTCTATTCAGAATCCGTACCACTCAACAGTTGTTTAATGAGCATTTCCCACGATCAACAAGGTTAGGGTACCTCGAAGTACGTCTCCTTCTCCAATCGATCCATGGTCATCTCGAGCATTTCTTTATTGATCCTTTTCTTCTTTTTCTGCTTCCTCTTCTTGTTTTCTTTATCAATCCAAACTTGGTCCTATAAGCAAGGTATTTAACTTTACAAACGTTTCGCCCGCACATGTCTCCGGCACGAAAAAATTGTTATGGGACTATAAAAGGACAGATAGCAAACCTCTTCGTCTAGTTCATAGTCGACCCTCTCTTCAATCTGCTCTGGAGTCATCTCTTCCGTTTTGATGAAAGAATCGGGGATGGAGAATGAACTGGACTCGAAAATATGATCCACTTTTTTGTACTTGATGCCAGATAGCTGGATTTGATCCGTCTTGTACGCCTCAAACATAATAATGTTGCTAAATTCACCCATGTCGTCCAAATACGCAACAAGAGGCGAGTAGCAACAAGAGTAGCATGCTTACCTTGCGATAGGCCGCCACTGAATCTACTGAAGACGTCATTTCCTTCAGAGGGATACCACGGATCTTGATGGGAGCCATGTTTTTGGGCTAGGCTAGTAGCATTTCAACTATGTCAAACTCTACTAGATATTTGTGTATCGTATAATACAATTGGTAATAATGGCCACGTTCGATTGAAGAAGGAATACTGTATTCACAGAAAGAGCAAATAAAATAACAACCGGCATGATGCGCAAACTAGTGTTTGTGAGTTGGGGGAACATGCAACAAACGATAAAATACGACGACAACGTCATTTGACAACAAACGAGAAAGCGTGAAATATGCAAAACACTGACAACTATGACAAGATCTTAGTGGCATTGCCTTCAACGACTGGGGTGACTATGTCTCAGTGATATTTACATGAAAGGCTAGTCGGTAAACGAAATGGCAACACAACCTAAAGTGTGAAATGTGAGAACACTTTGAGAATAAAAACAATGGCAAGTATGTACACATTGCAAAGCCTAATCGGCTTTGCCGTCTTCTTCTAGGGCAATAATCTCATATTTACATGTACTGTGAGACATCAAAAAGGCGAATGGACAAACGGTGATGACAACTATTTACAAATATCAGAAATCTCTGCAGTGAAAGGGGGTTAATGGCTACTTCTGTGATACTGCATGTACATGGTCAGAGTGCTTTGTACAGTAATCTCTACTAGTTACAGTAATCCTCTAGTAGTTAGATGGCTCTAGGCGTAGTCTATTGAGATCGAGACCTCCTCTTGGCCCTCGACTTCTCGATCTTCCCCTGTAGAACTCGCTTGAAGCTTCCGAGCAAACTAAAATAAATAGAGTTTATAATTGAGGATTGAAAGCTAGACTAAGGGCAAAACGTTAATGAATGGACAATTGACCCACCGTTTTCTCATCTTCACTTCGATCACGTGGGGACACTTAGCTTCCAACGATCGCTCCTTTTTCATCGACACGAGAGCTCTGAAGCACAACACATATTAATAGTCCAATTATGAAAGGGGCCACTGTAAATTGGAAGTCATGGAAATGCTCTCACTCGAGCCTGAGATGTGCCGTCTTCAGTTCCTCCTTGCACTCGATTAGACGATTCTCGCGTTTCCTGAAGATTAACTAGCACGGTTACGGTAATTAACGATCGAGTCTAATAGTGTTGCCGAATTTTAGCTCCCTTTAATCTGCACCCTCTCTCGTTGCTGTGATCAGAACGAGTGCAGAATGGAGAGCAAACGTCCTGTCCCTATAGTCCACTCACAACTCCTTCTCCTCTCGTTTCTGCTGCTTCCGATCCATTTCCTCGTAATCGCGGCACTTCTTCTCAGAGCGAGATCTCTTGCTTATCGAGGCGCAGTTGGTATCTACCATCGTCAGACCTGAATAGTACTAATCAAGATCCTTTTCACAGTTCTTTCGATTCGGCACCCTATCAGACGAGACAGTTTGCGAGAGAGAACCAAACACGAGATAGCATTCCAACTGAACAGGCATGAATGAGGCAGATTATCGATCGATCGATAGCCTTCCATACTAACCCTTTCGCTTTGAAGGCCGAGTGGACGTAGTGGAAAAACCGCTGTTGCCCTTGAGAAGTACATCCACAAACACCTCAAGCGTTCCTCATTACTTCATTCATTGAGCCCACAACTCACCTGTGATCCAACAGCCTGGAGTTTACTTGAAGGAGTTCCAACAGATCGTAGATCCCGTCCACGAGTCTTCAGGCGGAGATTACGGTCATTCGTCACAAACCACATGTTGCGCATGTGATCTCCCACTGCAAACTATCCATTTTTCCTATTTTAACCTTTAAAAAATATATGAGAACTCACTGAAGTCCACTATCTTCAGTGCGCACTTGAGGATTTTATCGTCTGCGATTTCAGCCACGAATCCCTCCAAAGGCTCATTGAGCTGAAGAATGGCTATTGCAGATAAAGCGAAAACCGTAAACAATGATCGAGCATGGCAAAAAAGGAAGTAGTACGGTATAAGCAGGCAAAGATGACGAACCTCTCTTCCACTCTCAAGAATCAGCATGGGATGGTTGTTCTGAGAGAGATCGTCTAGACACTCGTGCATTCTAGCTGCCTGGAAATGATAGAGATAAGGGGAAGGGGAAGGGGAAGGGGAAGGGGAAGGGGAAGGGGAAGGGGAAGGGGAAGGGGAAGGGGAAGGGGAAGGGGAAGGGGAAGGGGAAGGGGAAGGGGAAGGGGAAGGGGAAGGGGAAGGGGAAGGGGAAGGGGAAGGGGAAGGGGAAGGGATTGACCTACCGCACGAGCGACGTTGACTCTGCCTGACTTCTTCAATCCGTCCAATTCCACGATTACGCGATAGGGAATCACTGCGATTACGTTCTCTGCAAGGGGTACGGTAACGACTCGATCGACACGCCCACAGTACTCACTTCTCACAGTGATATCCAATATCTCGGGATGGTCGATGAGGGCGCTAGTGTCGAATATGGCTATGGAATCAGACGAGAGACGAGGGACGGGGGAACAGACAGCCTGCAGACAATTTGATTAGGGTCGGACGTAGGCCTACTATTTAGACTAAACGTCCACTTGCCCCAAAAAGTAAGGAAGTTCCGAATACCCAAAAAGCATCAAATAGGAAGGAACAACTGTCCTAATCACTGTGGAACAAATGGATCAATAGTGGGGATGACAAAGCGGAACCAGTCTCTCCACACTTCGCGTGCTCTCTTGTCGGAAAGAGACACTAGAGAGTAGGCCCTTTGAGGAGAGACGGGTTCCGATATGTAACCACTAGTGCTCATCATTCCCTCCTCAGTCAAAGGAAGACAAGACGGACTTCGCTGTCGAGATGAAGTCCATGGAGGGATCGATCGATGGAGCGAACAGAAGACGAGCAAGACTGAGGAGGAGAAGAGAAGGACGGAGAGAACCAATCATCCTCCTCATCAACCTGAAACATACATAAATAGTAAGGGTGAAATGAGAATGCACCGGGGAATGGGGATTCAATGTCATCGCTAATAGCCAGCAAGTTATTGACAGCCTGACAGACAACCGGAAGACAGACTCGTGCCAGCAGACCCAGCAGACTGAGAAAGGTGTTCAGGGCATGGCTATTGACAGGGGCGATATCATTTAACTCGATGTAGAGGAGTACAAGCTCCTATATCACATAGAGTTTGAATGATATCGTTATAACTCGAATCTCAGTGCCGGTGCATTCCCTTTGCCTTTTCCCCTCGAGCCGCCTGAACTTCAGGCAACCAACGAACCTCGCTGATGACGGGGAGTCGAGAGGAGAAGAGGTCGGGCGATGAAGATAGAATGGGAGACGAAGGCATCGTGCTGGGAGGAGTGAGAAACGCTTCTCTAATCTGAAAAGAGGAAGACATTGAGAAAAGCTCTGGAAACAACGTGCAAATCTGTCGCAAAGTTCGTCGTGATGTTCACAGCAACTTTGCGCGACAATAAGGCATGGGCACTCACCTTTCCTCCGTCGAGGGACTCGTCCTGGTTCACGTGCTGGACCAATCTCATCAAACCCTTCAGTCTCATCAAAGTCATCTCTGTAAAAAGCAAATACGATCAAAATACGTGGTAATTAGCCAATGGAGGAGCTTGATCAGCACACGGGGATTGTCGCAGAACCGAGAAACAGGAGCGAATTTAAGAAAAGAGCATGGCAAACACGCTCTCGACCATTGCGGCAAACTCGCACGACAATCGCAGTACAGGAACGGGGCTGCGCGGCTCGAAATGGTTATGGGTGACAATAATTACAACAACAACCGGATGTCAAAAACAACCAAATAAACGAAGAGCAGCGAAGTAAACAAGGGTCGATGCGTTTCCCGCCGCGCTGATCTACCTGTCGGCGCGAATTTTAAAAAAAAAACTACCGTAGTCCACATTATTTATTCTATTTAAATAAATAATTTATTTAATAAATAATTATTTAATTTGATGATATTAATGACTATTATTCTTTCAAAATCCGTTTCGAAACGTGAGTTAGCCTGTCCATCATTACGCAAGTCTTATCAGTCAGATGAGAAGTGTCTCTTTCCATATAAGGCGGGGATTCTCCTCCTTTCAGTAGGTACTCAGATCATTCTCACCTCCAGTCGACAACAGTAGTCATGCAAACCGCACCGCTTCTTCTCATCACTCCGTTCCTCCTTATCTCCTTATCATCTGCCGCGCCTCACTTCAAGAAGGAACTAGGTAACAACAGTCCAATATGTGTCCACCATTAACCAGCATGTTTTGCAGTTCCCTATTGCAACAACTTCGGCTATTTCTCACTAAATAAGTGTCACTGCATCTCGGATACCTTTGGCGATAGATGCGAAATGTGTAAGTCAGCACGGCGATTCAGATGATGGATCTCTCTCCTTTCTACACTTCTTCTCGTCTGTCTAACTGTCTAGAGAGCAACGAATAGAGAAGGAAACTGAGATGATATCACTAGCTCTGACGGTGAATGTAGAATATTTTTGGGTTACTGTATCTCAAGATCATTGATCCATAGAAAACTGTATCTCACCATCTCATCGATCCATTGCAGCTCTCGCAGTCATGTGTGATGAGGGAGTATGTAAGGATGGGAAATATTGCGACTACTTCTCGAAGGACTGTCTCTTCACTCCCGATTGTCTGGACAAACGAGGCTGGTGTCTCCCTATCAACTTCCCATCCAAATGGGACTATCAGTGACCTACCGATTACTGTAATCACCATAGTTGTAGATACTGTTATTGATCTTCCTCGTTCACTGTGCAAATACTGCTGTGCAAATAGCCTAATAAACTGATGAGTTCAATTCAATCGCTATTGTCAAACATGGAATCAATCGAGTGCAAATCATCGTCCTTTCGTGCAGAGGAGAGCCTCTGCAATGACTCATCCCCCCTTCCCCCTTCGGTACCCCTCAATTCACCCCCCCCCTCTCTCTCCCCCCCCCCCCCCCCCCATCTGCCCCTTTCCCTCCTCCTCTTCCCCCCCCCCTCCCTCCCCCCACGTCCCTCCTCCCTCCAAACCACCTTGACCCAACCGGGTGTTCCCTCCCTCTCCCTCTCGTCCCAACACGCACTACTCTGTACTACTCTCTGCCGCTCCCTCACTTTCCCCTTTTTCACTTCCATTTCAGCCTCAATTTACAATCGATCGTTTCACTAGATACCGTATGACTCGTTACGGTTACTGTCTGGCAGCTTTCGAAAGGCTCCTTGACAGAATGATCTCATCTGACTCGTCTTCCCTGTGTTTCTCCTTACCTTCCCCCTCTCCCCTCTCTCCTGTCCTTATCTGTCCCAGTACTGTAGTGTGTGCCAGTGTCTGATCAATCTAGGCTGAAGAGGGGGAAGGGCGAGAGGGGAGAGACGGCAGAGAAAGAGAGCAGCGGTTGTATTTGGTCGGCGCCCCGCGCATCCTGTCGTTTGTGTGCTTACTTGATCTACCCCCTCCAGGCGTCCGCGCATCCGCACGTGGCGCGCCACCCAGCCGCCACTTCGCGGACCTCCTAACTCGGCGTGCCACCTTCCGCCATGCACGCGCTGATGGTGCGCGTGCTGGAGGGCCGGCAGCTGAACTCGGCCGGACAACTATTTTCCATCTCAGACTACGACGTCATCACTGATCTGGTAATCGATATTTACTCGTTCGAATAATATGTTCAGTTTCGGTAGTCAAAGTTCTGTTGGTTAGCAACGATTCTCAGCACACGACATTCGCCCGACTCAAAGACATCTTCAATGCGCCGGGGTTCCTGGAGCGAGAGGTGGACAAGGAGGTCGTGTCCATTGTGGTCACCAGAATCACGGCTGCGATTAGGTAATCGATAATCGCAGCTACAGTAATTCTCAGACTGCCGTTGCAGGACCACGAACTCGATGGAGACATACTGTGCAGAGATGGTTGACGTGCTGGTGGCGGCGTTACGGTAATCGATTGAATATTGATTCTGAAAGACAGATTACGGTAGTTGATTGTGCATCAATGCTCAAACCATTCCTTTCTCACAAATTCTGGAAATTTATGCTCGTTATCTCTCTCTCTCTTAATTGATATCTTCTAGATAATGTCAAACGATCATATGATAGAGCAATTGCAAATGAATTAATAAATAATTGCAGTCATCCGATGGTGGTTCTGGAGAAGGGAGATGTCGTCGATTCTCCTCATTGCAAAATTGCCACCGAGCTCATTTCTTCTCTTTTTCTCGTTAGTTCCCTCTTCTTACTTACACTGTTTGCTTAGTGTTCCCTTCTACTTTGAAGAGCCGTGAGATTTTGCCCTTTGAGAAAAAGATGATCACGAACTAAGATAAAATCATCGGTTTTCAGCACTATTCAAAGAAGTCGGTTATGACTCTTGCCATTCCTGTCGCCCTCCAGGCTCTTTCTACTGGCCATGCTGATCTGGTTAGATTCGATTCAGAATACTTGATTTCATGCCCCTATTACACAGTTTCTGGGTTAGATTCTAACGGAAGTTAGGTATTCTAAGGAGTCATGGTGCTGACATCTACTTCACTATCGTATCTAATAGTGTGCTAACAAAAGAACACGGACTGAAAGAGTTCCTTGAAGGTCCGATCGACGACCTCCTACATCTCACTAGCGGCTATCTACAACCATCGGGCACTCGCTCACTATTCACTCCAGATCATCTCACTCATCGTCGCAGGTTTGCCATTTATTCAATTGATTTTATAAAAAAACGTGATATCCTTTGCCCTAAATCTGAACAGGAGCCCCTTCTGGAAGCTCCATAGAGAGAAAGCCCATAAACAGTAGTCCATCTCGCTACCTTCAATGCAAACAAAGAGAGAGGAGCAAGGGAGAGATAATGGAACCGACAGAAACCCGAAACCCTTCCCCTTCTCTGACGGTAGTCAATGGAAAGGCAACACGCTAGTTCTAGATGGATCTGATTCTTCTATCAAATGATGGGAAAACGTGTAAAGATGCATTGAAACGACTCGATTATCTTAAGGAAATTGCTCAATCTGATTCCTTTTTTATTATTATGTTTTGCAATTTTCGTCGACTTTTGATCTACCCTTTCTGACCATCGTCTGATGAATCATAGAAGCGATCAGAAAATGGAAGAGAGAAAGAGAGAGCGAGAACGATTCCCGTATCAGAATGTTGACAAAGCTGAGTCATAGAGACCCCTCTCCCTCTCTGAAAAGGGACCATGAACAGCACCTGGGAAACTTTTGGAAACGAGCCCCGAGGCAGTCAATTAGCCGTCTCCATTACCTAATTATGACGTAATGAGCAGAATCACGCATAAATCAGCCTTGAGGCATGTGTACTGTCTTGCCACGTCACAAAACGGCGGCGAATGGGCTTTTCCTCCTCTAACTCTCCTCCAAACCTGTACACTCTATCATCCCATCATCCAGCGTCTCTCGAATCGCCCTGATCTCTAGCCTTCTCTAACCTCTGTGGACTCTCCTCAATCAGCGCACTCTCTCATCCAACCCGTTCCAAGGCCTTTTGATGACGAAAGCAGGGCGTTTAGTGTGGGAACGAGCGGCTGATAGAGGAGAGATATCAGCTGAGAAAGGGACTGAGATAAGGGAAATATGAGAAAAGTGAGGGGAACTTCGTTTCAAAACTGGGACCTACTTTCGACGAATTTTGAAAGATGAAGGGACCTCTGAGAGGATACAGAAGGAACATATAATGGAAGATTGATGACAAACACTTTATCGATTGATTCTCTCAGGGAACTACTCTCTCTGTCGAGTTCTGCCTCAGATCTACCCGGAGAACAGAGAGCCAGTCCATGCCCATCTCCATCAGTTGCTGAGGTGAGCGGAATTGATTTCTTTTTCTCACCGACGAACTGAGGTTGAACGTAGAACAGTTTCGTTCATTGTTATTGCGCACAAAGCAAATGAAATCGGATAAGTTATACATCTTCTTGAAAAACAATGAATTCCACTGCATGGAGTATCTACATCCTTCAGACAGTAACACATACGATATTCAGATTACTTGACACGGCGGAGGCAGCTGATCGCGTCTCTCTCATTATGCTGGCATCCATCGTAGCTAATCATAAACCAGATGTGAGATCATCCTTTTGATACTCATCACCAGTAGAGATCTGACTATTCTGATCTTTGATCTCAGTTCATTCCTCAGATATCAGTTCTATTTTTTGCACGAGTTAGCATATCAGTGACTGGCCCTTTAATTGAGAGTTCACGAGAAACAACTAACCTCACACAGCTGTGATAGGCGAGATAGTAGGGAGTCAATTGAATAATGTTATACATTGAATATCCCCTTCATCCAGTTGCTTCTTCCCTTCCTCCATCCACTCATCCGTTATCTTCCTTCCTCTGCCACGTGCACTGCCGTTCTCCACATCCTCAACTCATTCGTGTCTCAGGGAAGAACAAAGGTGATCTTTGATCTTTCACAGCCTGCAGCTTCGTCTTCAAGACTTAACTTTTTAATGTGATTTCGCATGGTGGATTTTCCAAGATTTTCCAAGATTTGAAGGAACAATGAAATTAAAACAATCTTAAAGTTGTAAAATATTGCAGGAGCTGGTCGACTACGTGCACGTCCTCTGCAAGGCGATCGACGATCCGGAACTGGCATCCAACCACGCACAGATGGCTAAGGTGAACAGTGATCGAAGAATCCCTAGTAGGGAATACTCAATGGTCTCGTGAAATGAACGTGACATCGGTAATCCGCACATTCAAACATGAACAGTCATCAATAGAACTTCATCCGGTAGTTTGAGAAGCAGGAATAAACTGCTTTCATTCCCCAATTTGCCCCTTCAGATCCTTGCTTCGATCGGTCGTCGTTCGCCTTCTCTCGCTTCTCTCGCAATGGACAGTCTCGTCAACTGCACTTATCGGTTCGTTTTTTTTCTTCAAACGTTCAATCTGAAGCTCCTATGAACAAGGTTTTTCTCTTTGTTCGGATGTTTTACGATTCCTTCATAATCCAAACTAAGGCATTTGAATCGTGACCTCAGTATCAGTGATGGCTTCAAAAATACCCCCATGGAGTGTAGTGGTCTTCTTGGGTACGATAAAGAAGACTTTTCCATCATGCTCATCTTCAGTATCTGTTCTGGCCACGACAGTACAGTGAGAATGACCCCTGGAGGGAGTACGGAGAGTGTCACGGCAGAGACCCTGCCTGTGCTACTCACCCAGATAGAAAGTGAGTTTGATTTGTATTATTTTTTTTTTTTTTTGCTCCAATTTCGGGAGGGAGATTCTTTTTTCCCTGCGATGCACCCCATTACTAATCTGGATCAAACAATTCGTGCATCTCACCATTACTATGAGTCATGCGTCATAGTCTATACCGCACTTGAGGTGTGGGCGAGACGTACCCGCAGTCACTGGCTCCCCATCTGGGCACGCTGCGGAGACTGGCTCGATTTCCGGGCACCTCACGACAGATCGAGAGGATACTGGCGCAGAGCGGGTGAACTGACGCGGGTGATTATTTGACAATTGATTACAATTGTTCAGAATCGTGACGGATGACGACGTGACGATCATCTCGATAAAGTCGGGAGCATTCGAGGGAGCAAATCGAGGTAGGGAGAAGGCTGAGAGATAAGGGTTGGATTGGATTGATGTAGAAATAAACTAGAAAATCTTGAGGTCGAGATAATTCTTAAATTAATTAGAGAAGATACTGAAGACAGACATTGATTGAATCAAGAACTGATCATCTTTCTCTTCTCAGATGCCTCATGCGATTCCCTCTCCCTCCTCTCAAAACGAAGTCTTCCTCCTCCCTCCACCACTTCTACCATCAACAGCAACTACCATCTTCCCGCCTACCTCGGAGCGTATGTTTATGACTTTTCTGCTGAATTCACCAATTTCCTCCCTCATTTTGTGGGTGAGAAAGGAGTGCGCGGAATGTGTTTCAACACCGCTTTCTGTACACAAAATATTTTCTGCAAATACGATCAATGTGGATTACTGATTCTCTTTTATCATTCTTATATCGGAGACACGGCGATAATTAATAAGATAACTTGATGATTTACTCGTCTCCGAAGATGTTGGGTTTCTTATCGAGATATGCACGGAAGCAGTCTCTGCAAAATTCAAAATTTATGAATGCATTTTCGTAAGGCTATGTTAAATGGGAAAATTGCGAGGTAACAGAACGTAGACCATGGACTTCTACCTGATTCCATCGAAGTTGTTGAGGCAGAAGACGTGCTTGAAGTAGTCATCATCGAGGGGTTTGTTAGAGGCGCAATATGGAATACAATTAGGATGAACTTTCCTGAGAAAAGAGCACTGTATATTCAAGGTACTGTAGCTTGTAACTACCTCTGCTTGCAACATTCGGTGTGATCTACTCTGGTAGAGGCGCAATCCCACATCAAACGAACAGTATCATTACGGGGTTTGCAAGTGTTTAAGAAGAAGAGAATCTGCAGAATACTGTATCAAGATAATGCTGTGGGAGTTGACTTACATTGTTCTGATTAATAGAGTCAAAGTCACAGAATCGATGCTTGCATTCCTTGTCGGCAGTGATTTGACGGGCACAGCATTTTTTGAATTTCTGAGTTGATTGACTTTGATGGAGGAATAATAAAATATTAGTAACCTGATTGCCGAGTCTTTTGGAGTCTGAGATATCGAGTGAAAGGAGAAGGAAGAGAAGTACGATAAAGGGAGACATACGAGAAAGAGTGGACTGGTCCACCTTTCTAGCCCTTTTATCAGCCATGTTCTCACAATAGAAGTGTTACATGGTCGGCCCCCTCTGCAAACATCTCTTTCATCTCGAATCTTAGCCTATTCTGAAATGACCCCTTCTTTCCTATAGTATTGTACGTCTTGTACATATGTCACCGGTTTTGATACAATCCAACCCACTAAATCTAGCTCACATTTTCGAAGATGACTGTAAGTATTAGTGATGACAAATCATCATCGACTCTCCTCAAATTGGGTGCTCTGTCGTAGGTAGGCGAATTAACGGCGATTCTTTTTATGAGCAGAAAGAGGAAAATGGTTGTTTATTTTCAGTAGTGCTCGTGCCTCCTACGGCACCAATGGAGTTGATGCGTCAGCCATCGAATTGGACAAGAACACCCAGAATCTGGCGAATCTCTATCAGGTTAGACATCATTCCTATTATTTCTTTAATTTTCGAACACATGAACATAGAATAGTGTGTAGGTTTATGGAGTAGATATGTTGCACATGACTGATACTTTTGGACTGAATCAGAATGAATCAATTTCAGAACAATCGATCTTCCTCCTCCCTCTCCAAGCAGTTCTCTAAGTCGTATGGAAGTATGCTGCAGTCTCTGCAGCAGAGGAGTGGGTCGGATGCGCTGCAGAGTGGAAGCAACAGTGGAGTAGCTGCTGCAAATGCGACTAATACAGGTTTGCTGCTGCCATTTTATCGAATTCTGCAGGATGAAAACTAGCTTCCCTTGAATGTTCTTCAGTATCATCTGTTGAAACTTTACGTGTTGAAGCATATCGAGTGACTTGTCAACAATGCTAATCACAGGTTCCCGCGAATCTTCCTCCACTCATCTTCCCTCCCGCGGTTCCATTGCTCCCATCCACATGCTCTATCCTCCCTCTCCCTACGCTCCTCCACCCAAGACCCAGACACTCCCACCCTCGTTCAATCCGCCCAGCACTTCGGTTGGTTAAAAAATAATTCACTTTATTAATTTTAAAAATTATAAGCGCAGATTATTTTGAGACTGTGCCATTCCTATTCTGATCTTTGATCTCTCTCAGACGCCCCTCAGCTACCAGGAGGCGTATCGGCAGATTCCGCCTGCGTGGATTGCACCAACAAGTGAGAAACGTGTAGAAACTGGAAGATTATTCTCCTAGCCTTGCAAAAATTTCTAGGCAACAACAACGAGAGCGGGACGAAGGCGACTTTCGAGACGACATTCCCTGCTGGATCCGGTATGGGTTTCAGAAAAAAATCAAGTTTTGATTCAACATCTGAGGATCATAACAATCCAGGATACTGAAGGAAACGTGACTTGCAATGCCCCTATACAATTGTAGGTGGGCCCGTGACAACCACAAAAGTGGGCGGAGTCTCGTCGATTGTGGAGGAGGAAGAGCAGAGGGAAGAGACACAGTCTACCAGTTGGCAGGTATCATCTCTATCCAATTACTGAGATTCATTTCTCTCAGATGATAGGAAACACTTGCAAATGTCTGAATAATATCAGTGAATTGAAAACTTTTTGTTAGGTCACACTCACAGAAGTGAAGGTCCAACTGATTTCAGAGCAATCAACGAGACGACGTAGTCAAGCAATTCGTTGATAATCGTCGCAGTAAAATCAGGAGATTCGTGATGGAAGTCAAGTGTCCCATCCCCGTTCAGTGTACTGTAGAGAGGAGTAAGGGTGAGTTTTTTTTGTTTTTGTTTTTTTTTTTTTTTTTTAGTTTAGAGAATTATTTACTGATAACTTTAGAGATCGGCTCATATCCGATCCATTTTTTTGAAAATGGAACTACAACTTGGACAGAAAGCAAATAAATGAATGTTTTTATATGATATAAAAGCATTCATTTATTTGCTTTCACTCTAAATTGTAGTTCCATTAAAAAAAATGTAAATTATATCAATGATTTCAGGTTCCAAACACCATCTTCGCATTCATTTCGCTTGCCAGACCCGTTCCTCCCACTGCATCTTTCACGACGATTTCCTTTTCGCAGTGAAGACAAAGTCACCCGCCACGTGGCTGCATCTCATGTTCCTCCAAGTGAGAAATATTAGTGTATATTGTAAACTCAGATATCGTGAAGACAATTCTTTGGAGAATTACGAAAAGATCGTGAAAAAAGGTTAACTTGGAAGCTAACCTCTATCCAATCCAGATGCAATCCTCCTCTCTCGATCACTCCGGGGAGGTCCTTCCTCAATCCTCCGCTGCCTTCACTACTCTCTCTCACTGTTGGCATTGCCTCCCTCCTTCTCTCACTAAAGGAAGGGAGTTCGTCACGCTAGTCACTGCCCAGTTCCCGAATGTTAAGGTATATTTGTTTGGAGTCATTGAAACCTTTAAAAAAAACATTGTGTAGGGAACTCACGTACTCAGAGAACAGCAAGCGAGAATTTTTAGAACTGATAGAATCGAGAAATGCTAAGGCCTCCTGATTTCAGGAGCAAGAGAGGCTGGTGAAGGAGCTGGACGAGTCCAATTTCTTCGATTGTTTCTCACTCGATCCAGCAACGAATCAATGGAGTTGCTTCAGTTGCGCCCATCCTGAGAAAACCAAGTGAGTGGGAACAAGCGGGAATGGAAGATCACTCCGAGTGATGCATTTTGCCTATAGAACGGTGACCTTCCAATGAAAAAGTGCCTAAAAGATACGTCGAACCTTCCAGAAGTTTCTTCGAGGATCGAACCCTCGAGGGAGCTTTGAAGGAGAAGAAGGGAAAGTGGAAGTTCCTGAGAAGGTGGCACACAAAGTGAGATTTTTGACCTAGCAATGAGATTTTTTTGTATTCTCAAACTAAATTTTCGATGAAACGTTCAAATTGCAGATACTTCACGCTCTCTCCCGGATCTCTAACATACACGACGAAGAAAAATAATGTGGGAATTAATTTTTTTATATCCCAAAGCAACCTGAAGCTATTAAAAATTTCGACGATTGAATAAAAGAATATTGTGAAACGTATTCGGTCACCAATCCGAATTCTTCAGAGTGAAGCCAATTCGATGTTGCTCCCTGCGATTGATCTGAAGAAGATTCGATCGGTGAAGTCATTGGGACGGGGGAAGAAGAGTAGGAAATCATTGAGGAAGGCATTCGAGATATTCACTTCCGACCAAACATCCTACGTACTCAAGGTACTATTTGACATTGTGAAAATATTTTCTTTTATAAATCTGTACCAGCGAATCTATATTTGTTTAAAAAAAAATATTATTGTGAAGTGTTCACTTTATTCTCAGACGATCGCTAGATTGTGTGTGATGGGAAGAACTCACGGGAAATAATCCATCAATTCAGGCCCCTGATGAGCGAAAGGCAGAAGAATGGATGCAGTGTCTTCAGATCGCCGTTGCACAAGCAAAGAGGGAATCGTGATATCTCTCTTATCTCCACTTCTAGACTCGGTTATCGTCATTTCCACTCGTTATTCATATCTGTAGCTATTGACATGTCATCTTCGCTCGTAACTGAAACAGCTTTTGCTATTGGTCTGGCTTTATTGAGGGATCCCCAGAGTATGCATCGATCGAACACAAATAATATTCGATAAAAAATATGAGACATATTTATGCATCATAATAAGGGCTTCTGAAACACAATTGTTTATTTTCTAACATGGAAATGCGAAATTATTGTAACGAGTTTTGACTTCAGACTAAGAAAGAAACGCATGCAGAATTGCAAGTTCTTTTTGTGATGAAAAAGAACTAAAATAGGAGTATTTTCATCGATTCTTGGTCTCCTGACTATGAATTGGTTTAGAAAGCACATTTATCATTGATTCCACGAGTTTGCTAGCTGATCAAAGTAAGTCCGAGTGTTGTCGTCATTTCGAAACTCTTCCGAAGGGTCTTTGTAGGGATGAACTCTCTGAAAACTGAATTCATCTGAGATTTCGAAAGGATTTGTTACCTTAGACATCGGCAACATCCGAATTAGGCACGTCACCAATCCGATCTTTCTAAACTCTTCAAGGATCGTCTCATTGATAGTGATCTCTCGATAGAGATAGACCACCCGAAATCTGGAATGGTTTATCTTCGTATATTTTCTTATGCTATTCCACCAACAATACGAGGTGCAGGTCAAACAAAGCGAATGCGATAGTCCTTGGTATGATCCAATCTTCGGGACCGAATCTGAATGAAATTAATTTTGTTTGAGAAAAGAAGAGTGAGATACTGATGAAAGGCAAAGTAGACGAAGCATGGGAAGGAAACGGCGGCTGATGGTAGTACAACTGAGACGAAATACTGAAGAAAGGAATTATGATTGAGCCTTCAAAGATCAAAGATCACCCTCATGACCATCACGTTCTCTCTTAGTTGGAAGGTCCGGGCGACTGAGTAACTATCGAATGAGATCTCCCCCCTGTTGATCAGATCCAGAGCAAGGATGTTTCTTCTGTATGTGATGTAGTAGATCTGTGAAAACGGCATTCACTGTCTAATCAGTATCGCGAGTAAGAAAATAAACTCACAACGCAGCTGACATTGTTGAGCAGGAAGTTGATGGCAACATTGAGGGCCACGTCGATGTATCCTGGTCATTTCGATGATAGATTAGGCATTGAATATTCCCTACCGAGCATCCATAGTGTAGCATTTAGCACTGCCGGAATGAGATTAGCCATTTCCATTATCACTAGAATCCATCGAGTTTCGGGTGAGGCTTTCTCATACCTGCGATGATGAATGATTGTCGATGTTCGCATTTGTCATATCACAAATAAAAAAGCAAAGCACACATATTATAAAATCCCACCATTTCCACCATCGCGTTGCCACCCATCGCTCGATCGTGAAGGAGCAAAGACTGGAATGATACTGTTACCAACTTCCTTTAGGCTAACAATAAGGATACGAATTATCATCATACGGCACTCTTTGTCATCTGTTTTACTGGCGATGTACATAATGTGCCGAATTGTGAGAGAAACTTCGAAATGATATTTATGATCCTCACAGTCCACAGTAATAACCGATAACGGTGTCACGAGTGATTTCTGCTACTAGAAGGACCTTGTCGTCGTCTGATTAAGAAAATTATTAGCTATTTTTCACGCAATTTATATTTGCCTTCTCAGAAAGAGTCTGGGAATATTTTTTGCGAGAGAACATCCAGCCTTTTTACCTGTGAGAGGCAGCCCGCTGACTTGGTAGTAGAAAAGAATGAATCTGAACAGATGATGATGATGATAATTTGTTAAATTATTGTTAACCTTGCGAAAACACCAATTGTGTAGTACAGTCCCGATAGTGCAACTTGCCATCGAAAATTAGGATGGATCACTCCTGAACAATTAATGTAATGACGCTAATTTTCGATAATCACCGGCTCGATGGACGGCAATGATGAGAAAAGGAATGGTTAGTACCACGAAAACATTGAGGATCATCTGAAAGTGTGTGATTCCATAGTCTATTGGCTGTCCATTTTGAGTCTGATATCTCATGGAACTCTGGCTTTCCCATAGACATTCGATCGAATTATCGGGAATCAGCGAGACTTCTTTCTCGATTCAACTTTCAGTGGGAACAAGAATCGTCATTTTGAGTGAGCAAGTGCACTTTTAATTGTTTGAATTTGCGATAAAAAATTAGTTTGCACTAAAATGTTCATTTCAGTACCTCAATAACGAAAATAGTGTAAAAAACTCCGGGAGCTCTCGAAACATCAGTAATGTTAATCCTGACGAGATGAGGTCTATGAACCATGATTCTGCATCAAAATTAGAGCTTTTTTATGCCGCCACGGTGGAATAGCAGTTCCATTTCATACAGACGAAATCAAAACAAGTCATTAGATCAAGACCCAAACGAATCGCTCGAAAAGTGAGTGCTCTCACACGGGGAAGACGGGGAAGAAAGATGAATGCTCGCAGTGAACGATCTCAAGGCTGAGGCTTAATGTTCAAGGAATAACTGATTTTAAAGAGACAAAAAGAAAAGGTGAGAAAATGGAAAATGTGCAGCCTCACGTCAGCTCCCAAGAGAACAGCAAGAAACGGGAATGCCATAAGTACAAATGGATATCATTAATGTGCTTAGCGCTGGATCTTTTATTGCGGGTAATCCGAATCCGGACCGACTACAAATCCTTCAGTTTATGTCTTGGCGACTGCTTTTTCTATCTCACAACCAGAGATATTCGCCGATAATTTCTTTAGCGTGTCCATCATCTGTGACGTATATTTCGAACTATGTATCTAAAAGTAATGACAGCAATGTGAGAGTTCGGAAGAATTGTGCATCTACGAATCGTCGAACTTCATCGAAGAACAAATCGTAGACTACGATTTGTTCTTCGATGAAGTTCGAAAAGAGCCTGTTAGTCTTCCCATGGAAGTATTCTCTCACAATTTTTCAGTGTCTTCTAGACTGACTTGTGTCGCAGAAACTGTCCCTTGCTTTCAGGAGCGAAGGACTAGCTATGTATAGTCTTCGAAAATTACGATTCCCTATCGTTTGAAACATAATATTATTCCAATTTATCAAACCACACCAAGTGACGATCAGATAGGCGATTATAAATGATCCGAATCGCATACTTTAGTTCCATTTCCCCTCTTTGGCAGTTTCTTCTAAGAGAAAAAGATAGGAGAAGAAGAGAAACCGGGATGATTTCCATTGAGGAGAAAGTGTCACTTCACTGTCGCTTTTTGAATGTGTTTCATGTTATCTTTTGATATTCATTGAATCAATATTGCTCCTGATCTTTTAAAAATAGGAAACATTAGCACCTGTTAGTGGAACTGCTTGACAAACGAGATGCCGATCTCATTGATTGACACACTTTCCTCACTTGGACTCTTTCCCTCTATTAGATCACCCTCAGAAATCATCCTCAGACATCTCGATCTACCTTTTCCTCTGTTAATTGGTCGAATACACCCAATACAAGCACATCCGTCACTCACTGTGATGGTCGCCGAACGACACTTTCTCTCTATAAAAGGGAGAGGAGCAAGAGAGGAATCATTAGGTGACTAACTCCCATCTCTCTAAACTCTTCTTCCATTTTCTTCAAACTCTTCAAATACCTCCGTTGTCTCAGACGTCGTGTCCTCTAAACCCTCGATTCCCACGCTCCGAACAAGAGAGATTGTGTCTATCCCCCCTTCCCCCCACTCGTCTTACCATTGTGCTCCTGCAAATCCCGGTCAATCTGGGCGAATTCGACAGGGGTAATTCACCCCCTCCCTTCCTCTTCTTCCCCTGACCGAATTGGACTGTCACTCTTCCCTTCTTTCGAGCGTTTTCTACGCAGACCAGTCCCTCACTTCCTAAGTTAGGCGAAAAGTTGAGACTCTGACGGGGATTAGGCGCCTCCCTCCTAAGTCATAGCTTTCAGAGCACTTCTTCGTTTTTTGCCTTGCCCATTATGCAGACGCATTATCTTCCTCAGTACCTCCACTCTCATTCGTACACTCCTCATTCAACTCGTATAGTCGGAACATGAGCGAAGAAGAAGCCATTCAGACAATTCGTAATCCCGTCTCGTTTCCTTTTACATGATTTTCTTTGTGTACCAAGAATTCTAACTCTTCGGCAATTATTTGATTTTATTCGTTCCGGAGCAGCATCCGAAATCAGTGGATTGCGTGTCAATAAAGTGCGCGAGAAGTACTTTCTCCCAAATGAGTAGCCTCCCTCTTTTTCTCCCTTTCTTCTATCTCGATTTCACGTCTTTTCTCTCCTTCTCTCGAGTCGATTCAAGGTCATTGTCCATTCACTCCGCCCCACTCACTCAATCACACGTGCAGTCATCATTATCATCATCGTCTTGTTATTTTTTCCAAAAAAAATAGTCAAAATAATATTTGCAGATGACCCGTCTCTTCCTCGTCTGCGCTGCTCTCCTCATCGCTACCGTAGCCGCTCGTGGCAATCGCCACCATGTACAGTATTCCAATGTTATCGATTTTCTGAGAGCTATCGTAAGCAAGAGTGAAAAATCACTATCTACCGTCAAGAATGGACGCAAATTCGTAGCTGTTTCTCCTGAAAGAACTGTGAATTGCTTGCATTCATACCGTACTCCACTTATTTACCGTATGCTCAATTCAGGGAAAGCCTCCCTGCGGACTTCCCAAGTTCACGGAGAAACTGAGCGGGGAGAAGAAGAGCGAACTGGAGACTATCTGGTAAATGAAATTGATTTGTTTTCCATGAAAGTACAGGAACATTGAACGTTCGCTCACAGGCGGAGGATAGATCAGCTATGAAACACACGCTAAATCAGTTTAAAACAACACAAATACTTGCAGGAAGGACTTCAAGGAGGGCGAGGACTGCGATGATGAGAGAGAGAAGACCAAGGAATTCGTGAGTTGATCTTTGATCTTTCCCAGCTGATCCCCTCTGATCTTTGATCTTTGCCAGGTCTCCAAACTGTCGGATGAGGAGAGGAAGTCGCTCTTCGGCGATCGTCACCACAGAGGAGGACCCCATTTCCTGAGAGGAGTCCCCGAGGAGGTATGATCGTTGATCTTTGATCTTTGAATTCTCTAATCTCAATCCTGATCTTTGATCTTCGCAGGTCCGAGACAAGTTCCACACGATCTTCCGTGATCACACCGTCGAGCGTGAGGAGAAGCACAAGATGTTCCACGAGTTGGCCATGAAGGTCAGAAATTTTTGAATTGGCGCCAAGAAACTGCGAAAAGTTGAAAGTTCCAGTTGAAAATGACCTACTTTTCGATTTCTTCCTGACCCTCGCACGGTTATCACGGAGAGAGTTGTGGATGGTGGTTAATGGGGGTCAAGGGAGAAGGTGAGAAAAGGAAAGATGAATCTCTGGAAAAGAATTAGGCAGTGATTCAAGACAGCCTGAAATGAATTTCAGGAGCTGAAGGGCGATAATCTAGAGGAATTCCTCAAGTTCGAGAAATCGATGGAGGAGAGAAAGGCAGAGTGGAACAAGAAGGTGAGAAGAAGGATCAAGAGTTAACTGTTAATTAACTGTTAACCTCATAAAATAATAAACTTTCGAAATTTGAGATTTCATGGGCGCGAAGTTCAAAATAGGATTCTGAATAGTACTGTATCCAGGTCGAGGCACTCTCTGCCGACGCCAAGAAAGTGTACGAGCAGCTCCAGGCACTCAGAGAACAGAAGAGGAAGATCCTCGCTGATGCGAAACCCGAGGTTGGGATTGATCTTTGATCTTTGGTGTGATCGATGATTCTCCAGATTCGCAAGGAACTTGATGCCCTCTTCGAGGGTGCTCATCATCACGGTCATCATAGATTCGGAAGACACGGACATCACCAGGAGGAGCGAAGAATCTAAGGATTCCATTTTCTCTCTCTTCTATCTCCTTTTCTCACATGATTCCACTCGAAAAACAGGTTCCATCGTCGATTTTGTACATAAATTATTCTTTACGGTAGATCCACCTGATTTATTTGCGATGAAAATATGAAAGCCTTACTGACTTGCGTGTCGTGGTTATGCACTGATAAATGAAATCTTCAAATTGTTCTGATCTCATACGATGATGAATTTGAGAGAAGAGATTGAAGAGACAAGATGGATCATTCAAGAAAAATAGATGGTACATTGAGACCGGAGCTTTTATTGCTTGGAGGGCCTTCTGTTAGTATTCCACAATCAGAAAAAGTTGAGAAAAAAAAGATTATTAAACTATGCAGCTGCGAGCGCATAATCGTGCACCTTTCACGGTAAAGTGGGCGGAGCATCTGCGTGGAATTTGGCAAGTTGCCAGCTGACTTTATTTTTGCGTTTACAACTTTATTTAGGTCATTGCTGTTTTTTTAGATGACTAATTCTCGTCTGTGTTTCATTCAGTTGACTCCCCGAACCTGTAATGTACCTGTTTAACGTGTTGTGATAGTTCTAGTATGTGTAATTGCGTTGTATTTCAGTATTATTCCGTGTTTTCTTCTCCGGTGATGTCGTCAGCCGAGGTTCTGGCGTCATTGCCGTCAGCGGCAGCCACCAATTTGCTAGACGCCGTTGACAAACTAGAGAATCTCGCTGTCGGCGAGGGTCTCATCAAGGTTTGTCGTGTCCTTAGTTCATTTTCATCGCTGTCACTACCTAGTTCATACTGTACAGGGTGTTAGTTCACTTTCATTAGATGTTATCATCCCAATTATATCACATTTAACCTTCCAAACTGTCAGAAACAGCCGAACAAGGGCGTTCCTGCTGGACGGAAGAGAAGAGAGATCGTGGCTGCGAGAAACAAGGACAACATTCCGTCTGTCGAGGTTTGCTTCTCACAGTTCGCTTGAACAAACAATTTCCGTTCAATTTCCTCTTTCGTTTTACGTCACCAATATCGAATCCCCGGTGGTTTTAAGATGATTTTGTCGGCTATTTACTTGATTTTGACTCCAAAGTCACTACAACAAACATATCGACGTATAGCTTCATGTTCTCCGTTTAAGGACGACGAGGATGCTGAATTCGACGCGATTCTCTCCGAATTGCGATCGTCCCTCGACGAGAAGAAACAGGAGGAGGACAGATTGCAGAAGGAGATCAATGAGATACTCGCCAGTAGTGCCACAGGTGAGAAGGAGTACGGTACGATTGTTTACTGTTCCTATTTGTGGCTACGGAAATGCAGTATCTGATTTGAGGATGTTGGCACACTTACCGTATTCGTATTTGATTATCACCGCTAATGATGGTGGAAGAGTTACGGTATTTTATGGTGAATTCACTGAGAATACAGTAACAGGAGGATTACGGTATGTATGACTCGTATTTACAGAAGGTGGAAGTCGCGAATCGCGCACTTTCGAGCGGGCTGCGTCCAAGTTCAACAATCAGGTATACCAGAGTTTCTAAGAGAAAGTTTATTCAGTATTTTCTGTACTCGATTTAGATTATCTTGATTTTTATCTATAAAAAATATAATAAAGTTATAAAACTGGTATTCATCAGATGGTGGGTGTGGAATCAGAAGCCCGTCGTCTGGCCGATTCACTGAGAGAAGTATCCAAGTTGGCTGATGCCATATCTAGCAAGGTGAGTTGAGATATTAATTAGGTGAAAGACTCATGGCTCCTTCCACTTCTCTTGCAAAATTGATATATAGATACTTAATAAGATTTATCTAAATGTTTCATCGCTCTGCCAAGTAAGAACTTTGTAGTTTCTTATGATACAGTCTTTGTTTGACAGTAATTCTTTTTCCCTGCGAAAGATACGATATTATGAGTAGGTGCGCTTGTGTTTCAACATTCGGTTTGATGATATCTTCATAGTTATCAACGATTTGTGTGTCGTTAGCACTTGGACGAATCATCAGACTGATATTCAAATTGTTAAGGTTGCGGATCTCGATCTGGCGAAGACTCGAGTGGTGGAGTGTCTCCAATTGGCGGGAGACATGATGGATCTCAGCTCGTGCAGTGAGGTACGTTGCTTTGAAATGAAGCAATTGGATGAATCCTCGAGGAAGTTACCGTAGTTCTATACAATGACTATGCCATTCACTTTTGAATCGTTTTGCGAGGATCACTCGATGTAAATCTATGACTGCTTGATAATCTCCATCTTGTCAGCGAGTGGACGATGCAATTCGTGGTGGAGACTGGAACGAGGCAGCCGAACTCGTCCATCGATTCCTCACCCTCGATAAGGCCGTATTCCAACTGAGAGACACCAATGATAAGGGTGCAGTAGTTTTCCAGGAATCCAAGTATTGGGGAGTACCGTAACTGATGCGATATTAAATTACTATAATTCAGAGGCCGGTCAGTCGATTCGGACGTCGTATGAGATTCTGGAGAAGGTACCAATTTAATATTTCTTTTAAAAAATTGATTTACGATTTTATTGATCGATTCTGCCTTGATGCCTTAATCCTAACAGATTACCTTACTCTGCAGGCGCGTTCTCGACTGAAGGAAGAGTTTGCACGTGGAATGGACGCAGCTGTGGCGAGTGGAGATGTCTCTGGCATGCAGAGGTACGGTTGAGAAGATATTATCAAGAAATGAGTGCCTTGAGATGTTGGGTTTAAAAAAAGAATTATGATAATGCTGCGCAAGTTAGCAATATGATATTATAGCACAAGGTCATGACAAAAGGGTTAAGGTAGTCCACAATGTACGGTAGATATGAACATTGTTTTCAGATATCTCAAGCTCTTCCCTTCCATCAACGAGCACGATGACGGACTGAGACGATTGGCCGAGTATCTGAAGAAGGAGATTGGAAGGATTGGAATGGATCAGATCAAGGTACGGTAGGGAAAGGAAGTACGGTATTGATCAACCTGAATGGCTGTTTTAATATCCATTTGAGAGTATCCTTCAATCATAAGTATATTTGAGAAATCAATCAGGAAAAATATGACCTAAACCTTACAAAAATACAGAAAGAGAAGCCTAAAATACAGATGGACCTAACCCTCTCTCTGACCTCTCCTTCTCCCTCACAGATCATGCGTGCTGGGGGCACAGACGACTCTCGCTCCTCCGTCCTCTATGCCGATACTCTCTTCCTCTTCTTCGATGGTCTGGCTGCTCTCCTAGACACTCATCATCCCATCGTCCACAGTGGATATGGACCCGATCGAGTGCTGGATCTGGTGCACATGGTGCAGGTACGGTAGGCAGAGGGGTGCGAAACGTCGGCGTTGGTGCAGTGCGAGTGTATTAAGCCAAAGTGTGATTTTGGAAAAGCCGACAAATCGATTTTCCGGCTTCAGGGCGAGATTGACACGATTGTGGTGCAAGTGATCGACGCCTTCCGATCAACGAGACGATTTGATGAATCGGCCAGAGCTGTCGAGAGGGCAATGAGGGGAGGAAAGGAAGGTGAGTACGGTAGATGGGGATGGGGATATGGTAAAGATTCGTCAGTTGTCGATTTAATATATTTTTATAAAATAATAAATTGCAGAGCGCCCCGACCCTCTGCAGTTGGATGTGCTCTTATCGGAGGTAAGATTTCACTCTTGCTACTATTGAGTTCCACCGTCTGTTTGCGAAGAAGTGGTGCGCAGTAATAATTTTTCGTAATTATTTTGCTACCAATATAATAGAAAATAATTAAAGTTCATATTATTTCTTAAAAGAAGTGCAACGCTTCGCTTTGATGGACAACTCCATTGGCATCATGCACGAGAAATATAATTAATAATACGCGCAGGTGTCTCACATGCACGCGCGCACCGAGTTGTACTGGCGCTTCCTCAAGAAGAAGATGCTGCCAGCTGCTGCAGCTGCAGCACCCCCGAAGGTACGGTAGAGAGGAGAGGATATGGTAATTGGGTAGTACTGAAATCCAAGGAGTGAAGTCATCTTATTTTCAGTCACCAACTGGTGCCATGTCTCCACGAAACGGGGAGGAGGAAGAAGATGAGGTGAGAGATTGATGAGAATTGAGGAAATGGTGAAAGATATTTCTCAACCAGACACTTTTGTGCTACATAAAATACATAATTGTTTTATTGGTCGACGAACGAATGCTCTGCGGGTGGAGAAATAGTGAAACATTTCCCAGTTTTTCTTGCTCTGGATTCTACCGTATATTCTCTAAAGTGTAGAGAATACGATTCATTCCCCGAATATTCGTATCTCAGATAACTCGCGAGGCTCGTAAGAAGGCCGAGGCCGAGAGGGCAGAGGAGAGGACGAGGAAACTACATGCACTACTACACAAGAGCAGAGTCGGATTGGGAATGCAGGTGGGGTACTGTAAAATATAATAAGGAATCGAAATATGATCGCTTTTCGTGATCTAATTGAACCAAGTTCCAGATATGAAACACCAATTGGCGTGTTTAGGGGTTTTTTTTTTAAGTTAAAGGAACTAACAAACGGAATAATTTTAACGGAATAATTTTTAAATCAATTTTCCAGTAGCTATCTTGAAATGGATTATAGTATTATTCTACCCAGGAGCTCATCGGTCGATACATCCCCATGGAGGCATACTACGTGGAGGAAATGGTGGGAAAGGCGATCGGAGAGGCACAGAGGGAGGACAAGGGACACACTTGGATCACGAGGTACGGTAGAATGGGAGAGAGAGAGAGAGAGAGAGAGAGGAGTACGGTAGAAATAATATGGAACAACAGGAATACGGTATTGTGACATCAATGTTTCCGAACCAAATGTCGAAGCACGATTGGGTGAACACAAAAAAATCGTAATAATTTAAAAAAAATTGAAATCGCGAGGTTTCCAGTGATGGTGGCAACTAGTTCTCTTTCTGATTTTCCCCAGATTTAAGTCGATGGATCGCTCATTAATCACCTCCCACTTCAGTTCGATGGTTGACGACACCCTCTTCCTGGTGCGCAAGGCGGTGCGACGGGCGGTCTCCACTGCCTCCTCCGACGCAGCCGCAGCCACGGTATGGTGTGGAGTGGTGCAGTGGGAATCGTCGAACCAGCACACGCAATGAAAAAAACTATTTTTATGGATTTGGGAAACGTCGCCCTCGATTACACCCTGAATATTGCAGGTGAACAACGCGGTGGCGCTGCTGGAGACAACCTTCTACAAGGCACTCGCGACCCCCATCGATGTGAGTGGAGAGTACTGTAGGAGTGAACTGAGGAATTGTATTTGAAGTATCAAAGGCTACAAGTTGGCATATTATCAGTCACCGAGTGAAATCAATGCATAAATGTCGTATTGCAACTTCATTAGCCCTTGGATTTAAGGGAAAGAGTGCTCATAAGTATAATTTGCGTTATATAAATTAATTCCTTTCCAGTCTGGTCTCCCCTCTGCTTCTCTCTTCACAGCTGAGATGCTGGGAGTGGGCGGAGTCGTGCCAACGGGAGGAGTCAGCAGTGCGGCCAAGGTGGCAGAACAGAGAGAGGTACGAGATGGGTTGACCCACGATTCGGCTAGAATTGATCCAATCATCACTAATATTGCTGCAGGCGTACCTCTGCACTCTGAACAACGCGCGCGTCTCGTCGGATCTGCTGCGACAACTGCGCGGCGCTCTGCTCAAGGAGTCGGGAGCAGAGGGAGCGGTGCGCACATTTTTATTCGAAAACGAAGGATGAGGTGGTGGAAGTGTATCAAATTCATGTTATATCGAATTTATAAACTCATTATGATTAGAGGTTCGTGATGAGTGCTAGTTATGATGAAGTAGACCCTGGTAAATGAAATAAAATCATTGATCCTCATTCCAGAGTGATCCGGAGAAGTTGAAGCTCGCGTCGGCGCTTGCGCAACTCGATGACGTGGCGAAGCGGTGAGAATTCTAATTATTTTAAAACATTACCTAGTTACGATGAAATACAAAACAAAGACGTCACGGCACACACGCATGCAAGCGTTTCGAAATAGTTCGTCTAAAATGAGCATTGATCTGGCGTTTTGTTTACTAGTATTGGCAATAGCCCACGTGACCTTGCGTTTCGCGATGGCACACATTTTCTCCTCGTATTCTAATGGAATGGGTATCGCAAGGGTATCAAATTCCAATACATATCTCTATAGCAATCCAACCTTTAGTTCTCGTGGTGTATGTTATGACAATAATTGTAGAATGGAGCAGCTGGCGTCTCGGGGCTGTGGCAGCGTGGCCAAAGTGGCCATCCGGCCAACCATCAGAAACTGGTCAGTCGATAAGAAATCGATAATCCTTGAATACCGTACCCAATTCCAGCTGCGACCAGTTCATGGAGCGTGATCACGAACTGACGCCCGAGCAGCTGGCAGATTACGAGTCTGTCGATCCATTCATTGAGGTGAGCAGAGGGAGGGGAGGGGAGAGGAGGGTTACGGTAGGATACTGTAGAAACGGAGGAGCACTGATAGAGATGTTCATGAGCTATTTATTTATTTATATATTTTTAATTTTAAAATAATATTTTTTAATTTTGAGTCCTTCTGTGTGTCTGTCGATCGACTGCTGGCGCCCTTCCAGCGATCGCTCGCCCCCGAGAATTATCAGGTATTTGAGAGGGTAATGATAGGGGAATTTTGATGTGTTCACAACCACATTCACTACCAAATTAGATTGCTATTCGAAATTGAAGTGTGATGGAGTTGCTACAATAATGATATTATATAATCATACATTTTCAATATCCTCGATGGACCAAAAATATGTAGTGACAGGACAGAGAGGGAGCGCAATATTTAGTCACTGAACAGAGTTTGTATGAAATATATAGTGACACGACAGTGGAGGGAAGTAAATTTGTAGTGACTCGAACGTCGGTCATTTACGGCACCAAAACGTGTGCATACAATGAAGCTTTTGCTAACAATAATCGCATTGAGCTGTGGAAAACATGTTATTCATTTGTTGAGTGTTCACGAACCTCGTGAACTTGTGTTACTCATGTTTTTGAAAGCAATTTCGGTCTTTCCCAAAACAATGAATCGATCATGCGTAGTCGAGAAAAAAAAATCAACTGTTGCCTCATATCAATATACCGTAATCCCTCATCCTCCTCCCCTTAGGACCTGCTTCTCTCTACGTGTGACGAGTGCGCACGCGGTCTCCTCTCGGCGCTCCTCAAGTGCGCCTTCAATCGACTGGGCGCCCTCCAATTGGACAGGTGAGGGATACTGTAATCAATTATTACCGTATCTTAATGACTTTCCTTTTAAATGATTACTTATATCGTGCAATGAAATAATATTCATTATTTGGAAAGCAGTTAGTTTACACAATCAGCGATAGGTGGATTTTGGTTTCACTTCTACTTCTAATGTTTGACTCAATCAGGAGGAGCGTTATCATACGCAGGTTTTCTTCGATAACTAAATACCTTCTCCAGAGAGCTCCGCCACCTGGTCGGCTACCTCTCGGGCGTTGCTGGATTCGCGGCGCGCGAGAAATGCGCCAAGCTGACGCAGATCGTGTGCGTCCTCAACGTCGAGAGTCTCGACGAAGCCAAGGAGGTGAGAAGGAAGACGTTTGCGTAATTGTAGTGTCAGGAATATTACAGATTCTTTTATATCTCCGTTGGGGTTACAGGAATTTTTTAAAAATAATTGTTCTTCTTAAGTGCTCCAAGCATGTCGTTTTTTGCATGACGAACAACATATTTCATTATTTGTATGATATGGTTTGTCATAAACCAACATCTTCTTTCAGGTGTGGCAGTCCGGTTCGGGCGTCTCTCGATCTCTCGGAAGCGGAGAATTCAAGAAGATTCTAGCGCGAAGGACTGATCTACCGAAGGCATCAGTCCAAAATATGGAGTTGATCTCGTGATTCATCCCTTCTGTTGTAATATACATTGAATGTAAAGATTACGGGACGGAGTACTAACAGAATATGTAATATCAGGAGTAATTTTTGTAGCTAATCTAAGTTATTCGAGTTGTCACTGTGATTATTTATGCCCAGTTCGCTATAGTACTGTTATTTGCGAAAACAGTGATAAGAATATATGATAAATGGGTAATTCTTCATTGTATCTTTTGTCGGAGTCAATGCGAATTTGCCATAAAATAGTCGGCATCATTCCTAATCTATTGTCGTACAGAAGGACGTTTCCAACATCGTTTTGTTCAACTGATCCCAGTTTGAAGGCGAGAAAATCTTTGGTATTCAGAAACAAATTTTTTTATTATGTAGAGTGGAAGTAACGTGATCTATCTAGCTTTCTGAATTCCTCCGCTATCTATTGCGTCTATTTTTTGTCGATACCTTTGCCTAGATTCAGACAACCATGACAATCCTCCGTAATTGATCAACCGCTACCGTTGAATAAGGTGTAAGGCGTAAGGCGGGATCTGCTAAACATAGCCAATTCTTCCATAACATCATTCACTTCTTGTCAACAATTATGCTGTATCGCCTCCTCCTCCTCCTACAACCAATTTCCTCCCCTAGTGGTGGCTCCATAAACGCGTGGGAGCATTGCGCGAGTATTATTCATAGCAGTCGACGATTGTCTGGAGAGATCGACCAGCAATTTCCCCCCGTCTTCAGGCTATTTATTGTCCCCCAAATGTCAGTCGTCACCGTCGTTCTCTCGAACAACTTGAACAGTATCGTTTAGGGTTTGAGACTTTTCCATTTCGCACGAATTCTCGAATACTAGAGTCAGCAGAATGAGGAAAGCCAAAAAAACCGAGATAGCAGGCCAATTGAGCAGTGGCACAACCGTATTCATTGTCTCTCTCTCATACTGTTGTTCCGGAAGTGGTCGAATGATGGCATCATCCGGACTCGCAACTGAGGGTGGAAATTTGAGTATCCGGTACGAGCGAAAACTTGCGCTTCGTTGGCGCGGATCTTCAACAAAAACGCAACTCTGGTTGCCCTTTTCTCGTATTCCGCCTATTGTTTCGCGAGTACTCATCCACTAGAGCCGCTGATCTTGTCTCATATTTCTCGCAAGCTTCACTTCGATTACCGACCCTTCTGTTTGCTGCAGGAAATTTTGACAGTTGTGTGATTTGATTATGCGAAGTGCTTCTAAGTTTAAAAAGAGCCTCGCTCCCACGCACCCGTTTCGATCCCCTTTATAGCTCTTTTCCTTTGACACGCAGCATCTCCACACGAAATATTCGTCTGTCCTTGCATTGTGCATCTCTCTGAGTAGGCGAGGAAACGTCCAATCGAATCTCCCTTCACAAAGGGATCCTCGTCGGTTCAAGGAAGAGACGTTCTAGAGGGGCCTTCGCCTACGTTTCTCCCCCTTCTGACGTTGAGAAGGAGAGGCACTTATAAAGCATCCAGTCTCCCGTTTCACTGCTTTCTGCAGTATTATCGTTCTTGAGATACGCAATGACGAATGCATGATATTGAGGCCTTTTCCGCTGCGGAGATCGCTGAGCGAACAAGGCTACATTTCCATCATTCAACCTTCCTCTCATGACGTTTCTGCTCTCTTTTGTCGCCGGATCTCCTAGAGTATTCCAGTGTTCAGATATTTCCTTCCATCTCCTATTTTTCAGAGAACCGTGGAAGATTCGAGGAACTGTCATGAGATTGAGTAATTCGGAAAATGGAACCGCTGTTTCGCACACTTATGGGATTTGGAGGCCGGATATTTTGCATGATGAACATGTTTTCTATGTTCTGTATGATCTCTCGATTTTCTGGCAGGCAAGAATGCATCTTGTACCATAATAATTCAATATCTTTCGTTAACATTTTAGATTCACTGACAGTAGTCTACATATTCACACTTTTTTCCATCCTTCCTTGTTCCGTCACATTACTCATTCTGTGATGTCGAACTCATGAAAGGCTCATTCAACCAGCGATCTCTCGAATTCACAACTCATTCATTATTGAAGACATCGCCACTGAAGAGTTCAACCACTTTGTTAGAGCAAAAATAGTCATATTCCCGCATTCTCGCTACGTGCGCTTCGAAAAGCTTCCCCACCCCCCCCCCCCCCGTCGTGAGTTGATTTAAAAATTCAGGTAATGGTTTCCTCATTATCCTCTTTTACTTAGCTTTCGGATTTTAAAATCCACTATGAGAAGCGCCTAACCCGTCTGTCTTTCGCTTTCAGTCGTATCGTTATTTACTATAAGACCAGCGTGAGAACGGAGGAAGACCTCCCTGTGAGAGGAGGGAAGGTGACTAAAAGTAGTCGAGAAGAGGGCCTACCACATTCTTCGAGGATCTCTCTCGCATGCGATGAAAGGCCCTGCGAAGAGTGACTAACGTACCATTTCCCCCCCCCCCCCCCTTGCATTTTCCGTTTCCTCAGCAGAATTTGCTTCTGAAATGATGTGTTGTTTACTCTTTCGCATCGAAATCTCTCATCTCGTACCATCAATACAAACACGCCCTTATAGCTAACGCGAATAAATAATTTAGTAGCAGTCACTCCAGTTGAGATGGCAACTCTATTTGGAGTAATATCCTTCATTCCTCCTTTCCTTGCAGCAAGGGTATAATCAGACCACTTATGATGACCACTCAAAGTGGCCCATCTTCTTCGCTCCTACGCCCCGACCTTTTTGCTCGTCTCTCTGACGTATCTAACTTTCGAAATTGGCTATTGTGGCTGTGCATAACTCGTGGGACCCCTTCGGTAGCCCGCAGCAAATGGTCCACTTTTAGCATGGTCTCGTGGACGTCACACTCAGTTACTACCCCGGATATGCCGCTAGGACCGAGACTTCCATAGATCGTCTCGAAATAGAGTTTACTAGAGGCCTGCTTGATTTGGTATATTTTTCAGCGCAATGATTTGTGAATTATTTAGTGGTAGCTAGTAACGCCATTGTCTGGGATCATAGAGGGAAAGCTACTGAATTAGTTTGATTCGAAGGCAAACTCTCATTTCTGTATGCTTCGCTTCCACTTTGTCTTACGTTACGAAAACAAGCGAAACGGGCGAAATTTTCCATATGGTCTCCGAAATCTGAGATGACAACAGTAGGGATACTATCGTGGGATTGTGACTTTTCCCCATTCAATGCATCGTCGATCTTCGCCCACCATCAACTACCAAAAACAGTTCGAGAATAGGAGGAAAAGATTCTTAAATTTCCATCCATGGCATTTGTTAATCTTGGTTCCATCCTATCGTGAGACAAGTACAGTTGACTCCAAATTCCAGTTCCTCGTATTCCAGAATATTTCACTGGTGATCCCTAGTGCTTTTTCCACCGAGATATTTCGAGAGCCCATGTGTTTTCCTTCCTTGCTTCAAGTGCTTTTCAAGTGGCCGTTCATTCTGCTCCTTACGCCTACCTCCAGTACGAATTCAGAAGCGCATCTCACAGTGGACGACCTTCAAGCTGTAGCCACGTCATCCATTGTATCTCCACGCTTATGACTATGTATATAGGAACGCACAATTCTCGCGTCGTAGGGTGTCGACTTGTAAAAAGTAATCGTTTACCCCCTGTGCCTACGCTTCGCTCTTCTTGCACAGCTCTCTTGAATAAAATTCGCCTCCTCGTCCAGTGATATATCATGAGAGCAGTGCCTTGGTAATAACTTCCCCTTTCCTTCGTCGTCACACGTCATTTACTCCATCGTTGCTAGCAATTTCCCCATTATCCCTACTCCTTCCCCCTCCCGGTCCCCAGGGTCTTCCGAGGTCATTTCACTCCGAGGCTATTTCACTCGGCAACAGTAGCAGTCTTCTGCTGTTCCAGACACTCCTAATTAGATGGGGCGATTCACGCGATGGCTACATTTAGAAGAGAAGAGTCTGCCGCGGCTCGCTGTGGTCCAGAATTAGAGTGACGTCGTCTTAGATGGACACTGAATAGAGAACGTCTCTCTCTCCTCTTTGTGGTCGGAATAGCCATTTCTATCCCTACAAGCTACAATCAGACTAGTTATCATTCATCAGCGTACGCTGATCTTGTATCAAAGATGTTTTGTGTGACTAACTACAATAATGCGCATACAATCAAAGATTACGGTAATCGACGCCTTGAAAGATCCATTAGTGGCACGATTTCGATCAACGAGCGTACACAACGTACCTGAACGGTCTTCGAAAAGCCAACTCATGAAAATTTCACGTTTTCCTCTCGGTTCATTGGCTCTTCTCTCTCCGTCGCATCACGTTCTCTTCTGCGAGGGTCGTTTGTTTCTTTCTCGTTCCGCTATGTTGCTTCTACAAACCCTTCGACCGTGTTTTCATGATGGGAAATTCTATGTTTTTATGTTCCGAGTGTCTGCTGACTAATTTGAGAATTCTACAAGAATTTTCATTGTCGGTGACAGCCGAAATTGAATTGGTCCTATTTTGTCGACGTCACGAATAACGTTTTCTTTCAATGTATCATGCTTTGCGATCTCTATTTTTCTTCTCAGTGTCTTGTTACAGTTTTTTGTTACAGATTGTAGAGACTGAATAGTAGTCTTGTTAGTGACTGGATCATCTGAACCATCTGGCAAGAACAATACATAGGGCAACTAATCATAGCGCGTACTGGTGAGTTTGTGACGTCCATTCATTATTCTTAGATTTGTTGTCAACATCGACGTTCGTATAAATGTGTGTATACAAAGTGCCTCAAATAAGTGATTCATAATTTTTTCTTCATTAGTCTCACTGTCTCATCGCTTTTCTCACGTACGCACTTGTTAATTTAGTGAGAGGGAGATGGATACCTGTAAGTGGAAATGTTCATAAAGAGGTTCAAGTTCTACGATATCCCATTTCTTGTAATATTTTTCCTAATTCCTCGTACTCATGGTTGCCTTATTCTCGTCATTGTTGTCATTCTCGAACACCGGCAATTATGAAAATGATCTTAGATACAACACTTTTAAAAATTGTCCGCGGAGTCTGCGTAAGGCTCGCACGTAGATATTTAATTGATATAGTAAAAAATAGTGTAGAGAATAATATATATTAGTGGCGATGCTTACTCGGTGCTTCAGATCCTTTGAAGAAACCCAATCGGCTAATACTTTGACCTTCTATTTATTTTGTGCGCGTGGTTCAAATATATTTTGGTCTTCTGAATCCTTCACGTACTGTTTTTGTGAGGAAAGTCGTTCGAGAATAGAATTTGGTTCCAGTGATGAACAGTGAATTGATCTCAATGGTCCACTGTGTGTGATAACTTGCTACATCAGGACTGTTGTAGACATACATAGTAAAAATGTCGCAGACGACTCTTCAACTATTTTCTCATCAACCATTGGCTTTCTCATCCATTACCATTCCTAGCCTTTTTTTCACTCATTTTGGTATTTACTTTTTCTCTCTCTCTCTTCCTCATTCCCATCTCGTCATCACCTTGTGTCTTTTTTATTGCCGATTCTTCTCAATTTTTTTGCCTCTGTGAGCCTCACTGCTCTATCTGGTTCTGTGATATTCAGCCTATTCCTTGCATCGTGCATTTTCTCCTGCAACTTGCTCTCCTCCCTTCTCCCCCCTAACAGCAGGTGCTTTCCAATGTTACGCGAAAAGTGATCTTTCTAATGTCTGACGCACTCAAACCCACCCATAAATACGGCGTCTGGAAATGTATGAGACGTTGCAGGCAACATTTTTTAGGCTAGAGATTGAGCATACAAGTTTCTTTCCATCATCGTAATTTCCACTCAATTTCCGGTGTTTTGCGAGTGCTTCGAGTAGGCGATTTATTAGAGGCCTGAAAGAGTAGGAGAGAAGTTGCAGGAGTCGAGATACCACTGTTCTTTGCTTCTTCTTTTCTTCTTTTATCGAGCGTGGGCTTGAAATTGCCACTTTTCTCTGCGATATTTGCGTAATTCATCGTTCCGTCTTGTCTTGTCGATCTGCGTGGTTGTCTTGTTTTTCATCTTTTGAAAAAAATCAATAAACCATTATTTTAAGGTAAAAACATGACGGAGTGTCCTATCCGTCTTCTTCTCTCCTCTCTGTTACTCGCTCTTCTCAGCAGCAAGGCAGTGATGGGAGCGCCAATGTTCGATATGGAAGACAACAAGGTGGAGATTAGTCTTTGATCTTTGATCTCTGATCTTCGAATCTTCCAGATTGGTACTCAACGAATGCACTCGATGAAGACGATCGTTGCTTGCTTCCAGCACTACAATACACTGGCTGAGTACGGTTTGCGATTATTGAGACCCTAGATTTACTGGCTTGGCTTAGTGGCAAATATGAAAATAACTTATCAAAGATAGTTCAAGTTCGCTTGCCTGGGTGAAAATGGAAACATAGAGTAAAATAAATAAATAGTTAGTCTCTTCAGAGGAATGGAGCCGAGTGAGAGGAAGCGATACTACGCAGCGACAAGTGGAGCGACTGCTGTGCTCTATGATGAGGATGGTCAGTGAAATTGGAATTTAATTTTGTAAAATTAATTTCGAATATCTAAAAAAAATTCCAGGTAATGAAATGGATTGTTCCACTTACGAGAAGCGAGACGAGAGGCCGAAATCACAGTGAGTTAATTATATTTTAAAAAGCAAATTTTTGATTAAAAAAATATTTTAAAAGCAAATTTTAAAACTATTTAATTTGAGGTACGATCAGCACTGCTTCTTCTCGCCTCTCAATTGCTTCTTCTCCAAGTGAGTTGTAGAATTTGTTGAAATAGCATGCGATTTACCGTAACAATAGAAGTCACGCGCTTCAAACAGACAGATGATAATAGAAATGAAAAGTATGCATGACGCAGAGCAATTATTTTCATTGCAAACATCACAATATTGAAATAATCCAGCAAAAATGAACATCCAGCATCCAATGACATTCCAGATATCGATTGGGGACGGGGGATCAGAATGTAGAGTACGACGTAGCGACCAAGAGGAGAACTTAAAACACTGGTGAGGGAACTCATCGGTTGGAAAATAAATCCTCATTTGTATGTTCATTCCGCGCGTTCCTTCTGTCACTTACCATGTGACTGATAAATACGACGGAATGTGCGTCCAGAAATACTTTGAAGACAGAAAAAAAACATGGTAACTCTTTCCTTTTGAGGTGCACCCGCCACTCGATCTGTGCTCATCCACTCACTTTTCACATCTATTTATTTGTGTTTCTCGAGGATAAATCAGTTGAACATTCTGAGTATTTACGTACAGGAAATGAGAGAAGGGACGTCACTTTGCCGTCTGGGGGCCAATTTGTGAGCATGAGGTATAAATGCGTGGGAATCCTGTGAGTTCGAGTCACAACACATGGCTATTATTACAATCCAGTCGTTTATCTTGTCTCTCCTATTGATTGTAAGTTAATTATCTAATCATTAATTAATTGTTTTGTAAACTGTTCTTTGCCAGCATCGCAAGGAAGTGGAGTCAGCACCCGTGGGTTCAAATGAGCTGCAGAAACAGTTCAAGTACGCATTCTTAATTCTTTACATCCAGTTTTCGTTGTTCTGATTGTCAGGAACCATCTCTTCCCGATCCCATTTCACCCTCCCTTTCTTCAGTTTCCTCAACAATCGTCAGTGCTACTTCTCTCCCATCACTTGCATTCCCGATCCACAACGCAATCCCCATCTACAGCGAATAATAAACAAGCGACTCTACTTCGAGGCACATTCAAGCCCCGTTCATCGAAAAATCATCGTATTCTTCAGTGATAGTAGTCCATAGCTCGTTTATTCGATAGCTTACAGAGATGTGACAGTGAATATAAAGTTGGCAGTTGTTCATGATCTAGGTTGAGACTCCATTCTGAAGGGGATGGTTTCTCCCCTTGAAATGGTCCATTCCATCGTATTGCCCGAGATACTCACAGATTATATGCTTCGTCTCGGTGGGCAGGAATCTGCAAAGGGGAGGAATTCGGAGATATTGCCACAAGAGAATGTGGGAGAGTCTCATAATTGAAATTGAAGATCTCTGGGCGGTACGAAAACCTTTCCCCTGAGTTGTGATACTCACTGAAGTGCTCCTAGGGCGTAGAGAATCTTGGGCATAATCAGTTCTTCCTTGTTAGTAAGAACAGCTTCCATAACACAGTCAACGACGTACTCTGGCTCGAGGTTAGAAATGAGACCCGGTGCTCTGAAATTACATTTTAGGGTATAAAAAAGCTAATTAGTTGACTAACTTGTTCTCGAATCCGTTGAACATTCCAGTCAGGATGAGGTAGGGACAGACGACAGTCATCTGATTAAAAACATATTATTTATATTTTGCATGATTTGTATCGCGAATTTGATGATCAAAAGAATGATCTTACTTTGACTCCGTCAACTTTGAGATGACGAAGTTCGGCGGAGAGGGACTCATGGAACCCGACTGCAGCGTGTTTAGAGGCGCAGTAGTCGACCTGCGAGAAGGAAGACTAGCTTACAACATTCAAGGCGAGAAACGCTGAAATGTCTGGAGAGGAGACTCGCAAATAGAACAGTGCTGTCGCTGAAGTGTTACATTCAGTCGCATTCCCCTTACCATTCCCGATCCTCCAAACTTTCCTGCAACAGAGGCGATGGTGACGATGTGACCGTGATTACGGTCGATCATTGACTTCAGAAAGTTCTTGGCAGTCTGAAAGAGTTTACCGTCTCGCGAATGCAAATTACTAAATTCTAGTACGAATTTATCTAAAGATGAAAGCTCAAGGATTGAATAGTCGCTCACAAAAAGACAAGCATTCGCATTGACAGCCATCGTTCTCTCTATCCATTCATCAGGGGATTCAATCAGATTCTTCCCCGTGACCACGCCAGCATTGTTTATCTGGAATAGGGATTATGCGCAATCTCCAAAAAATATGTATTGTATTCGCGCACAATTCCACTATTGTTTTCCGGCTCTGTAATGAAAATATTCTGATATGTAGAACACAAAAAATAATAATGAGGAATGATTATCCGAGAAAGAAAGGTATTGTGTATCCTTTTTCTCCATCTCTCATAGTCTATGAGTCATAGATTATCCCTCTTTCTCTGAGTTTCTCACCAGAATATCCACTGGCCCCACATCCTTCACCACTTTTCCGGCCGTTTCGTTGATCTGCTCTCGCTTGCTCAGATCCACCGTGTATGCGTGGACCTGGGAGATGAATAGTCAGTCCTCGATAGGCGGTGCTCCTCAACCTACCGTAGCCCCCGTCTTGGCAAGCATGGCCTTTGTCTCCTCGTTGCCTGCAGTGTTGATGTCCCACAGCACCATCGTGCAACCGAGCTTGGCGAACTGAGTGGGAGAGATCAAAGATCAATGTTGATCCTGGATGGTAAACCTCAATTGCCATCAAGCGGCCGATGCCACTTCCAGCGCCCGTGATTAGACAGATTTCGCCTAAATTTCAGAATCAGATTTATGTAGTTTCTTCCCGATTCTGTGCAGTAAATGGGCTGTTCTATCCGGTTTCAAGAATTTTCAACGTTTCTACATTCAAAGTTGAAGGTCTTGTTCGAAAATTTATGAGACGATGAGATGATGACTTGTATCTGCATTTATGTGCTATACTATCCTTCTCATCTCACCTCTGACGGTTTTCCTCGGTAGGACGCCCACGGGAATACATGCTTTGACGCTCCCGATTAGAATAGAGAGAAGAACTCGCGCAAGGACGATGAGCCCTTGGATGAACTCCTCCAAGTACTCGTGCATCGCTAAAATATATTTAAAATAATAAACAAGGTCATGAAAAGTAAAATTTAAAAAAAACAGATTCTTGAATAGTCTCCAAATAAGATGGGAATAAAGTGAGGTACTCGGACTAAGATAGTGAGCGAATGATCCAACAATGGAGTGAACTCCCCCTATTGATAAGGATCTTCGGCACAAACATGTTGACTGTCGGGAACGACGTTCCCTGCATGGAGGGCACTCCTTTCTCGCACGAGATCATTCCAATTATTTTTTATCGTCCCTCCCTCGTTATTGCGGACTTTCGACCCTGCCATCTGCTGACTCTGATTGAATATGTTCGAGATAAGTGCAGGGATGAAAGTAATGATGTAGACTAAAGGAGCAAAAGACGCTCCCAATCTGACACAGTGAACTCCCAAGGAAGTGGAGCGTGTGGAATGAAATCGTGTATCATCTCTCAAGGGAACGTTGTTATTGCAATTAGAAAGACTCGGACGCATCTTCTGACGTCTTCACTACTCTTTGATTGTATGTTCTATCTCTTCCATTACTAGAATCCTTGCGTGATATTCAGTCATGCACACATCCTTCTCCTCTCTCACGATGATACATTATCCCATCGGGGGAGAGCACTCCTCCTTCTCCCCCTCTTCCCTTCACTCCGATGGAATACTGGCCGACGATTCTGCTCTTTGCCTTTGAACTTTTATTGATTGTCCCCTCTCTGATCTACTCCATTCTATCGATCAGAAGAGTGGGAAGGGACGGTAGCCTCCATTTCCCCTTTCGGTTAGTTTTCCCTTAGCATCATCATCGAGTAAAAGGAAACATTGCGAAACGAAGTTATGAAGCGTACAACAGATTTCTTGTATCTTCTCTTTTGAAATAACTACTTTAGAGCTTGTCTTATTGTAATCTGTGCTCGTGTCTACCCTCATAGTATTCAATTCGGAGCCGTGGCAATCGGTAGGCTGGCAGTCTACGGCGATTGTCGAATACCATATCAGGTTTGTTCAAATGTTTTGTAGAATTTCGTAGTGGAAGGTCACATGAATCGCACGCAACCACGAGGAAATTGTTTGTTGTTTCGCACAGAAGATTTGCACCGGATGAACACAAGCAAACACTCCCACGCAAAAAACTGCAAAAAGAGCAAATGGGAATCAAATCACAAACAGCATCATTCTCTCCAAATCTTCCTCGAAGCTCTGGAGATCCTGGAGGTGTATGGAACTGCGTATACTCAATTGGCCCTTGCTGTAGAGAGAATAGTAGCCATTGTCGATTCCAAGTATGAGAGGAGAATGGCCCAGATATGGAAGAAAATATTGTTCATTATTGCACTGGTATGAGTTAGGGAATATTCGGAGTACGAAGTCAATTTCAGTACACCCCGGGAGTGTATATCAGCGTTCAATTTACGATTATGAATTACCATTCAACGGGGAAAACGGCGCGATTTCTCCTGCTCGCTGCGTATTCACTGTCGTTTTTGGTGAGTTTCAGCGTTTCTCTAATTACTGCTTGGAAATTTGTCAGAATAATCATTTGGATGCGCTGGAAAAGATGAAAGAATTTATTGAGAAATACAACTTGCCATTTCAGACTCTGCTCATAACATTCCATAGCTCACTGAAAAATCGAGGGAAGCGACATCAGTTGAGGCTTCAATTGGGTCAGAGATACGCGACTCAGGAGAACTTGAAGGTGAGAAGTTATCAATATCTCTATTTTTGATTGAAATTTTCAGGCGTCCACACTCTACCTCCCTATTCTGGTAAACGAATTGATCTGCGAAGTGATCAAGGTTGGACAGTTTCCCACAAACTACACTACATATTCTGAGATACTTTCAGACTTGTTTGGCCTATTTTGCCGCTCCTTCGAAGATCAACGATTACGTTGTAGATATTGTGAGTTGACATCTTGCAAGGGTTTTCTCTCCATTGAGCATTCACATCATAACATCATTCTCACTAAAACCTCTTCATCATTCCAGATAACAGCTTTTCAATGTCTCTTCTTCTCTTCATTTCTCTTCCATCAACACAGACGAATAATGAGCAAATCGGCCGATTTACGCATTTTCGCTTCTCCTCAAGCCACTGAGAACTATTTCTCGAGTTATGCCGCAGCGTGGAAATGAACACGATTTATTCGCAATCGAGGATAAACTAAAGTTTGCACTTTTATTTCGTAATTACAGTATTGTGCAGCATCCTTTCTTGTCTAGATCCGAAGAGGATGAGTCAGCCTGCAACTATTTAATTGTATTTGTATTTTTATTTATTTATATCTCAAATAAAATATAAATTCTCACATTAGACGGCTTCTCCAATGATTTTTTCTCTGGGTTGTCTCCCAGAGAAGTCTGAGGGGTGCCCTGAGAATTATCCCAATAACACGGTTAACGGAATGACAAGTTATTCAAGTTCTCGATCCGAGGCTTCATAAGTTATTTTCCTGTCAAAATGAAAGTAAATGGAACTCACTTTCTTCCTTATTTCACTCATGAGAATATCCGAGTCTGGCCACCCTTTAGTGAACTCGTCCTCGACGAATTTGAAGTGAACATTTCCTGTCTGGAAGTTAATGTTTTTTTTTTACTCTCGTATGAATGTTGTGGTTCATGATCAAAGAACTCGCTCCTATAAATAACGTGAAGGAGCTGTGAAACATATCCCAATAGGTGCGGTCTACTCGGAACTGACCCTGTCCACTAAAATGCAGCCCGTTTGACTCGCGATGAAGGCCGCAGCGTCAGTTGAATCTGTAGATTATATTAATATTGAAAAATATTTATTTATTTAGTTTCTTTTAGTCTGAATTAGACCAACCAGGAATTCCGTCCCTCGTGCTCTGCCTTGACTTCGCTCGATTTTCATCGGAAATCGTCGCTTCAACGATCTGAAAAATATGTCTTATTGTCTGTTGTATCATCTCAACGATTATAACGCGGAAAAAGATTTTTTGGTAGAAGGTTGAATCTATGACTAACTCTACCATCTCTTCTCACCTGTAGCAATGAACTCCATCCAGCAATTCTCTTGGCCCGTTGCCTGTGACTCTTCAGCTCAGACTGCGCTTGATTCTCATCACACACTTTACGGAAGGGAACACCGATCAGCTTGAGATAACTTCCACCTGGATGAGAAATCGGATTGAGATGAGGGAACACAATATGCGATAGAGGCAGAATGGGAGTGTCTGATACACGAAGGTAGAATAATACTAGGCTGCGATATGAGAAAAAATCAGAATAACGTCAAAATCCCTTAGGCGTTCTACGAATAGCGCTGTGATGATACAAGGCAATATGTAAGCTATATTG
The DNA here is from genome assembly GCA_036245825.1 of Pristionchus entomophagus. Taxonomy (NCBI): domain Eukaryota; kingdom Metazoa; phylum Nematoda; class Chromadorea; order Rhabditida; family Neodiplogasteridae; genus Pristionchus; species Pristionchus entomophagus. The sequence goes on along the minus strand of BTSX01000002.1, from coordinate 20,443,503 downwards.
TTTCGGTTTTCACTTTCTTGTCTGTGTGACTGTCAAAATTTAAGAAATACAATAAACTTCTAATATCTCACCCTGAGTGCCGATGGAAGGTCCTCGTGTGAGGAGATATACCTCACATCCCATTTGCTTCATCTCGTCCATCTTATTGTAGAGAGCGAGAATGTACTTCTTGATTGATTCGTCGGTGAAAGATCTACAATATTTTGATATCTACTTTTCTTCCAAATAGAGAACTAGATATGAAGACCATATCTATCATATGTAGAGCAAATTTCTTTTCTAAATCAGGCCTTTTTGTAATGACAAGATCGGGATCATTCAGAGGTAGAAGTCTCACCGTACGATCGAAATAAGGTAGAGTGTGGAAGGGACTTCGTTCATTAGATAGGCAAACGGAGCCCGTGAGTCCGAATCTGAACATTCGTGTTTTCACGCGTTTATTGTCCAAGAATCAACTCTTTTCTTCATCGGTATCTAGTTATTATTTGCCTGTGCTTTTTATTGTATCCTTCTCTTTTCCCATGGAAAACATGCCTCCTATGGAAACCGAATCTAGAGAAAAAAGTTGATATCCTATTCAGAAATGAAAACAGTAGTGAAGTGGACTCTTAGTAAAACCCGTATCACAATTCATTGCAGCCAGACGGAAAAGGACCCCAATCCGATCTTCGAAATGTCTCGCCTATCACATGAGAGTATGTTATTGTTGCAACCAGACTATAATTTCTGAGCTTGGTGAATTAACACTGGGAATCAAGCCTTTCCCGGATAACTTCCGACACAAACAATAGGATTTACGAGAACGGTATGAAGTGGTGAAAACATACTGGTTGGAGCGGTTTCGCTGGGGCCGATTTTATCGTCGATGATGGCGTCAATTTCATCGAGAAAAGCATCCCATCTAGCTGTCGCGTCGTGGAAGTCGCGCATCAAATGAGCTGAAGAAACGAATAATCATATTTTCAGTAACTGAGAAGAACCTTCAGAAACGTGATGAGAAATAAGTATAGCAACTTTCAATAAAAAATTTTTTTTTTATTCTCACTCGTTTCGCTATCTCCTTTCATCGTGTCGCATTGCAAATGAAAGTCGGATGCTCGTCGAACCTGGAAGCAAACATTTAACTAATGTTACAGACCATTAAATCAGGCAAATAATTGCTAACATGCCTGGAGTATCTCGAAAACGTTGGCCAGTTCGACTGTCAACTCAGACACGATAAATCGATTCTGGATGTGGTTAACAGCAAATATGCACGCAGACTCGGCCATTTTCTGAATGAGATTAGTGTTTTTGCTCGGAGGAAATTCTGAGTACTCACCCCTCGGCATTCCACAATCTTCGCATCCATGTAATTCATAAAACTGCGAAACTGTAAAGTTTACTTCGGTAATTAATGTAGGTCGTTAATACCAACCTGATCGTTCGCATTGTCATACAATTTGGTGTTGTTTGTGATGAATGGAAGGGCGAGAATCTGCTGCACTTGATCCGATGGCTCATCCATTTTATCGGCCATCTTTCAATTTCTGAGGCGAAAGAAGAATCCACGCTTGCAGATCGCAGAATCACTTTGGAATATTCTGAATGTTCAAGGCGATCAATTTTACTTATCGTAGCCTCGAAAAACGGAGATTTAATAGCGAAGGAATGAGAGAAAAAAAGGCGAAAAGGTGATTGAGAAGTGAAGAGAGATGACATCATTCGCTTGAATGGATGTGGTTAACAAGAAGACGTAGGTCACTCGTTCAGAAGAGCCGTGACTCTCTCAGACAACTCACTAATAGTAGGCTAGACAGACTTAGTAGAAAAGGGCAAAGCACTCCAAAACCTTGCTACAATTTTGACATCATCCTATCAAGTTAGATATTATGATGATGATAAGCAAATATTGCAATATCAATCTGGAGAGAAATATTTGCATCTGGATGTAAAGAGATAAATGAGACTTGGCATTTGCAGTTTACAATATTCCAATCACGCTTGTCTCCCTAATAACTGCTGCACTATTGGGCATTAGCCATGGATCACAGTACTACCGTATCTGGATGGAGAGTAAGGAATAATGAGGGAGAGAGGGAGTCAATCTGTATCTGAGAGAATGTATGTTCATATCGATGGGAGAAACGGGGAAGGGAAACAGAGACAGAGCCGGCCTGCACCCTCACTATTCCCTGGTAACCGAGGCAATTCAAGAGGAACGAACAGCAAAAAGAGAGATTTATCTATCGGAGATAATAGTTCTTTCTCGAGATTCGAATCATTCCTATTGTTTTATCAGCGCTACCACTGTCACTGGGACTCGAAATAGAGATATCTTCACGAATGATATCATAGCTAAAGATTTGTAAAAACGACGATTGAATGGACTGAACATTAAACAAAAAAACTTCGAGAGGTTATACTTATCCGAAGACCGAATGTGCCGAAATGTGACCTATTCGGAACATAGAAGGTGGATGGGGGAGAAGTGAAGGGACAGGTGAAAATGGAGTCAAGTATGAAAATCTAAAGAAGCGATTCGAATCCCTCTCTTGTTGACTTTCCTACAGCGAAGGAGAGAGATAGGCGAAAGTTCTCTCATGAGTTCTATCGATAATGAGGTTCTCTCCTTTCTCTCGAGGGGAAAAGGAGGCAGTCGCGAGGGTGGCAGATTTGTAGCCGAGCCATTTCAACTCCCCGGGATTCGATGGAATCAACACGACTTTGTGTTGGGAATGACATCAACTGTTGCATTCTACAGACAGAAAGGATCAATGGTCACTTGCAGCAATCAAATTCCGCTTCATCATTGAGGAAGGAATATCTCATCGTTACTGGAGATTAATAGCCTTAGGAATGAGAACGTGATGAATGAGAGGGAGGGAGCACCAATCCATTAGCAAGACGAGAATAGTTCTCATTGCAAAGGTTATCACAGTAATTTCGGTGCCTTCCCCTCTTTTCCGACCTTCAAAACACACCCACTGCTATTCACGAGGGAATTCTCCCACCTTCTTCCCACGAGAGCGAGAAAGTGATATCAGAACTGCAGGAAGAAGGAGGGTTGCCAGGGAATCGAAGGTGAGAAAAGAAAAGACTCATTTTGATTGTGAATGCCAACTTCTTGCCAAGAGCCATGATTTGTAGCGTACAATTGACTGGAGTTGGAATGATTTCTAGAATGAAAACTACTGGGAGTATTGACTGCTTCTTCAATCTCAAAATAGAAAGGTATTCTCTTCATTCGGCATCTCTTTTATTGACGTCAGAATCTTCATAATATCGCTGTTTACAGTGAATGTCAGTGTGAATGAACTTTATTACAGACCAGGTGTTATTCTTTTTACAAGATAATTCGTAGGACGGGGATATTTCGGAAACAAACTATTTTGACAAGTTGCTCGATTCGCGTGTACATGTAGTGAATGGGAATCTCTATGAGACTACGGTATGAGGGTAAGGGACTACGGTAGTGGGATACAATTCAGTAAACAATCAATTAATAATCGCTTATTGTGGCGAGTACACGTTCAATGTGGGGATGCTTCTCCTGATCGATCAGAGAATGTTAGTGATGGTAAGAAAATGGGCAGAGATGGGAAAGGGGGCGGAGTCGGCGGCCACGCTCAGTGCGCTGCAGCCCAGGCCTCCAGCTCCGACATCGAATCCTCTCGGGCGATCTGGAAATCAATCGATTTAGTAGATTCAGTTTTAGTTTCATAGAGGAACGCCCAGAAAACAAGGTGACCAAAGATCAAAGATCAAAGACCAAACTCTCACCTTGGCCTTGTGTGATCTGGTGACGGGGGCGGATGGCACGTCGGGCAACTCGACAGCTGCAGCTGCTGCAGGTGCTGCGGGCAGCGAGGGCAGCAGCTCCTGTGAAGATGGGAGTTAGAGAGAGATCAAAGACCAGAGATCAAAGATAACTCACCCCTTGTAGTTTCTCCAGCTCTGCTTCGAGGTCCTCCTCTTGTAGCATGTCCACTGCACCTGCAAAATGAGTTTTGAACATTTGGTTTTTATCACCATCACAACTCTCTCTAATCTACTAATTTTTTTCTAATAGAAACTTGCAAACTGCTGTTGGATTTTCCAACCCACATTTACCTTCTGCACAATGCTCTCTCAGACTATTTTGCAGGAGAAAGTAATTTTCTTAAAAGAAGTATGTAAGGGCGACAGATCAAAGATCAAATACCAAAGACCAACTAACCCGGGAGTGGCTGGGCGATTGCCTCTGCGAATTCATTCGCCTGGTCAAGTTGCTCGGCGATGTTGTCCATGAGGTCGGAGACCTGAATGAAGAGGAGATTGAGAGAAATCAAAGATCAAGCGAGGGTTGATTGGAAGACTATTTATGGGCCAGAGGGGGTTCACATTCGGTGAGAGGAATTATCTTTGTAAGGAAGTTTAGTTAACGGTGTTCCAGGGAGGATTACTGTGGGTATTCTAGGTTTTCATTTCAAGTCAATAGGAGACTGAACGAACCTTGTCGAGATCGAGATCCATGTTGGACTTCTTGAGTGTCTTGTTCGCCTGCCCGAGCACGTTGACCACCTGAGAGATCAAAGATCATTCCATGATCAAGATGAGAGATCAAAGATCAAATTACCGTACCTCGGCGTTCATGCCGGCGTTCTCGATAGCGGTTCGCTGCGCCTCCAGCTTAGTGAGGACACCGTCGATTCTGAGAATGAGAGATTAGAGATCAGAAAAACAAGGCGATTAATACATGACAAGACGCCGCTACTGATGAGAACAGAGTCCGAGATCAAAGATCATCCTCTCACCTGGCCAACTCCGTCTCGTACATCTTCTTCCTCTTGAGTGCTGCCAGTGCGACTCGCTTGTTTTTAGTGCCGGCCTCACGGGCAGTCGCCATTTCCTGCAAGGGAAGAGGGTTAGGGATGAATAGTGAAATTTGGAGGATCTGAAATACAAAGCATTATGCTGTCAGAGAATATCCAGATAAAATCAACTTGCGAATTTGCGCAATCGAGTCCAATAGTTGACTCTCTTGGTTTTAGTCAGAATTGTATATCGAGAGTATAAAGAGCGACAAAGCTAGTCAGAAGGCCTTAGTCAAGGATCGCAGATCATAGTCGAAAGATCAAAGACCAACTCACTTCCTCAATCTTCTTCTCGAAATGGGACTGCTTCTTGACGAGCATCTCCTCTATCTCTCTCAGCTGCCCGATCGCGTCCTCGGACGACAGAGACTGCGACTGGAATACAATAATATTATTGTAATTAATGTAATTAGGACGACACAGAGTCTAATCCGATCGAACCATCATTTCCGATAACCATTGCTGTGTCTCATCTCCGATTGGGGAAAGTGAATGAAACTCAATTCATTTTCGCCCCGAGAAGTCCAATTCGATTACCTCGAGTCAGTTTTCATAGTGACAAACGGAACTTTGTTTACTTCACGATGCCGACACTATTCAAATCTTCCCATGTTCTTGTTTTCGCACGCAATTGACCACTATGCTAACAGTTCTATCGCCCTAGAGTCTCTCAGATGGAAGGGATCAACACATCAATCGATAAACTCACCTTTCGCTTCCTGCTCTTGAAGACCTTGCGCAGCATCGACGACATCTGCAATTTAAGTGATTATTATCGAAAATACAGTCCAAAATAAGGCCAATCCTGTCCCCGAAAGCGCGCACCCACCGATTTCCGAAGGCCACCCATGGCAAAGTGAGAGAGGGGAGAGGGGGAGGAAGAAGATGCTAAAGGAGATAAACGAATAAAATGACCAGTGAAGGGGAAGGGAAGGAGTGGGAATGGGAGGGAGAGGAGAGCGAGAGAGTACGCAGATCGGAGAGAGCGGCGAGAGGGAGGGGGAGGAGGCGCGATGGGGCTGGGGGAGGGAAGGGGGATGAGTGTGAAAGTAGGGCGGTGAGACAAAGATGATGCAGCTGTGGAAGAGGGTATCTGGGGAAAGTGAGAAACAAGGGAGTGAAGGATACTGTCACGAGCCTCACTCTAATGGGATGAGATATACCAGCGGGTGCGCTAAGAACTATTATTCTAAGAACTGTCTACACTCAGTTTATGCTCTATATCTCCTGTTCGATTGGTGTTACAACGCGATGAACTTCTTAAGAGGGACTTTCTTGCGAAGCCGACCCAAAGATTCTTTAGTGAGACATTCCACCATGCAAGAGAGAATGGCCAACCAAGCCTACCTGTGATGGCATCTCTGCTCAGAAGGAGTGAGGGAAGGGCAGACTGTTTGACTAGCGTGTTCTCTTCTGGACGATCCGAAGCACTGACAACCAGAAGGAAGAGTGGACAAGAGTGAGACCAAGGAGAGTTCAGAGTCAATCTCTCACTTTATAGGGAGTGGGATGATTGCCCCAGCTGATAGCTGCGGGGCACAACATTACGCCGTTCTCATGAGTGCTGATAAGATTCTGAAAAAATCCAACTCTGCGCCTTCTCTCGTCGATCAGATCGACGAGAGAGTGTGTAGAATGGAGAGAGTCTACCGATATGAAATCAGCTCCTACTAGAATGGATCGGTCATGGGGGCAAGGGAGGATGAGCATAAACAGATGATGATAAGGAGGAAGGAATGGAGCCGAGAGATGTAAACAAGGATCGGTGTCGAAAGCAGTCACTTTACACGTTGATAAACATCGTCGAGCTGTATCATAGCGATTATGGAGGTCCAAAACTTGAAAACAATGAGAAAGGGAGTGAATAATATAGTTCAGTTTTTGGTTGTGGAAGTAGGGAAATTGTGAAGAGTTTCACTACTCCTTGAACGAGGAAAGCGACTTCATTTTACGCATTTCGATTTCTCCGATTGTTCAGAACAGTCGCAAACCTTCTCTCTCTTGCCCATCTTCTTCTCTTCTTTCGCGTCCTTCTTGCCTTTAGCCATGGTGAGAAGAAATCAGAAGGGAAGGAAGTAGAGAGACGATGGAAAACAGACTGGACGAGGTAGAACTGAGAGAGGAGGGAGCGGAACTCACGGAGCAAAACATCAAAACAGCGAGGGATGGCACGAGAAGAGAGACAACGTGTCAACCAAGGAGGAATCAGAGGGGGGAAAGATCAAAGAGCAAACCGTATCAGTAACAGGATGATTAGTCATTAGCGCGCTGGCAACTTCCCATTCACTTCGCCCTATATAGCGTGCTAGTCTAACACCTTACAAGCTATCTTCATTGATCCCTCGGTAGTTAGTTTTCGTAATCTACTAGTAGTCGAGTCTACATCAACACTTGAGAATGGGGGATATTCTAATCCGAAAGACAACCCGAGAACGGCAAGACGGACATCCACTTGAGATAATCCTCATGGAATGAGGGAAGAGTCGGAGGGGAGAACCACAACTCTGTTGGCTAACGTGAGAGGAGGAGAGATCAGAGTGGAGAGAGAAAGAGGAAAGTTGTAACTTTTACGAGCTTTGCTTCGGTTCATCGCCCTAATGGCTGAGAATGAGGGGTTTGAGGTGAGTTTCGAAAAAAGTGAAGAATTTTATATAAAATTTAACCAAAAATACCTGTCCTTCCTCCTTCATTTCAACGTCCATTACGTCCACAAAAAAAAGGGAACTCGTCGATAGACTGCCTCACTCTTTCTTCCCACTCTAGACTCCGTTCCCTCTTTCCTCCGTCTCTCTCCCTATTCCTCATCCTCTTCTTCTTTCTATGCTTATTTGGCCGCACAGTCCAATTTAGAACCGAGAAAGGCAGAGGCAAATAGAGAGGAAGCCATTAGAATAACGAAAATACGAAAATACGAGAGAAACCGGAGGGGAGAATATTGGGAGAGTACCTCGGGTGAATGCTAGTGTAATGGAAGGAAAAAGCTAAGAATGAGTTCTCAAATTCCGACAAGTCGAGGGATAAAACATAAGGCCTTGCTGAACGTGGTGTCGTCTTTCTCGTTCAAAATAATCTAATGCAAGACTTTACGCTACTATGGCCCTGAACAAGTGAGACAACCTCATGGGAAGATACGGGGAGGAGAGCAATAACTTTGTTGGCTAACGGTACTTAGAATAATGAAAATACCGAGTCCAAGTGTAGCGTGCTAAAAAATGTAAAATATAAGAAGTACCTCTCTGAGCATTCTCTGCAGTTGTTGCCTCGCGCGATCAGACGCCGAGAGATAGGACATCACTCTGAAATATTGATATTTACGCAAATGAAGAAACGAGAATGGCATGAACAGCAGAAGGTCCCTCGACGTCGCTTTCGGAGCAACGTACACGCGAAACAAACCACTTCACTATTAGAAAATAGTATCTAGAAATGGTGAATACCACACGGCCTTCGTCATATCGCAGCTGAGAACACAAAAAAAGAGCGAGACGCGAGACAAAGAAAGAAGTAGCTCGATATCGGGAGAGAACGACGGTCTATCTATCCCCCTTCTCCCTCCCTCTGAATTCCCGCCTCCTCCTCCGATCTTCTCTCGCGATTTTCGAATTGAGTACCACCGCCCTTTGACTCATTCAGACAGCACAAGAATGCGATTGGAGGCTGGAATAAACAGGGGCGAGATGAAATACGAGCGGGCATTATCTCCATTTTCCCTCACTTTGAGAAGGGCGTTGTTTTGACAGTTTCCAGAGCGGGGTTGGAATGACCCTTCCCTCTCTCTCTTCTCTCCCTGGTACGGGCGGGTTATCAAGTTGTTTGACATCGCTAGAGAGAAAGAGACAGAGGGAATCTGATTAAGAAGAGAGGAAGTGTGGGTTCCAGGTTGTGGGAGATGAGTCACTACTCACTTTACAATGAACATTGGACCCTGGGGTGGGGAGAATAAGATGTGCGATAGAGAGAATACCACTGCATCTACTCAGGTTGTACACAACTTCCTCTGAATTCATTTTTCAGGGCGGGAAGTATTGTTCGACTGAGTAAGGACTCTGAAACCACAGATTCTGCGTTCGTTGCAGAATTGATCATCCTCTAATCAGATCAGAAATAGGCGGGAAAGTGAATTAACAGCATCGCAAGTACTCAGATGGAGACTGATGATAAGAAGTTCGATGGTCTGAGTGCTCCATTTGTTTGTTCATTGACGCGTGACGATTGTTATCACTCGAACGATTGTGAACACTAGGACGTGAGATCTACCGTATTCAAAGTTTAAGTCTCAAACTGGATCATGAGAAAACCTTACCGTAATCGTAAACCACCGTAATCTTGATCCACAGAAAAAAGGCCTACCGTACCTGGGAGATCTCAGTAATGCAAATACTCGTGAATCGAGGCCACGCGCAGTCTTTAGGAAGTTCTCAAGTGGCCCGCTTACCCTGATCACTTATTATGAATAAATACTCGCTTTTTTTCGATGAGTTTTCGGCCGACCCAGCCACTTCTTTGCAAGGTCAATGGTGAAAACAGAGGAGAAACACAGTGCAAATGGGCTTGTTTACTGGGGGATGGGCGAAGGGGATTCGGACAGTGGCTTTGTTTCGAAACGACACTTCGATTGGGGACCATCCCACACAGACTACGTGTTTACTACATGGCTTATTGTAGACAAGGATACAATCGGTGAACGGTAATGGGGATTGCAATAATATCACTCACGTGTTCATGCTGCGAATGAAAACACAATTTCAAGCATGTAATCAGGGAGACACAGTGATACTTTTAGACCAGAATTTCAAACGATTGTTCGAACAGTGACAGTGGTATTCTTGCTGAGATGCAAGGATTCTCTTCGCTCGTTTCCTACAGAGGCCCGACGAAAGAAACTCTTGACTGCCCTGAAAACAATATCCAATTCGAACGGTTCTGGTATCAGACTGCCTCACAATCGATACGGCTTGACGAAATAGAGCGTGATGAAGGGAGCGATGGAAACTGTCAATTCGCCGAACTGAATTAATATATTTTTATGCAGTTTTAACACAGGATTTCTCACCATATGAGTGCTATACTCGAGCACAGGTGAATTGTAGATCTCGAATTGCCCGAGTGTGTATGAATAAATGGAGAAACAGTAAAAGACAGGAAGAAAAGTGAGAGTGAGACCTGTAGAGGAAGCAGACCGTGAGCATCATGATGAAGTGACCGTGACCATGGAGCATGAAGAACCTACACAAATTGACTTTAGCAATTCCTCCAAATTATTGGTCACCAAAGATAATAGCAGGTTTGATCCGAGGCCACATATCCAATCGGTCCACTGATTGCAGCAACTATCGATGTTATCACGGGGATTAATCTGCAAAGGTGATGAATTCCCATTGAATCAACAGGAGTTCAAACCTCGCAAATAGAATGCAGGAAGAAAAACAAGTGATAACCTGACTCCAAGTAAGAGAATGCAAGAGAACTGAATAGGATCTGAATTTGGAATTAGATTTAAAGAGTCTACTAAATATTATTCACCTCATATTCTGCGGAGTCTTCACAAGTATTAGTCCCAGCAGAAAAGTGCTGACAACAGTTCCAGTGCATGAAATAGCGTAGTGTATGAGAGAGACGAAACGGGGAACGGACATGTCGGAAATATCGAGTGAGGATCTGAACATTCAAGGAAATAGTGGTGATTATAATTCAGCAGATATGAAAGTGACTTGATTATATAAATTCAAATTGAGGAAAATTATGAATGAAAAAAAGGAGTGGGCGTGATGAGGTTTCCAGAAGAGAAAATTTCACGAGTTGAAAGAATGAAAAGCTGATTTTATCTTCATTGCGCTAATAAAAATATAAAGATTGTTTTCATAAATGAGGAGTGGAACTTGCAATGTCTTGTTAATTGGCGAGAGTAGAGTAGAATAACCTTTTTATGTAATATTGCATGATATTTCCAGCTATGAGAACCGTTCTCACGAACTTGGATTCGATCACGGGAAGTGCAGAAATGAGATTTCGTACCCTCTCGATATCAAAGCAAAGGCAAATCCCTCGGAACGATCAAACATTCATACAGAGAACATTTCGTTCCCATTCAGGACACTCGCTTTGAACGGGGAAGCAAAAGTCCATGATGCCTAGGATCTCATTTTATTTATTGTCATCGGATTGCGGAGTCATTAACTTGAAAACGTTCAAGGATCAGCAATTTTTTTCAACAACTATCTACGGACAGATATTATTCGAATTCTCTGGTAATTCGGTCGGTTCCTCAAGCGTTTTGGATTATTTTTTTTCGTAAACTATGAACTCGCATAATGTTTTAATACCGAAGAGAGAACAGCACTTCTGAAATCAACATGTTAGCTCTTGTTATTGTTCCGCATCCAGGATAGAATCATTCTCACGTCCTTGGATGCAATCAGAGTTATAATGAGAGCGAGGGAGAGTCCCGAGACGAGGATAGCCTGCAATATTTACAGTCTAATGACGCATTTGGAATAGTAGCTATAATATCATCTTCAAGGCGGGAACGGAGAGATCTACTATGATCGAATGAGAAGGAAAGGTGACTCATCACATTGTGATACTCGATCAAGTTCATATAATGAGACTGCGACCGAAGAGACTTCCAAGCACCCAATTCAACTGCGATTTCAGTGTATATTCGTACGGATATTCGTATTCCGACTTCCGTTGTTTATCTTTAAAACTAGCAAAACTGGCAAAACAGATATCGACAAACGCAAAACAGGTATCGACAAACGGCCAAAATTATAATGTTATTGGGTCCGAGAGGGGTACTTTGGCACTACTTTTCGGATGACTGAGTGAAATCGGCTCTCGACCCTGTGGTCTCTAGCTATGAGATTGGAAAATTCATTTTATTTCCATTAAAATAAATAAATACACAGTTACGACGAAAGAATTTGAAACAGTAAGCATGAATAAATGATACAGAATACAGTAGATAGTGGAGAACAATTAATAGTCGATGTCTAAATCGAAGATATTATCCACATAATATCCCCTCTTGGTGGGAGGTTCGAACATGGGCCGTTCATCGAATAGTCTGAGGGGTATCTTGGGAACAGATCTTCTGATTAGAGTCTGATCAATATTATTCGATGGTGTAGCTGTGACCTTGTTGAGATGGGCGTTGTAAGCAGGAGGGATGTATAGTAGAGCAGCCTGGAAGAGGGGATTGAAATTTGGGCAAAAGATAAATAGTCATACCATCTTATTGTTGTATACTCGCTGTTTGGTCAGTTCGTAGAGCATTTTCTCTCTTTGTTCTGTTCCTTTGAATCGGTATTGATCGTTGAATTCTGCAAATATACATGGCATTAAAAGAGATGGAGGAAATAGTAAGGAAAGACTAACCAAGGTAGTTGCTGTATGTGAGAAGAGACATTTTTTCATAACCGATTCTCGCGCCGATAGCCAAATCAAATCCTACAAAGGCAATGATATTGGGTTGAGGAATAAGTAACGCTCGTTTTTTCTCTCTGACTTTAGAACCCTCGTGCTCGCTCTTTTGTTGTTGCCGTCTGCCACCCTGTTTACACTGGAGAGAGGGCCCCTCGGGCATTCCACACATGTTTTCGATTCGGTTCTCCCTAGTCTCCCAGGCGAGAATGCCGCACAATTTCATCCCCGACCGAATTCACATTCGGAACGTGATGCTCTTTCTCTTTCTATCTGGCTTGAAACCGCCCGCCATTCATGAACAACTGGAGCAGGTTTACCCCACACATACCCCGCATGTAACCACCGTGAGAAAGTGGGTAGTCAAATTCGAGAAACACGGCTTTTCCCTCGAAGATTAACACCGACCCGGTCGCCCCATGGAGTTGGACCTCGATCGATTGCGTTCTGAGGTGGAGGCTGACCCGTATCTCACTACGCGCGATCTTGCTGACTTCCTTGGGGTCGACCAAAAAACTGCCGTGAATGGACTTCACGCGATTGGAAAGAAGTGGAAACTCGGGAGATGGATTCCCCATGACCTGACCGACTATGACAAGGATCGCCGAGTGGACATGGCTTCGACTCTTCTCACTCTGCATCGCCGGTTTGATTGGCTGGACAATGTCATCACAGGTGATGAAAAGTGGGTGCTCTACGACAACCATGAGCGCATGAGACAGTGGGTCGGAGAGGACCAAAAGCCAGCAGATGTCCCCAAACCCGATTTGCACCCCAAAAAAGTGATGTTGTGCATCTGGTGGTCAGTGCGGGGAGTGGAGTTCTGGGAACTCCTACCCGAGGGGACGACTATCACGGCAGAGGTCTACACTCTTCAGCTACGGAAGCTGAGACTCGCTGTCGAACAAACACGCGGGAAGGACGCTCGAATCTACTTTCAGCACGACAACGCCCGCCCGCATGTCGCAAGAAAGACCAAAGCTGAGCTGGCGGGCTATAGCTGGACTGTCCTCCCCCACCCTCCCTACTCACCCGACCTTGCCCCCTCCGATTACCACCTCTTCTCAGACCTCCAGCGTTTCCTCAAGGGACAGAGCTTCAAAGACCGAGCCACTATCCAGACCGTACTGACCAACTATTTCAAGAACCAGCCCCAGTCCTTCTATCACAAGGGCATCCACAAGCTGCCTGGTAGATGGCAGAAGGTCATCGATGCGCATGGAGAATATTTTTAGATTCTATCGTGCTTTGTAAAGTTTTTATGATAAAGTGAAAAAAATTCAAAAACGAGCGTTACTTATTCCTCAACCCGATATATGACATCAAATTCAATCCGAGAGAATTGTTTAAAATGAATAAACACTTACTTGATTCCAAGTCAGAGGGTAATCGAATCGTTGACACATGGGCTTATCTCCGAATGGAATGACGATATCGAACCCTTTAGCATTGCTGTTGGTAGTGAAGAAGAGATCCTATGTCTAACTCCATCACTAGTTCGATAAATCACTCACTCCTTTTTCTCCCTCAGTCATCTCCTCATTGATTGAAGGGGACAGATTATGGAAGCACCACAATCTCTCATCTTCGTCGTACTCCTGATTTGGAGTGATGCAACTGCAAAAAGTATGATTAGCGGGAAAATAGGGATTTCAGCTTACATTTCTCATAGATCAAAGATCATACTCACTTTCTCTCAAGAGAATAGTCCGGAATTTCATTGAGGGTTTCTGAATCAGATTCTTCCTCAAAGGAACATTCAGAAGTAACCTCGTCATCCTCGATATCATCCTCTTCATCGGACTTGTAGGAACTGAAAAGATGCCATTAATGATCGAGACACTGATGGCGTGGAAAAAGTCAAAGGAGAAGAGAAAACATTTGAATTCCCGCCATTGCGTATCTCAGCTCCCAGTGAAGCTAGGGACTTGAAACTTGGAATATGGGGTGGAAATCCGCTTTCGGCCACAACAGCGAAGTTTCAAGTCGCTAGCTTCACTGGGAGCTGAGATACGCAATGGCGGGAATTCAAATGTTTTCTCTTCTCCTTTTTTTTTTTTCTCGACTTTTTCCACGCCATAAGAGATAGAGTTGAGTAAATCAAAATGGATGTTAATTCGAAAACTCACTTGTTTATGGGTTTGATGACGTCATCCTCGAATTCCTCTTCACAGATAACCAATGGTGGGATATCTCCCCACTGCTCCATGAATGCTTCATAGTCGGCACCGGCGAGAGAGAAAGTGGTCGGAGTGTCCATTCTCTTTGGAGAGTAGGAACCAAATGAGATGGGAGAAGAAGAACGAGAAGAACGAGAAGAAGACATGGAGAACGAATGAGACTGAATGGTTCAGTCGATCGATTGGGAGGGCTTATATCCTATTGGACCATTTATGGCCCACTTCCGATGAGACAGTGACCATTTATGGCCCACTTCCGATGAGAACGGAAGGCTGATCGGACGACAGTAACCTTATGATCGGACGGCACAACGGAGGTCACAGAATGTTTGACTCTGCCAGAGGGAAAGAGGAGTGGAAGAAGAGTGAAAAGGAGAGGTGAAGAAAGGAGTGAGTATGGAGAGAATGAGAAAAATACGTCCTTTTTGGGCCACCGACCACCGACCGTATTTTAGTCCATCCCAATAAACTAGCACATTTTAATTACACGTCGATAAAATTGAAACTTTGTTTATTCATTCTTTGTCTTTGAAATGAAAATTCTGTATACCAGTCGCGGCGCAAACTAGTGAGATCAAAGCGGCAATCAAGGCAATGATGAGTCCAGATATGCTTATGTTAAATCTCAGAAAATTGCCTCTTGATGTCTTATCTTCCAGCGTTCTTGTTTCGCTCTTCTTCTGATCTTTGAACTCACTGATTTCTCCATTCTCATCTTCCTTCTCAGCTGATAGGGCAAGGAGGATTTAGCGATACGGAAACTTTAACTTTTTCAGAACGTCAGAGTCGATTCGGACGGTATTCCATAGTTAATTGTTTTGTATACTCAAATAAAAATGAATTTGTTGTACATGTGTTGCTTGCATCTATGAGCTAACAAAACGTAACTGTTGTGTAGGGACTATTTGTAACATTAGTCATAAGTCTGACACAACCCAACACCCTGTGCACGTATACTGTGGCGTTCATATTCCCACCACTGCGCGTCGTTATTCTACACGTATTGTAACTGAGTATCGTCGCCACTCTTGCTGATGACTTTCCAGTCTCAGTGTCACTTGTCTTGTTGTCTAGCTGCCTAGCTGACGTGTGGTTGTTTAGGGATTCCCGGTATGGCCTGTATAGGACCCAACGTAGTTACCGGGTTATTCCCACTCCACTATAGACCCATTCTCCTATTCACTAGCCTAGTCTCTCTATTATTGTTATTCCCATGTCTATTGTAATAAATACCATTTCATTACAATTAGTCTTGCTTTCCACGCACCCCCCCTAGTAAAACAGTTGGGCCTAGCAACCCTACTACATAACAGTAACAAAAGTATTGAAAACTGCACATAAATAATAGATCTGAATCGACGAGCAGCTATAGAGATTCCTACAATACAGAATCCTACTTCTGATAAATTCACTTTAGATATATAATAGTTTTGCATTATTGATTGTTCACTCATCTCCCCTCTCGATTTGAATATACCTTTTTCACTAGATTTGACTACGTTTTATTTGATTGAATCATCTCCCCTCTCCCTCTCTCTCTTCATTCTCCACTTCATTCTCCCTCTCTTCTCTTCTCCCACTCGGTTGGTGGCTCTCCAAATGGCTGGTCAAGGCGCCTTCGTGCTGTTTAGTGTGACGAAGAGATCGATTCGGATCAGAAATAGTGAGTTATCTCTTCCGTCTCTCTTCTAACTGCCTTCCTTCCAGACAAGCTCAAGAATGATGGTCAAAGAATGATGGAGTGTGCCAAAGGAGGGTCAGTCACCGTAATCCATAGGAATCGACGAATGACTGTCCCATTTCAGACGGTTCAGTCCGAGTGACTTCAAAACCATAAAGAAAATTTATCCAAAAGACGATGACAATGACGAACGAGATTGTGTTAAAGTGGAACTTGCTAAACACAAGGGATCCAAACACGATGTTGTTCTCAAGGTACGGTGCCAATAGGTTATGGTATAGATATGCTGTATCTGTACTATATTTAGATTTACGACAAGGACATATTGATGAATAAGGATATGAGCGCTACTTCGAAGAAAGTGGCCCTTAGACGTTGGAGAGATGAAGTGAAGATGCAATCTCTTCTCAAGTCAGCGTAGCCCCTTGCCCCTCTTGTCAATCCACTCCTTCTTCAGACATCCTCACATCATTCAAATGTATTCTCACTTCGAAGTCAACGAGAAGATCTATATCGTGATGGAGTATGCGAAGAAGGGAAATTTATACGACGCCATTCCCGATGGTGGATTCAATGGTGCCCATGAGCAGACTGCTGCCAAGGTGATCCTTAAATTGATCTTTGATCTCTTTTCCTAAAACTGATCTTTGATCTCTTTCCACTAAACTGATCTCCGATCTCTCAGTACATCTTCCAAATCGCTGACGCACTCCACTATTGCCATTCCAAGGATGTGTACCATCGCGATGTCAAGTCCTCGAATATCCTCATCGGTAGGTCATCCCCCTCCCCCTCTCCCTTCCTACTATCCACACTCGCATTTCTTGCCACATGATAACAATTCCAGACGCTTATGGAGATCTCAAGCTATGCGACTTTGGCTTGAGTGCGCATTCTCCTAATTCCAGACCGTATACGAATCGATCGATTACAGTATCTAATTTGCATATTATTCAGTCGAATCTCTTTCTGCGGGACGTCCTACTATATGGCTCCGGAGATGGTTCGAAATAAGTACAGAGATGTCGAGCATGGAAAAGCTGTGAGTACAGAAGGCAAATATCTTTGATCAAAAATATGATTTGAAGGTGGATTTGTGGTCCCTCGGAGTGGTCGCGTATGAAATCCTGACTGGAGACTTTCCCTTCTTCAGCAATGCTGATGATGAACAGGAAGAAAGTGAAGAATTGGATTACAACATCAGACGGGTATAAAACCATTGAGCCGTTCCACGGTATTTTACACCTACCTCACGGATCACTTTTTTGCAACCTATGCCAATAAGTTTAGGGCGAAGTCCCCATACATAGAGCTGATAGCTGGCCCAATATGAGATGTTGGGGTGCACCCTCCGGGATATGCCAGACATGTCACAAAAAAAAGTCCGAAATTTCATCACTGAAAAAGTACGTTCGTATAGGTGTTTCGGACGTATTTTTCGGTGAAAATAACGAAAAACATAGTTTGGAAGCAAACGGACAACGATGAAAGGTCGAAAAATCAAATTTTCGTCATTTTTCGGTCATCTTGAAAAATTATTTTAGCCATGTACATTTTTTTATTCCATATTCAGATTCTACGTGCAAAACTATCCCAGGTGTGAAATTTGTACGCTTCTCATCACGGCGCCCTGGATTCTGCAGCTGTTTGCCTAAGGCACTCTTAGGGGCTGGATGCGGAAGGGTGACGAGAGATTTCGCCATTTCGAAACGATACAGTCACCTTTCTATCAGATTTTATTTCCATTTATCGTTACTAATCATCTATGTTGATGTTGTGGTGTTGTGATATCGATAAAACACGGGAAAAGAGAAAAGTCGAAAAATCACTTTTTTGAAATCTCAAAAATTCAAAAATTCATAAGTCATGTATCTGAGCTTCAAACGATGGATTTTCGATGGATAATGACGAAAATTTGATTTTTCGACCTTTCATCGTTGTCCGTTTGCTTCCAAACTATGTTTTTCGTTATTTTCACCGAAAAATACATCCGAACCACCTATACGAACGTACTTTTTCAGTGATGAAATTTCGGACTTTTTTTTGTGACATGTCTGGCATATCCCGGAGGGTGCACCCCAACATCTCATATTGGGCCAGCTATCAGCTCTATGTATGGGGACTTCACCCTGAACTTATTGGCATAGGTTGCAAAAAAAGTGATCAGTTGCCCCCTCTCAATAGCTTCACTATACCGTGGAACGGCTCTTATATGGATATTCATTCTGCTACCGTATGGATTGATGGAATTAGAACGTCTGGGGTTGGTGTGCAAATCATTCAATTGATTGCTGGAATAAAAGTGAATGAGTTTCATACTAACTGTGTCAGGAGTTGTATTAACTATGAAATTACAATCTCTATGTGTCCGTAAATGGATAAATTCCAAGGACGAGATGTGTGTCTTAGTTTGATCTGGGGGACAGGGTTGAGTCAGCCCAATCTCCTCCATTCCAGGGCACTTACACCGTTCCTCCCCGAGTTCCTCGAGGCGCTGGTCGTCTGATCGGACAATTACTACGTATTGGACCGAAGAATAGACTCAGTCTGGAGATGGTGAGTTCCTTTTGAAGATGCGATAGCGAGAATTCGCGTAGAATCTAGAAAGATCTTTATTGTAAAGAATTTCATCTTGACGTTTGCTATCAAGAATGGTTTGCATTCAGGTGATGTCACATCCGTGGATCGTTCAACACAACCAATAGAAGAAGAAGGATTGGGAGCCCTGACCACAAACTAGATTACTGACAGTCCCTCATAACTAACTTTGAATGTACTCGTGCTGTGAAATGTCACAGTTTCACAGATAAACAAATTCAATTTGAAAGAATAATTTTTGTGTGTTCCAATTTTCTGCAACGTTGCGATGCGATCAAACAATCTTAATTGAATTAACCCTTTTTAACGTTGTAAAAAATGAGCACATAATTATTGTCATTTTTTCCCTTTAATCATTCATTTTCTCCATGTTGGGTTTCACGATTTATTGGAGATAGTGTGTGATTTTTGACTAGAAGTAACCGTGATACTGGTCCAGGTTGTATTCAAAGTCGGCTGGCAAGAGAGAAAGTGGACGGAGTGTTCATTCTCTTTGGAGAGTAGGAACCAAATGAGATGGGAGAAGAAGAACGAGAAGAAGGAGAAGAAGACATGGAGAACGAATGAGACCGAATGGTTCAGTCGATCGATTGGGAGGGCTTATATCCTATTGGTTTATGGCAAACTTACAGTGACCAGGTCACACAATGTCTTACTTTGCACTTTTCCAGAAGGAAATATCTAGGACTAGAAGAGGAGTCAAAGAGATGACGAATGAGTATAGAGGAATGAGAAATATTACTGATCTATAGACCTATGATAAACCTGAAGTTCTAGGTGATAATTACGTGAAGTAATCCATTCGGAAAATTATGCCGTGCACAGTTTGACAACATACAACGAATGAATTTATTTACATTGCACCCGTCGATATAATTGATATTTTATTAGTCTATTCATTCTTTTCTTTTGAAACTCGGAAGATTCTGCGCAAGAGTCGCTGCACGATGTTCAGTGAGATCACAGTGGCAATCAAAGCAAGGATGAGTCCAGAGATCATTATGTCCTGAAGTGGGGCAGCAATTAATTATTATTTGAAAAAAATTGCTATTTTTATATGCGATCAACTCTAATATCACATAATAACTGACGACATTGTCATATTCGATCCAGCTCATATCATGAGATTGGGACCGAAGAGACTTCGAAGCACCAAATTCCGCTGCGAATTCAGTGTATTTCACGATGAGATCACTAGGGGACAAGGGCTTGTTGTGGAGCATTGCAGTGACTCGTTTCGTGTTCTCCCGATACCTGAAATACAATTTGTTACTGATGGATGATCTTTTAAGACTGACCTTTCATTCTCAAGCACTTCTCGAATGGCTGCAGTTAGCTTTGTTGGATCAGACAGATCGTGTTTGTCAAATACCTGCCAAATAAACTTCCAAGTTCTGCAACATTTTTATCAAATACCTTGCCGATTCCGTTGTGTTCCATCATTCCCGCATTTCTGTGTTGATCACCAAACAGAGGAACAAAGATGCCTGGAAAATCGATAGAAATGTTGAAACAAATGAAGGTGAAATTCACCAGGAACTCCTCTCAAGGCAGTCTCTTGAGTTGATCCCATTCCACCGTGAGTGATGAAGAGTGAGAGGTTGGGATGGGCTGAAATCAATTTTAGTTGCAAGAACCAGAGCTTCGAGCACCTAGAAGATCCACTTGAGGCATCCACTTTGTTAAATGGAGATTATCGATTTTGGATGCGATCTCCATCGTGAAATCATCCTCCTCCTCATACTTCCAGATGAATGTCACATGAGGAAATGATTTTACTGTCTGAAATCCTAAATGTCTACAGGAAAATCAATTCAAATCACCTCGATAATGGATAGCTTGATCGGCATTTTCAGTTTCGATGATTGTGTGACAGATCCGAATGAGAGGAGCACAGTTTTCTCTCGTTTCGAGAGAATGTCCTTCCAGTCCTTAAATTGTGGTTTCATTTTTAGCGATCGAATCTGGAGATCTACCTCATCGAGACTTTTCGGCTCCTGTGCGCCTATTCCGCCAATATGAATGACCTGTATTTTGAGTCGTGAACTGATTTAGCTGATTTTGTTAGTTGGAGGTCGTTATTGAAAAATCTTTTTGAAACGGCTCCTCGAGCGAGAGAAGAAGTTTAAAAAAAGGCTATCCGATAATCGAACTTTGCTCATTGTCGGTGCGGCGAAATCGATTAAAGGCTCCGAATTTACAAATACGTAGGCTGAGTTAGCTGAGATTTCCTGAAACATTGTCAATTCGAATAAAAGGTTGCAGAGTTAATACTCACAAGAACTGAAGGGAAAGTCTGTCCGAACTTCTCTTTGAAGAGTGCATCGACCTACGATAGTTTATTATTCAAAAATTGTTCAGCGATCGTCAGGTACCGCTGTTCTAATGCTTCCAAACGAGTGTCGCACGAGAATATTGGCATAGATATTCAGTAGTCGATCCCACATTGAGTGCACATTCATTGGCGAGATGTAAGGTTCTGGAAAACAAACTAGATCTCGAGATGAAGCCTACCGAATGATGACCTGGATTGTAGCTCATCGCTGTTGGTATTCCGAATTCCTCAAACTGGCTTCCAACAATCATAGAAGACGACGTTAATATGAACGTTTTTGGTTTGATGAGCTCAGTCAGGGCTCAAAATAAGTGTTTTTGAAGCAATTAAAACTTTACGAAATCTTACCAGTTCCACAAACATCAACGTTCTCAGTGATCATTACGTCGTATTCTTCGTCCTGCATTTCATGATCTGATGATCATTCCCTATGGATGAATACTCACTCGAAGTTTCTCAATCAGTTGAGTCTCTTCCAGCACTGCACGACACTGACTGCCGAAAGTCGATGAGAAGTACATTCCTAGCTGAGAAAAGATATGTTTATCAGAAATTATAATAAATAGTTAACTCACTAAGATGCTTCCAATGGGATTGAGGCTGTTGATGGAGAATACATCAAGTTCCGCATCGTATTTCTTCATCAATTCCGCTGTGGCGGAACTCTGTTGAAATTTTTATGTGAGGTATATTCAATAAATAAAATGATCTGATAGTACCTGAGGAACATAAATCTTGCTTGATTTAGTCGTTACATCGACGCTTCCCGTGTTGACAATGGGAATAAGCGAGCTCTGAAATTTCCAAGAAAAGGTAAACTCATTCATTAGCTGATAAACCGAGAATGCTACATATCCGAGCTTCAGAACTATCAGAATATGGAGCACGCACATCAATCAAAGTTCTAATTTTTCAAATCGATCCCTCACCACATTGTGTCCAGCATCCACGAGAACATCCGCGATTTTCCCCATGAACTTCGAGTGAGAATAACCGTATTGTGAATTGTACACGAGGATCTTGTAAGGTGTAACGAGAAGAGGGATCATGATGAAAACAATAAATTCCCGCATGGTTCCTGAAGAAATCGAATGAACAGTTAACAGATGTCAACCAAGTAGCAATTCATAAATGTGAATGACGCTTCGAGAAACCTACCATCGCTTTTGTATACTTTTCTCCAGTGTCTTTCGGGTGTCCAATTTGTGTCATAAAGATAATCGAGATAAGAATGGAAACGCGTCATACTACGGATGACATCAGAAAATACATTGAAGGTGATCTTTTCAGGTGCGATTGCTATGCCCTTTCCCTTAGATTGTATTCTCTAGTTGTGACACTCATGCAACAAACAGTCATTCTCTCTCTCTTTCTCTCTCTCTATTCTCTTTTCCACAGCAGCAATCAGTGGCGCCACATGTTTATCACGTGTTCTACAACACGAATTCGCGATATTTTCAGAAATTGGCCAATTGTTGATTAACATACAAATATGAATTAATAACATAATATCACTGGCTAGTGTGAGCGAAAGGATTGTGAGTTCTCTCGACCCTGCTTATTTACTCCTTCCTCGAGTGCCTTTCGAGTGTGCAAGTTGTGCACTACAGAGACAGAGACTATTCCATGTGCGCATTAGAACTCATTCTCTCGAGCGAAAACGAAGAGAAACTGCAGGAACTCACTGTTGATATATTTCATATAATATACTTTAGAAGAGTTGGGCGTGAAAAAATCGAAACGAAAAAAGTAGGTGAAAATAAAGTGAGATAAGCCCCAACAGTTTTGTGTTCTTGATTGTATTCATTCTGTGACGTATTTATTCGCAATGTAACCCGTTGATTTAATTGAATTATTCTCTAATCTTTCTTCGACTTCGAAACTCTGAAGATTCTGCACAACACTCGTTGCGTGATCTTCAGTGTGATAACAACGGTAATGAAGGCAATGATGAGTCCCGAGATGATTATGTCCTGGAAGGAAATGCTGTAATTAAAAATGGAATTCAAGACAAGGTCAACTCACCACATTATGGTACTCGATCCAGTTCATATCATGCGACTGGGGTCTGAGAGCTTTCGAAGGTCCGAATTCAGCAGCGAATTCAGTGTATTTGATCAGTTGTTCTCTGGCTGAGAAGGGTCGTTTGTGAAGCATAGCTGAGACTCGACGAGCGTTGGTGCGATAGCTAAATTGTAATTTGAAGCGTCGTTTACATTCAGTGAACCATACCTGTCGTCCTCCAATACTTCTCTGATCACTTCGACGAATTTAGCGGAGTTCGTAACTTCAGTTTTATCGAGAACCTGAAGGCTACCGTTAGGAATTGTGACAATGCGACTCGCCCACCTTTCCCAGCTTGTTGTGTTCCATCATTCCCGCATTTCTCGGCTGGTCTCCGAAGATCGGAATGAAGATGCCTGGAACTCCTCTGAGTGCAGTCTCTTGAGTTGATCCCATTCCTCCGTGAGTTATGAAGAGGGAGAGATTGGGATGGGCTGAAAGGAGTTCATTTCGAACTATTCATGACTACATTTCATACCGAGAATGTCAACTTGAGGCATCCATTTCGTCAGCTCGAGATTCTTCAGCTTTGAAGCATGATCTCTAGTGAAATCATCATCGACTTCATACTTCCAGATGAAAGTAACGTGAGTGAGAGCTTTGACTGTCTTGAAATTTGGAGAGTGTAATTTTGTGATATAGAGAAAAAAATACCTCAACAATAGACATCTTGACTTTCATAGGCAAGTAGGCTGACTTGGCAACGGATCCGAAAGAAAGGAGAACTGTCTTCTCACGCTTAGTGAGAATCTTCTTCCAATCCTGACAAAATATAGTTCTATGAATCAAATGTTTATTTATGTTGTTTTCAGTGAGGACACCTCATTACGTAATTTGTCGCAGTATTTTCTGTCTCTAACAAACATACCTCGCTCAATTCCTTAGGTTCCTTGGCTCCAATTCCACCGATTGGAATCACCTGAACGATAAGGTTTTCGAGTTGATCAATGTAATTGCGGATGTGAATTTATTGCTCACCTTGCTAATAGTTGGCACCGCATAATCGATCAGTGGCTCAGTGTTAGTGAAAACGTAGGCCGAATTCGAAGAAATTTGCTGAAAACAAGTTTGTCCTTTTGTTGCCTCATTATAAATATCATACATCCATGGAAGGGTAGTTTGCGCCGAATTTCTCCCTGTAGACTGCAAGAACCTGAGAAGGAGAAACTCTTTTTTGTGCAAGAAAGAAATACTGACCTTCGATCTCATCGGATTGAAGCTCAATCGCACTACAAAATCGCCCCAAATGTTGACAATTCGATCCCATATTGAGTGAACGTTCATCTTAGAGACGTACAAGGCTGAAACAATTAAATAATCGATACTATTACACTGTGTTCGGAGAATTAATTGAATATCCATTCCAATATAAATGGATATTCAAAACATAATTAGTTCAATGAATGTATGAATTCCAATTCTAACCTGGATCGGAGCTGAGGGCAGTGGGAACGCCGAATTCCTCCAGTTGAGGTCCGAAGGCAGTGGACGCAGCGACAGAAATAAGAGAGCGGGGTTTGATCAATTCCACCAGACCTTAACGGTATTTAATATTATTTTTCATGAGCTCTTTTTTGAGAATTCGTTGACGAAAACTTGATGATAGACAGTCTCTGGTTCAACTTCTTGAAAACGCTGCAGGAAATGGAACTCACCGACTCCGCACATGTCAAAGTGCTCAGTGAAGAAAATGTCGAATGTCTCAGACTGAAATTAATCAATTATCTTAGAACAGCACATATTATAAAAGATCGAAGATAAACTGCTGAATACCTTGAGTTTATCGACGAGACCTGGCTCATCGAGAAGAGCCCTGCATTGAGTGGCGAAGAGATCTCCAAAGAATTGACCCATCTGAGAAGTATTTATGGAACCATGGTAGATACTTGAGAAACTAACGAAGTGTGCTCCGATGGGATTGAAATTGTTCATCTCGAACATATCCATCTTGGTCTTGGTCATTTCAGCGAACATACTAGCAGTGGCCGCACTCTGAAGAAAGAATTCATTCTCGTGATCATCGCAACTCATCACTGACCGGTTGAACTTTGATGATCTTGGAGAGTTTAGTGCCATCAGCTACCTCGTGATCCATCACAGAGACTATCGTGGACTGAAAAGAAGCAAAATATTGATACAATGACCAAAGGAAAGGTAATCGGCGAACTAACCACATCATGCCCTGCTTCAGCCAGAATATCCGCAATTCGCCCCATATAATTTGAATGGGAATGCCCGAATTTCGGACTGTACACGAGGATTTTGTAGGCATCAGCGATTAGAAAGCCGATGAGGAAAACACTCAGAAGCCGGAGCATTCTGGAAAACAACGGCGTTAAAGAGAGAGCAAAACAGGGAAATAGCAGTCAAGAAAGTCACGGGGAACACGTCAAACGATCACAGCTATCACTCGACGGGAATACACAAGGAAATAGGGATTCCGTAGTTCCTAGTTCCAAGTTGGAGAACACAAATATACGGCATGTACTCGAAAGAGAGTCAACAACTGAGGAGGTAAGTACTCAAGAGAGATGGGCGGTAATAGAGCACTCCCTTCTCCTTGATATCGTTGCTCTCTATCTCTCGTTCCCTGTCTTTTAACCGATTGGAAGGAGTGCCTAATCCGCGTCTACTTGCGTGTTTCTTGTAGCCATCGCGGAAATCATCATCTAATGCGCAATTATTCAAGAAACTGTCGATATTCTCGATTATTGAAAACAACTGATTTCACTCCTGCTTCAAGGTAGGTACACCCTGTCAGCGATTAATGGAGGAGAGAAATAATAAAAAGGGTCGAGTCAGCGAGAAAAGAAGATAAATCCACTGTTGATCGTTCATTGCTCCCGCAATTCTCTTTCTCTAATCTGAGCAGCGCACAAATAGCGATAGACCACGCAGTTCAATGAGGTTGTTTGCCTTCGGTACGCAATGATTGTACCGATCTGAACTGTTGCTGTGATATAGTGATAAGATAAGATAAGTTGAGATTCGATAGACGAGATCTACTTTTTAGTATTCTTTCGTGTGATTTTTTCCTACTGTTGTTGTTGTGAGCTTCAGCGAATGCTACATAAATCATTAAATTTGTATTATTGTAAACAGCAACAAATCATCTTATGCGGAATGATTCGAGAGTCGTGAGTCTCTCGTGAAAATTTGTAGTGACATTCTACCATTACTCTGTGCCGGGCTGAAAAAGAGTGCCCTGAATGTGCCTCTTCTTTCTACTCTTTCTTCATCTTCGAAATTCGGCGAACTCTCCTTGTCACACTTTGAGTGATCTTCTTGAAACCATTGTGACTATCAAAGTGACAGCGATTCCAATGGTGATAAGATCCTGAAACACATGAACAACGTACGTTTGATGTTTCTGAAAAAAGATGAAATCAATCACGAGTGGTAGAGCTATCAATTCGTGCATCTCAGGCACTTTTGTCTCCCAAAATTGTGGACACAGATGTGTCTCTCAATTTGAAACTGAAAAAATCAAAAGGAACAAAGATAAATTCAATATCGGACGCAATTGTGTCTAAAATTAGAGAGAGCAACTCTCATTCCGACCCATTCATGTCTGAAGACTGGCGAGGTGAACGGTTCTTACAGACACAAATTGCCAGCCCTTGCGTGTGGTATTCTGAAAATCCTCACCACATTATGGTACTCGATCCAGTTCATATCATGCGACTGGGGTCTGAGAGCTTTCGAAGGTCCGAATTCAGCAGCGAATTCAGTGTATTTGATGAGTTGTTCTCTTGCTGAGCGTTGGTGCCATAGCTAAATTTCCATTTGAAGCAGTGTTGACAAGCAGTGAACCGTACCTTTCATCTTCCAATACTTCCCTGATAACTGCTTTGAATTTCGCCGAATTCGTCACCTCGTTTATATCGAGCACCTCAAGAACACGTTGAGCGGTTGTATGGATGAGTCTGTAAAACCTTTCCAAGCCCATTATACTCTATCATTGCCGAATTTCTTGGCTGATCGCCGAAAATAGAAATAAAAATGCCAGGAACGCCGCTCCGAGCCGTCTCTTGTGTCGATCCCATTCCTCGGTGAGTGATAAATGCAGACGTGTTGGGATGGGCTAGACCGAGTGAGTATTATATTTAACTGGAGCTGAAAAACTCACCAAGAAGGTCAACTTGTGGCATCCATTTTGTCAGCACAAGATTAGGAATCTTAAGTTACTAAGTTGAATTACTTTGTTATTCAGACTCGAGCAATATGGTACCTCCGAGATAGTTTTCTTAGAAAAATCATCATCTTCTTCATATTTCCAGATGAATGTGAGTTTAGGAAGGGCTTTTACCGTCTGAAACTTAGAAATTTGAGAGGAGAGTAGCAAAAAAGTATCACCTCAACAATTAAGTTTTTCATCTAGTTTGTATACATTGTTCAATTTCAGATGGCTGTCCTAATATATTTCAGTTCTTAGTATAATCTTGAAATATACTTCACTGAGCTTCTTTGGTTCTTGTGAGCCCTTATTTGAATGCCGGTGGATACCAATTCAACATAGAACAGTTTTAAACCGTCTCCTGTATTCAAATGAGGGTTCTAAACCGTATTTCCGTCGCTATAAACTGTTTTGAAAAGGTTCCTAAACGTCACCGATTGAGAATTCCTAAACGCGAGTTCCTAAACCATCACCGTATAAAATATATGTAAAATAATAAGAAAAACATCGTAGAAAGACTAAATGAAATCTCAAAGTTAGAAATTCTTACCGACTCCACACATGTCAAAATTCTCCGTGAAGAAAACATCTTATCTTTCCTCCTTGAAATCAATATTTTTTAAAATAATTCAACGAAGGAACCTTCAGCTTCTCGATGAGTCGCGGTTCCTCTAATAGTGCTCTGCATTGAGTTGCGAGAACGCCACTGAAGAAATTTCCCATCTCAAAGAAATTCGTTAGTGGGGAAAGATGAAATTTCTACCAACAGAGTATGATCCGGTTAGACTCCATTTGTTGATTTGGAACATTCCCCTTTTGTCCTGATTCATTTGCTGCCACTGACGGAAGGTCTCTTCACTCTGAAAACATTTTCTCTTACGATAGTGCATGGGCGGTCTGCTATGATTAGCCTAAATTATCAATCAGAAAAGGTGAGTGTCTGTATTTGTTTATTTGAAACATTCTGACCGGTTGAACTTTGATAATCGGTTGAACTTTGAAAGGATAGCTTTGTGCCATCTGCCATTTCTGGATCGATTACAGAGACAAGAGTTGTCTGGCAATGAGTCGTTTTTCTCCGATTTTTTTGGCATAAAAGGTTCAAACAAACCACATTATGTCCTGCTTCTGTGAGAATATCGGCAATACGCCCCATAAAATTTGAGTGAGAAGGGCGGAATTTAGCATCGTATACGAGAATCTTATAGGCATCAGAGAATAGAAGTACGGTGAGGAAGCTTCCTAGAAGCCGCAACATTCTGGAAAACGTCGATCATGGCATGTGAATAGTATTACATAATGTCAAAGACAATTATTGTTCTACCAAATACAGAAATGTACAAAGACCTTCGCGACGTATCAAGACCATTCACAAAGAAAGAAGAAGGCTGGCATGGATTCTAAAGATGTGTATGGAGAGCATTATACTGACCGCCACTTCGTCTACACTTCATTATCTCTATTTCTACTGCGAATGTTTTCGCCTCCTCTATCCTAGTTCGACTTACATTGCACCGCCCGCACTTGTAGTGATCAACAACTTCCATTCACGGTCAAAAGTAGGATGGAAGTGCCGAGAGTGCAAACAAACTATGGAGATCATTAGGGTTACAAGATCACAGCCATTAAAAATCATGGTGTGCAGACATCGTGGTTGTCTTGAAGTCTACGAATTGCGCGAACAAAAAGTACAGTAAAAATTGCTTTTTGTATCGTGCAGAACGCGTGAATTACAAATTGGAAATTGTATAAGGAATGGTTATCGCACGAGTAATCGTTCTATATCAGACTGTTCCTTGACTCAACTTCCTCAAAAAATTCATCGAATGATCCGAGATTCAATTAGAGACATGGAATCTGCCAGAACAAATGCTGAACATATACTACATGCGTTGTGGTTTCTGATTGAGGACACTCCAAACAAGAATCGGAATTGCGATGATAACTAGAGAATGAAGAAAACATTCACCGAACTTACTGCGCTTCATCTCGAAGTTAATTTAAATTAGTTTCAATTGAAACAATTCAGTAGCGAGATGCACAAATAAGTTTAAAAAAAATAACTACATTTATTGTTCACTAGCATCAAATCGAATACAAGTAATCAGACCCTGAGATCGCATAATTTAAAAGCAAGAATTCGGTAGTTCTGCACTGGGGCAAAATGGGCCGATGTCTTCTCGGAAAGGCATTGGAACTACGAGCATCGCACCCTACTCGCTCTTCTTCTTCTTCTCCACACTCTTTCCGAAGATCTTCTTTAGCAGAATGTAGATGATGAGAAGACCAACGCCGAATGAGATGAGGACAAGGAAGAGAATGACGTCGATGTTGTGGTACTCGATGAAGGACATGTCGTGAGATTGAGGACGGAGGGCAGAGGAGGGACCTGGAGAGAGTACTCACGTCTGATTAATATTCGTATAGCATGATTGAGTATAAATTACGTCTTAGATCAGACTAGAAGGGGAGAACTGACCAAACTCAGCGGCAAACTCGGTGTATTTGACAAGCTGCTGCTTAGAAGAGAAAGGCTTCTTGGCCAGCATCGCCGCGATTCGCTTGGCGTCGTTGCGGTACCTGAAGTGAAAGAAGAATGAGAAGATATCACCGGCATGCAGCTTTGTGTGAATGGGTAAAAAGTGAAAGCTACTATGACTTCACTCACTTCTCATTTTCAAGAAGTTCCCTGAGCACAGCAGTGAACTTCTCTGCGTTTCCCATCTCAGTCTTATCGATTGCCTGGAAGTAAAATTCAATTCTTACAATGTATTACCACAATGCGAAGAAAAAGTTTCTCTACGGATATTCTAAAGTAAAGAAATGAAGCAGTCATAAACTTGACTCACGATGCCAAATCCGTTGTGATGCATCATTCCAGCGTTTCTAGGCTGATCTCCGAAGAACGGAATGAATACGCCTTAAATACAAATTGTCATCAGAAAATGGTAAATTCATTCACCTGGCACTCCTCTCATTGCGGTCTCCTGCGTCGATCCCATTCCTCCGTGAGTGATGAAGACAGCGAGGTTAGGGTGGTCTGAAGTTGATCACTAAATGTTTTCAGCGCTCTTGATTTGATATCAACGAGAAAATAATTATAGTTTCAGTCGATTATGTATCTATTTTCATCACGGATTGTCTGTATTTTTGAGGAAAAATTCGACATTTTTTTTTCGCTAAGAAATACTGTGCGCCTACGATTCCGATGATACTTGGAGGTCAAAAGAAGGTTCATGAACTTGTATTGGCAAAATAACAGAAAATCTGGTAATAATACTCACTGAGAATGTCAACTTGAGGCTGCCACTTTGCGAGATGGAGGTTCTCGACCTTGGCTGCTTCTCCCGTGGAAAATTCGTCCTCGAGTTTCTCGTATTTCCAGATGAAAGTAACGTCAGGGAAGGAGGAGATCATCTGAAATATTCAGAATGTTCAATCATATGCACTTAAAAATGCATGTTATGTAAGATCTTCTGTAAGAATTGTGTTGTTCGAGAGAATTATCAAGGAAAAAAGGAACCCAATCCATTTGATTGAGGGCTGATGGTTATCGTGTATACCTTGAGCATGCTCCTCTTCACTTCAATCGGCAGCATATAACTCTGAACGACGGAACCGAAGGATATGAGAACGGCGCGGGGACGCAGAGTGAGAATTCCAGTCCATGTCTGGAACGACGGAGAATATATCATCGAGTTCCATGGGAGAATGAGATTGAACGTATCATCAATTTAATTCTCTAGAAGCCCCTCCAATCATTTCTTGCACTATTTAATTTGCTCTATTCATCCAATGTACATATGAGGCCGTTTGTGTTAGGACCTGGAACAGGAAAAAACTAACATTTGATCAAAAGTTGGACCTAGGAGTAGTTTTCGATTCTGAATCGACTGATGAAGCCCGTTTTTCGATCCGAGCCTTCTGAATCCCGGTACGACGCGACGTCGATTTAGCCAAAATCGGTTTCTGCGATAAGAACTGGTTCGGGAATTTGCCGTTTTGGCCGAAATTTCGCGTTCGCGACCAGAATTTGATTCTCTACAATCTGAAAAAAAATTGAGACGCTAGCTTTTTTCGTATTCAAGAAAAAGTCGATTTATGAAAATGAATTTCCCGAGAGAAATCCCATGGCCAGTTTAAAAAGCTATTTCTCCTGATCATTTTTTTTTTTTTTTAAAAAGCTATTTCTCCTGATCACTTTTTCGACCCTGACGTCGTCGTCGATGTCGATTTCTGGGTCAAAAAAGTAATTTTCCCAAAAATACAAGAGTATAGGAGTTTCTGGAGTATTTTCGCACGTAGAAATCGAATTTTTGTTAGATGTTAGAGCTCATGAAAATTTAAAAGAAAAAAGTTGTAGTCAAAAAAGTGGAAAAAGCGCAGGTTTTCGACACAAAAATAGATGTAAAACCACTTTCCCACAAGTCAAGAGCCTAACCCCATATACCAAAATGATCAGGAGAAATAGCTTTTTAAACTGGCCATGGGATTTCTCTCGGGAAATTCATTTTCAAAAATCGACTTTTTCTTGAATACGAAAAAAGCTAGCGTCTCAATTTTTTTTCAGATTGTAGAGAATCAAATTCTGGTCGCGAACGCGAAATTTCGGCCAATACGGCAATTCCCGAACCAGTTCTTATCGCAGAAACCGATTTTGGCCAAATCAACGTCGCGTCGTACCGGGATTCAGAAGGCTCGGATCGAAAAACGGGCTTCATCAGTCGATTCAGAATCGAAAACTACCCCTAGGCAACAACTTTTTTTTTTCTGTTCCAACCACTTGTTGACCCTAACGCAAACGGCCTCATATCTAAGTGGTATCTCACCTCATCGAGCGGTTTGGGATCCTTTGCATTGAGCCCTCCGATGGGAATTACTTTCGAGATCGTGGGAACGGCAAAGTCGATGAGGGGCTCAGAGTTGATGAAGACGTAGGCAGAGTGTGAAGAGAGCTCCTGAAATTTGTTTCTAATCGATAAAACACAAGAAAATACACACCATGAAATCGGGGAAATCGCTGCCGAACTTGTTCTTGAAGAAGGCTTCCACCTGGAAATTTTATTGTTTTATAAATTTACTAGCATTACAATTTCGGTACTGCTGCTGTACATTCAGGTACAGAAAATTTACCCTACAAATCACTGAATTGTTCACCTTGCTTCTCGAATCGGCGAAGAAGAGGTTAATAAGCTTTTCCGCATAGATATTCTTCAGTCTACTCCACATTGAATGCACGTTCAGATGAGTCATGTATGAAGCTGCAATGAAATCCTCATGTGAGCTAACTTCCAAGAGTTAGTTTTCTTCATGTATAACCACATTAGAACTACTGTATTCTATCATTGATTGCAATTCCAATAGAATATTCAAGCTTACAGGGGTTGTAGCTTCTTCCTCTGGGCACACCAAACTCCTCGTACTCGTGGTTCATGATTTGAGTGGCACTGGCTCCGATGTAGGCGCGAGGTTTGATCAGATGACTGATGCCTACAGTGATTTATATTATCAAGGGATTTATTTGAAAGATCATCGAAAATTGACTATCCAAATAGTTGAGTTGTTTTGAAGAGTTGGAAAACCACTGTAGAAGCATTACTAGTGAGCCAGAAATCAATTATAGTGGGATGACGTACCGAGTCCGCACATGTCAAAGTGCTCCGAGATCATCACATCGAACTTCTCGTTGCGCAATTTATCGATGAGTCCAGGCTCATCCAGAGTCTGCAAGATAATTATTTTATTTCCCCAAAAATAAATTCACAAAAATAGGCGCACCTTTTCGCAGGTGTAGGAGAAAATCTTGCCGAGATAGCGACCGACCTGAAATAATACCAATTTATGTTCTCTACATCGCAAGGATCAAATTTCCAATGAAAGCGAAATCATTTGTTATTTCAATAGGGATACGTCTTTCGCAATAACTCACAAACAACTGAGCGAGAACGGAGAAGCTGTCCATGGAGTAGAAATCCATGTCCTTTCTGGTCGCAGTCGCTTCCTCCTAAGAAGAGACATTGGAAAAGAGAAGACAGAATGATTCCAGCCTACCATTTCTGATACCCTTCGCTAGATTTTTTTTGAAAATGAAATACTAACAAAAGCCGATAAGAAGATTACGAAGTGCTAATAAGGCGAAAAGTGCTGACCACTGCTCTGGGATCAGGCTGGACATGGATGATCTTCGACTTGGTGGTTCCGTCGGGAGTTGTCTCATCCAGAATGGGAATGAGGGAGGTCTGAAATGATTCACTCGTACGATTTTCCCAATTTTGAAGGACTCCTTGCATTAGTGTATTAAATATGCCTTTCGTGTGCTCTCAAACGTCTACTGATACCGCCAGTATCAAGAGAGGGGAGAGCGCTAAAGACAAACAATACTTTACCAGACTATAGATCAATCAGCTCTGAGAACTATCAAGCGAGAACTAAAAGTACGATAATTTCATTTCATGAGTTATGACAGATAGAGTTAAATTGTGATCTTCACGACTCACCACATCATGCCCTGCCTCCACGAGAACATCAGCGATTCTTCCCATGAAATAGGAGTGGGAGTGGCCATACTTGGAGTTGTACACGAGGATCTTGTAGGAGTCGGAGAGGGAGAAAGCTAGGAGGAAGAGGGGAAGTAGAAGACGCATGGCTTACCTGTAGGGAAAATTGTGATGAATGATATATGATTAGTGTTTGAAAACTGCAAATTGTATAGTGAATGAACAAAAACTACTAACACGGATAGAAAGAAAAAACAGAAAAAACAAGAGAGCGGTAGGTGGTTGAGCGAATGGACTGTGTGGCAGTGAGTGTGCACGAATGAAGGAGAGAAGATCAAGTTGCGTCAGATCACAGAGAAGAACGCGCGATTTATAGAGGTAGCACGAAGGCACGAGAGAGAGAACGGAGGGCGGGCGGTAATAGAGAGTGGAGATCAAGTGATCAACATCGGCCACTTCTGAGGAGAATGGATGCAAGGCTTTGCTGCAATTCTCACGTTTTTATCGGCATCAAGTCGTTTCATCACACAATCCTGATATGAGTGAAGCAACGAAATGATGAGAATAGGAAGACTGGCAGAAGAATGAATGGAAATTTAACAGGGGGTAGACTCTACGAGTGTTTGGTTGATCAGAGAGAGTGAGAGAGATCTCTCTCGCGTGTTCTATCTCTTCTTTCCTCTCTCTGCTCCCTCTTCCTCCCCCTTTAAACCTTCCCTTGAGTGTGCCCAATGCGTGTCTCTCGTGGTCCCGCTGTGTAGCAGAGAGACAAACTTGAATCATCGCTACCCTTTATCGCGTCTTTTCGAGATAATCCTTGCAAGATCGACTCACAAAATGCAACGACCAGGGATCCGTGATGAAGTTCCAAATGGGCTTGGAAACACCGGGCAAAGGCCCGTAACGACTGAAGGAAATAATTGGAGGGTGTGATGGTTGAGAACACTCAGACAGTTCAGTATGCCCTCAAATCAACGTACCATGCCATCTTAATCATGATGAGATGTGCAGGAAGAGATTGGAAAACTCAGTATTTTAGAGAAAAAAAACAAAAACTGAAACAAAAATACAAATTCACAAGAAATTTACAAATTCCATGAATGCAAGTCAGCAAGCTCCTCTTAGCCAGTCAGCAGCTCATGAAATTCTTATCCCTAGTCAGAAGTCTTCAAAAAATCATGAGCGGAGTGTATCTCAAAACTCTTTCCTTCTACGCGTTTGTAGTCCCTTTCATGAGTATTGCTAAGTGCTCCCACTAATCTTATCGCTGTTCCATTTGCCCCATAATGTTCTTCATGCAACTTCGTGGTTGAGTTTGTCTGTTTTGGCATCTCTATACCTTTCTGGAAGTTTGCACTTCATTTCGCCTTCCGAAGTTCCCTCACTTCCATTCTCAGATTTCGCCCCCTTTTCTCACACTCCTTTAGCAAATCGTGCAAAACTCTGTGGGAAGTATTTGTTCTCAGACTTTCCGGCTTTCGAAATGACGATTTCATGAAATCCCGCCGTTTTCGACTCCTCTTTCCGGCTCGTTTCCCCATAATTCATTCTGCCGCCTGCTCACACCCTGCCACACCCTATTGTTCTTCTTTTCGCGGAGGAGAGGACTAAGAGGGGTAAGTGGGCAAGGGAAAAAGACAATTGCGAAAACGTATCGAGCCGTTGCATCGGCGATGGTTTCTTCCGTTTTTGGTACAGATTCTCGCTCAAATTCTGGTTAATTTCCTGGTTTTCGATGGCGCTTTATTTTCATGAAAAATAGTAGCGTAGTTGTTTTCCCTCTGCGGTTCGTTTGATGGCTCACAGCCTATTTGCGCATGATCTCTTATTTCAGTAATTCATCCCATCTCAAAAGTGCTTCAGTTCTCCACCGCGAATTGTCTATTGTCTGAATATATTTCATTAGCACCTCTACATCTCTACTGTGGTTGATCTTCTCTGTTTGAATCCCCTCGTATAAACGATTCGCCACCTTCTTTCGCAGCGTAGTAAAGCTAAACAAACATCGACTATTTTGACGCGATTCATGATAGATTCGCCACTTTTTTTCGCCAATTTCACATGCTCATTTCCTCGTCTTCCAACATATTTTCTAGTAAGCAAACGGTCTCTGAGCATGTTCGAATCTATCTATATTCCGTTCCCTGTTTTGCCCATCCTCGTGGTCTCTAATTATCTAAGTCCTTCCGGACTGCTCCATAGAGGAGAGAAACACAATTATTTTACGCCCCATCACTCCTCTCGTCTTGCTTCTTCGCGTCTCTGCGAGTCTGGTCACGGAATCGTTTTTCCCTATATTTTTTCGCTGAAAATAGAACTCAGATGCTCCTTCGATGGATATTTCTGTCCTATTTCTCACTTACATCGGCGTCTCTCATCTCACAGAAGATCGATGTCAACTACGATAAGAGAGAGGCACCACAGGTTGAAATACAATATTTTCTTTATCGTTATCACTGTCTTTGAAGACCTGTCTATTGCTTAGAACAAAGATCATTGTTGTTTTGTCTATGTCTTTCTGCAATCTCAGAGACGATCTCTTCAGGACTTCACGGGTACCGTTCTCAATGTCACTCTCAGACTAGAGGAACTATCGCTCATTCGAGTGGTAAGCCGCAACGCTCATCGAATAATAGTGAAAATTTTATTTTCAGAATGACGACAGCACTATCGCGTGGATGCTATCGTACAAGATGGTGGGTGTTGAAAATCATACAGCACTTCAGCATCTTCTGAAATTGACAAAAAGCGCTCGGTCTTTCTTATTATATTTTCTCAACTCTGACCTGTGAGACATCAAACATAAGAGAGAGGTCATGTTTAACGAGTCCATCTCTCATTCTCAGTCATGGCACGACGACCGTCTTCGTTTCTCGACGAAGACGTGGAGTGGTCAGAGTCGATTCTTCATGCCCTCAAGCCATCTCTGGCTACCGAGATTGACAATCAGCAATGCGTAAGGAATGTTCAGGGAGCATTATATCGTCAGCTAGAGATCTCGAATACAGATTCATTATCGCTTCTCTGATTTTTCTTTTTCACGTGAGAATAACTAGATACCGCATGATCTTGATTTAGAACGAATTGTCTGAAAAAGTCATAATATTTTCGCAATATCTTTCCATTCCAGTCTCAGCCATCGACGAGTGGGCAGCGAGACAACGCAGGAGGCGACAGTGCATTCGGATGGACGAGTCACCATGAGGTTCCCCCCTTTTTCAATTTTTTAATTGTTTGCAATCATTGTTCCCTTTGTTCTATGAGAGAGGTTATTTCGGATTTGCAGGTCGAAATTCTACGTGGAGACCGCATGCGGGATGAACATGCTCAAGTGAGTTTCACAGAGTTCACAATGGTTTTCATTCGATTCGTTTTGCTAATTTATTTGAAATTTATTTATGTAATTTATTTGAAGAAAAAAAAACAATAAATCTCTTCAGTTTTCCCTTCGATATTCACGACTGTCCTCTGATCTTCTCCTCCTTTTCTCTTCCCATTTCATTCATGGACATCCATCCCGAGATCAAAGTTCATCGAAGAGACGAGGTGGATCGATTAGTGATTGGCTTGATTGAAGGTATTTCCGTTCCAGACATTTGGAGACTTCGCTCTGGAAGAAAATATCAATCTTGAGGAGAACATCCTTCACAGAGGAAGGGATGAGTTCAAAGAGGTGATAATTACGATATTTTTCGTCTCTGAAAATTTAATTTATTATTATTATATTTACATTTATTGCGATATTTTTATCACTACAAATCCACTGTATTTTTCAACGATCGAAGGAGGACTTGCATAAGCGAAATTATTGATGATCTTCTCATCCAGATCCGATTCGTCGCTCGTCTCTCCCGTCACTCCTCCTCTATCACGGTGCCCGTCATCCTCCCCGTGTCCTTCCTCGTCATCCTTATTCTCGCTTTGCATCACGCGAGAGGATTCCAGGGAGATGAGGAGGGTGTTGATAAGGTATGTGTAGAACTCAGACACGTCTCTTCAAGAGTTATTTGTGAATCTCACATAAATCACAGAAATGTAGCCTACATTATGTAGGGCATAGAGTAGTGGAAGAAGAGACACAATTTTAGCGAAACCGAATACCTTTCTACATGAAAGTTATCCGAACATTATAAGTATTCTAAAACGATAGGAGTAATTTGGAAAAAAGTGAATCAATGATTTGCAGCCAACTCTGATCACATCCACATTTCTCGTCTTCTTTCTTCTCACTGGTCTTCTTACATTCTTCATTCCAAAGGGGTCGGATGTGTCTTCTCTGGGTGAGTTTTGATCGGATGCATTTTACAAAGATAGTTTTGTCTTCTTTCTAGCGTATCTCCTTCTCGGTCAACTCTCGCTAATCCTCTGCTCACTCATACTATCCATTGCCTCCGCGAACAGAATTTCGAGGTTTTCTTCGTTTAGCAAGTGAGTAGAGATTCAGCCAATTCATATTAAGAAGGCCTTCAAAAGCTGGCCCTCTGATCTGGTTGTACCGTCTGGGATGTCTAAAGCAACCCCATCAATTGATGCGACTGCGGTTAGAAGAGACGGAGAAGATTGTTGAGTGAGTGCGCATATTCCTCGTTTTCATCAGTATTTGAAAGTTGCATCCACCCCTAGAAGGACACTTCCATAACTGATTTTGTATGATGCACAGTACGTCAAGTCCTTCGGATATCTCAAATGGAACAAGTGGCCATAATCGATCGTGCAGCGAACGAAGGAGGGAGCGATTGAGAGAAGAGGAGTGGGCAAAGGTAAACTAGTTTTTCCAACAAGTATTGTCTCTCGCCATAGTGGCCTCCAGTTTGCCATTCAAAGTTAAAATCAAAAAACACTGCTGGAATCATTGAAGATTCATCGTCGAATGAGCCTCGTAGTTCTCATTCTCCTTGAATGCTTCAATCTCTTCGTGATTCTTCTCTTCTTCTACGTCTCGTCCCAACCAACTCCAGCGCGAATCAACTACAACTAATCCTTCCATTGGTGCTCGAGATTCAGTTCACTTCCACTTCACGCATCGGGTTCCGAATATCTTTTTATCAGAACAATACAATTATTAATAACAATAAATACGTTATTCTTTCTTTGTTTTGACTGTCTTCTTCACAATTTTTCTCACAACCATACAGCTGACTTTACCCGAAAGATAGGTGAACGCAGCGAGCAGAATACCGAAGAAGAGGAGGATTTCCAGGTTGTGGTAGGCGATGAAGGACATGTCCAGTGACTGGGGACGGAGAGCGGCGGAGGGACCTGAATTGCATTGATTAGGAAAGTAGAAAACTGGACAAATGAGCGATTGCAATCCCTTGTTTCGAACATTGAACCTGTTTGTCCGGTCACTGCATTGTTCTCATATTAAATCGGATATGTTTCAGCTCGTTTTCATAAACTAGTCGAACATGATTTTACGATTATATTCAAGATTGGCATTTAAAGATACTCACCAAATTCAGCGGCGAACTCGACGGTTTTGATGAGTTGTTGCTTGGAGGAGAAGGGCTTCTTGGCCAGCATTCGAGAGATTCGTCGAGCGTTGTCGCGATATCTATACATTGAACAAATCCTTTCAAGGGAAAAGGTTTAAATGCTCACTTCCTATCCTCGAGAACTTCTCTGATCACCGCAGCGAATTTCTCATCATTGACGAGGTCGAATTTGTCGAAAACCTGAACAGAAATTTTGTAAAACAGGTGAGAGTGAATTTCTCACTTTTCCGAACCCGTTGTACTCCATCATTCCCGCATTTCTCGGCTGGTCTCCGAAGATCGGAATGAAGATTCCTGGAACTCCTCTGAGTGCAGTCTCTTGAGTTGATCCCATTCCGCCGTGAGTGATGAAGAGGGAGAGGTTCGGGCTGTCTGAATTTCGCATTTCTTATTAATTCATGATCATCTTTACTCACTGAGAATGTCGACTTGTGGCATCCACTTGGTCAGAATGAGGTTCTTCAGTTTCGACGTGTTTTCCTTACAGAAATCGTCCTCAGGATTCTCGTATTTCCAGATGAATGTGACGTCGGGGAATCTTGCGATGGTCTGAAGACTTATCATTCCTAGTTCATGAGGAGCAAATAAAATTCACCTTCACGATGCCCATTTTCATTTCTTCCGGTAGCGTGATACTCTTGGCGATTGACCCGAATGAGAGGAGTACAGTCTTCGATCGAAGAGCCATCATGTTCTCCCAGTGCTATATAATTGTGGGATTTCTTTCTGTTTCGAGGTGAAGAAAGGCAACCTTATCAAGTGGCTTCGGAGTCTTTGCTCCGATGCCGGGAATCTCAACTACTCTCGATGAAGTGGGAGCAGCGTAATCGAGGAGAGGCTCGGAGTTGGTGAAGACGTAAGCGACATTCGAGGATTGCTCCTGGATAGAAAATTTAAGTTGTCGAGACCTCTAGTCATGAAATAACGTCAAAAGTCTCGAAAAACATAACATACCGAAATCGTGGGATAATCAGGCCCGAACGCTTCTTTTAGTGCCTGATTGACTCCTGTTCTAGACCAGTAGAATGAGGTCATTCCCATCCATTCTCCGTAGATATTGAGAAGACGAGAGAAGAAGGAATGAACGTCAAGATGAGCGGTGAATGCAACTGAAGATTACTCTGTTAGCAAAGCGTTAGTTCATGAATCAAGGAACATCACTATTTTGAAAACGATATTTGGCAAGACACGGTGATAATAATCACCTGGCCGGTAGCTGAGTGCCCTCTCTACTCCAAACTCGTCGAACTGCCAGGAGAAAAGGGCAGAAGCCGAAGTTCCGATGACTGATTTGGGATTGATCGCTGCCGAGAGGCCTAAATCATTCCATGATTAGACAGTGTTAAATTTCAGCATCAATCAAAATAGCCTAGAACCTCTTCTACGATCACTACGTGAATTCTCACCGATTCCGCAGACATCAAAGTTCTCAGAGATGTAGACATCGAACTTCTCCGCTCTCAGTTTCTCGATCAATCCGGGCTCTTCAATCACTTTCTTGCAGGTTTTGTAGAAAGATTGGCCAAGCATAGGACCCATCTGCAAAAATTCTCGCTTACTGATGCACCTACATCATTTCGTATTAATTATTATGTTAGATTGACTTACGACGAATGGAATCATCGGGTTCATCAATCCGAAAGTGAACATGCTCATCGGCTTTTTATTCTTCTCCTCGTACCTTGAATATTTTTAAAAGTTTGCTTGATGATTTCGAATGGAATAGAGAGATAGAGGGGCCTTTTATTAAATGCTTACCACTTCTTGAGCTCATCATCCGGTGAAACATAAATTTTGTGCGACTTTTCAGTTCCATCCTTCAGAGATCCGTCCATAATCGGAATCAGAGAAGTCTGAATTGAGCATATCAAAACAAATATGAAATTTAAAGACTGACCACATTGTGTCCTGCCTCTGCCAGTGTATCAGCGATCATTCCGAGGAAATTGGAGTGGGAATGGCCATACTTGGAATTGTACACGAGGATCTTGTAGGCATCGGAAGACAAGAATGTCGAAAGGAGTAGGATAGCAGGGAGCAGGCGCATCTATGAAGTACTTTTGCACGATTGCATGAAAATAAGAAAGAAGGAATTGGTGAGCAAGAAATGGCTGGAACCTCGACTGTTGCCCCATAGCTGTGATTTCTTCTCCTTAAATTCGCTAGTGTAAATCTCTTCTCTACCCGTTGCGCAATTCATCGCACAGTTCTGGCGCTTTTCGAGCTCAGTTTGAGAGAGATAACAACGAGTTGAAGAGTGGCAGAGAAAGAGAGAAAATTTGTCGATCACATTTCGTCAAGAATTGTTATGGGTATGCGCGACATTTGTAGCGAAGATAAGAACTCGGAAAATCCCGGAAGAAGAGTGTTTCACAATTGTTTCGGCACTATTTGCTCATCAAAAGTAGCTTGTCATGTTTGCTCATGACAGCTGTT
Organism: Pristionchus entomophagus; assembly: GCA_036245825.1. Classification (NCBI taxonomy): domain Eukaryota; kingdom Metazoa; phylum Nematoda; class Chromadorea; order Rhabditida; family Neodiplogasteridae; genus Pristionchus; species Pristionchus entomophagus. Next base: position 20,401,783 of record BTSX01000002.1, on the reverse strand, counting down.
TAATTGTTCTGAATGTATCATTACATAAAGTTGACTTGGAAAAGAGTTAATTACCTTATTTACTCTTCATATCGTACTTGGTGGGCAAACCGTGACAGATGATCATTTTGGGCAATTTTTTACTTTTTTGACTTCCAGCGAATGTTGACTTATAAATTCCAATTTTTCTTTTTTATTTTTTGTCCACCCTTGTTTGCTGGAATTGGCCTGGAATGTCCTGGTGAAATATTTCTCTAACATGGAAAAAAAAGTGATTACTAAAAGAAAATGAGAGCTCAAATTCAGTGATTACGGTAGTATGGAGTAGGTCGGTAATTCCTACCGTAATCACTCGTTTATTTTCAATTTTCATATTTATTGCTTCCTTTTTTCTCCAGTTTAGAGAAATATTTCACCAGGACATTCCAGGCCAATTCCAGCAACAAGGGTGGACAAAAAATAAGAAAGAAAAATTGGAATTTATAAGTCAACATTCGCTGGAAGTCAAAAAAGTAAAAAAAATGCCCAAAATGATCATCTGTCGCGGTTTGCCCACCAAGTACGATAGACATCATAGGCAAATTTTAAATGTCGAAATATCTGGTGGAGTACTATTCATTTCCTTATGGAATTTATTGCTATGTTTTTTCCATAATCTAAACGAGTCATACTCTGACATCGATACGGGCAAATTTCCATGGTCAAGAGGATTTTGATATTTAAAATATTTTATTGGTCAACAAGAAATATTAGAAGTGTAAACAATCAGTCAGCGTTTCGTAGTGTGCTTGTGGATGCAGAGCCGTTAAATAGACTCCGCCATTTATATCGCTCCACTTGTTTGGCCGGCTTCCGATCTCGTTTACACTCGAGTTACTCCATCATTTTCCAATTGTCACATATCTCGCTTTTTCATAAAGTTTATGCTGTGTAGTTATGGCACTGTCTGTAAATACCTTGCTGGTTGTCGAAGAATGGAGGATTAAGGTATTTCAAGTGATCACTGACTTGTTTCACTCATTTGTTTCTTGCTGGCTCCCATATATTTTGAAGCCATTTTTTTAAGAGTTTGCTAATGACGATTGCTCTGTTTGCTCTGCTAATGACGTCATTATCTCAGTGATTACTAAAAGTTATCTTTGTCATGAACTGCCCTATTCAATCGCTGAATATCGAATCAATATCTGACAATGCTAATGATGCCGAGAGTTCAGAACCGTAGAAATTATCGATTAAAAATATTTATTTCAGCAATGCTCAAACAACAAAAGCGGAAATGTGCGAGATGCGGTGCTCGATCGGTTCACGTTCACTCCTTCCCCGCTAATGCAAAGCCAGTCCTTCAACGTGTTTGGGTAAATTCCCTGGGTCTCGACGACTTGGCCAGCGAACGCGAATTTGAAACAATTCGAGAAAGAATCAAAAGAAAAGAAGATATTCGTTGGTGCGAAATCCATTTTGACAAGGATGGATTGCCTATTAAGGTAACAATTTTCTCATATCTGTGAAAGTACCGGGAAAATCTCTGTGTTGAAGGATATCGTTCAACTGCAAGCAGACGAGGAAGGAGCGATGTTGATAGGAGCTGATACTCAAATGCGAAATGGTAAAATACTTGATGAATGGATCTCCTCAAATTATTGGAATGCATTATAATGAACGGGAAAAGGTTGCATTCGGTGTCAATGATCATCTCTGGGAGGAGATGCGCCTCTGGGTACATAACCGGCAAAAAGATCCTGCTCATGCTGGTGGCGTTCAAAAGCCAACTTTGTTTAGACATGCCACTTGGCTGATTTGCATTGCATATATTTTTAATCGTTTCTCAATATTTTTATTTCAGAAATATCAGTGATGGAAACGCAATTTTCTATCGTGGATGAATGGAGAAAAAAGGTAGAGTTAGTGCTTAGTTTTTTGGCATTGTCTTGATATCTTAGTATTATTTTGCTTCATACTGAAATGTTTTTGTACTAGTCATTTCATCGCATGAGGATGATGATAGTTTCATCTTTTTTTTCATGAACGGTGTTTTATTTAAATCATTTTTCAGAGTTTCGACACCACGGATTTTTCTGATGACATCATTATCTCGGTCATATCTCAGGGATTCGATGTAATGTTCTGTATTCTCAGCGAGCCTTATGATTATGACGTATGTTTTTTTCAATGATGTTCTATAAGATAATATTTTCTGCAAATTAAAGAGCATTTTACAATCGCTGACCTGTCTGGACAGCCAACGAGCAATGAAACAGACGATAGATCCTAACAGGTATTTTTATACTTTATATTTTTTCAACAGGTAATTAGAGAATTTTGTTTCTGTGTCTGTCCATTTGAGTTTTTTTCTTCTTCAGAAACGAAAAAGTTCGTGAACTAATGTACGGCATTTTTCAATCAATGCATTTTACTCTCACTCAACTGATCGAAGAGAAAAATGAGATGAAGAAGATCATAGCCGATTTAACATCATCGAACGTTGTTCGTCTATTTTTTAGAATTTCCGAAAAAAATATTTATATTCAGGTTCAGATTAAAGAAGAGCCTGGAGAATTTCTCGACGTCTTCTCGAATGAAGCAGCCCCTGCCGAGAATGTATTTTTTTCTTCAATTTCTATTGAAAATGACATGAGTTATTTTAGAAATCCTTCGTTGCTCCTCAGGAATCTCACGTACCAGGAGTTATTCCTAAAGAAGAAGAAGGCCTGGAGACAATGGACAGGCTTGTGGAAGAGGTGGGATAGGCAATATAATTCAATGTATTTTTTGTTGCAGGCAAATCGTGATTATCTGGGGTCTCAGTCGACTCTCGATATCACGGTGAAAAGAGAGGTTATTTTCTGTTGCTCACTAATTCATCCTAAATATAGAAAAAAAGAAAAATATATAAGGGTGATGGAAATACCGTCGATTATAGACTCTTGAAGACGGTTACGAAATAAAAGAAGAAGATATCGATACTAACGAGGATAATGAAAAATGTGATTCACCGCCAATTGTAAGTTTACAAATACGTTAAATATTGTCAAATTAAAGTAATTATCAACTAGAATGCTGCATTGAAAGACAACGAAATTTCTATTTTGTAGCGCGATGTCATCAAGTTCCCTCTTCACAAGCAAGATAATCGGACGAAGAAACCCTACGCACGAAACGATCGAACTCGCCCCAGGAAAGTGAAGCCAGAGGTGAAGCCAACTCGTTCACTACCTCTTCCATTCCTTTCGATCGGTTTTGACTAAGGGCATTAGTTGCTTGATTTTATATTCCTCTTACCGCTTCACAAATAGTAGACAAAATAAAGGATGATTCAGTTTTTTTCTGGAATTATATTAATTAAATAAGTTTAGTTGGTTCGGCCGCAGGAGGACTACCCGGTGTTCGATCCACTGCTGGTGCTGCCAGATCGGAGGGATCTGAGCACACGCGCGCACGGTATCACATTTTCCCAGTTGAAAGAAAAGCAGCGACAAAGCAACACATAGCCTCATCAAGACCAATTGCCCGATATTTTGTTGTTACTATCGTGTGGAAATGCTGTTTAAATGTGCACCCTTTTCACATTTTACTGGTTCATAACAGACACTGTCCAATGAGTGTTCTCCCGCCTTCGAGATCATCGGGACTTCTATTTGTCTTTTCTGATGAAGGATCATTGCAGGCTGCTATAAGCAGTTCTGGGTCTTCCTCTTGGAGCGTCTCGTTGATCCATCCATGATAGACACGGTGGCTTGGACGGGCAGGGCCAGAGAGTTCATGTGGGTAGGGTAGCTATGTGAGGATAACGGTAGAGTAGCTATCGACTGATTGACAGAAGATACAGATTTGATATAGGCAACAGTATCGATTTTTTTGTTCTGGAAACGATAAATAGTCTTTAGTGATTCTAGAATCATTTTCAGTATTCGTTCGCCGGAAGTCATGGCGAGGAAGTGGTGGGAATACAGAAAATCGGCGCCTGCAGTGAGTGAAAAGCTTTGAGATCGAGTTACTGATTTTCTGCGGTAGTTCCATTCACAAATACAGTAAAACTGCGATTTGTTTGTGTCTTGGTCTTTCGCATTTGCGATGGCAACAAAGATATCATCTCGATATGGAATTGGAATGATTTTCGTTCTCATCCGACCGGTTATTCTCCGATGGTGATCAATCGATCTATGCTCCTGGTGAGTTTCAGCCCGACGTCGAGAGTATGCGGAGGCTCATTCGCGCCACCTACAAGAAGCACATTCTCATCCCCGTAAATGCGCCTCAGAACCGTTATGCCTTCATCATCGAGGTACAGTAGTCAGACTATCGATGGAGTGTGTGCTAGTACGGTAGTGCTTACGATCGATCACAGCCCTCCTTCTACGTGGACAAGTCGCGCGTGCAGTTGGATGTCTACATCAATCAAAATTGCGTGCCGGTTCAGGTAAGTCACCATATTCAATAAGTATCGTGGACTGAATATGTTTTACTGTAACCCGATTAATCACAGTTCCAGCCTCTTCTGGTCCCTTCGATTCCTGATGCGGGCTTGAAGAACGACTTCCCCTCTACCTCCAAGGTCTTCCTCAATAAAGAAGTGAAGGAAGAGTGAGAAGATGGGTGATCTGCCGATATCGTCATTCACATTCCATTAGCATGTCTTCATCGTCCAACAATTTCCTGTAGAAAAAGCAAACCGAGCCATATTAGTCATAATTATTTGAAAGGATGATCTTTCACCAGAACTGCAGTATCAATTGAATAATTAATTTTGTTGTTGTGTTTTGTATACAATGAATACATTTCGATCTACATGAGCTGTTATCAACTGAATGCAATCTCTCTATCTCTCAGCCGCTGAATATAAAACTTCTGCATTCTTGCTGAACATTCCGATAGTTTAAAGTCGTGGAAATTTTGATGATTATTTCTCGCAGCTCAAATAAAGAAAAAATGCGCGAGATGCGGTGCTCAATCGATTCACGTTCATTCCATTCTGAATATGTCTCTTCAAAATATTGATATGCATTATTATGAACTTTTAAAATGATTGCATTCGGTTTGAGCCAGGATGCAGAGCCGGTAAAAAGACTCTGTCTGGCTGGCATTCAAATCAAAATTTTTGTTTTTATTACCGTTAATAAATACTTTCTTATTTCAGAAATGGCTGAATTTGAATCATCATTGTCGATAGTGAATGAATGGAGAAGAAAGGTAGAATCAATTGCGCCTTTCGATTTTCCAACTGACCGTATTCTTCCGTTTTAAATTTTAGGGTAAACTTGAACTATTGTTATGTCATAGTCAAGGGATTAGTGTATTTTCATTTCGATTTTTTTGATTTCCGTCAGCTCGACTCGCTCTGATGACGTGTTCATATCAGTGATATCTAAGGGATTCGATGCAATGTCTTGCATTCTCAGCGAGCCGTATGATTACGACGTGAATTTTTAAAACAAAAATATATGTAATTCACTTTCTTTGTCATCAGCGCATTCGACAAGCTTTGACCTGTCTTGAAAGACAACGGCTGAGGAAACAGCCTTTCGATCCAAAAATTTTTTTTTTTTTTTTTTTTTTTCATCACTAGATGTATTTCCTAAAGAAGAAGTAGAAGAAGAAGACGATCTCGAGACCATGGGGGCGCTTGTTGAGCAGGTATGATATCATTTATTTTGCGTGACGAAGTGCAACTCAGGCGACTCGAGACTACCTCATGCATCAGTCCACGGTGGAGAGAATGCAAGCTATTTCCGTGAAAACCGAAGTAATCATGTTTTGTTGCTTTGCATTTTTTTCGAGTAAAAGAATAACAAAAAAAGGATCTAGGAAATATTCATAATGGCAGGCACCTGATGACGTTTACGAAGATTCGCTTGATTCCTCTGAGATGGGATCAGATATTAATGAGATGAACGAATTTGTAGAGAAGGCCGAGAAGAGATCGAATGTATGCGGAAAAAAGCACGCTTTATCACAATAAATAATAATAACAGGAACTATCCACACATCGAATAACAATATCTGGAAGAGTTTCTAAGCACTTGGATATTTCGAAATCAAGCTCTGAGTCTCAGAACGATTCGGACTTTGCTGAACCAGAGATAAAGAGACAGAGAGTAGTGAAATCAGTGAAGAAAACGATCAGAGAAAAAGATGATCTACTGGAAGCAATTGATCTTGTGAGTTATGGAAATGTGTTTCCAAATAACGAAAATTTTTTTTAGGACAACGGTAAAAAGTGTGTGCTGTGCAAGGTAAAGAAAATCTCTTTCATCAATAAATATTTCATCTATTTCTAATTAGTGTTTATCCATAGAGACAACATTTTCGGACAAAAATGTTTTTAATCAACGATTGATTTTCGAGTGCAGATTCGTCCTCAAAATGCCTGGACACATTGCAAACATCTCGAACAACATCATGGGAAGAAATTTGTCGAGGTATAGGTATATTTTTACTTAATTGGTTTCTGTGACACGTCGTGATGCATAGACATGTCCATAGCAGTTTTCAAGACAAATCTTTTAGACCGAAAATGTCTTTGATTTAAAAAAAAATCCTATATCATATTGCATGAAGAAATTTATGTAGAATATTATTTATAGGCAGGTATCTATTTGAAATGTGCTTGTGGAATGAAGGTCACGAATCAATACACATCTAGACTACATGCCAAATACGTTAGTGTCTAATACTCAAAGCAAGATAACAACACATTTACATTACAGTGCGACTGTACTGACTACAGTGTTCACCAATTAGATGAGGAAGAACGAAGGATTGCAAAGAAACCGAAAAAATCTCTCAAAAAGGCGAGAAGGAGAAAATGAAGTGTGAATATTGTGATGTAAGTTTTATTTAGGTTACGATTCAATTTTTCGATCTTTATCTTTTTTAGTTTAACACAAAATCGGTCAACTCCTTTCGCTATCACTTGAAATATCTTCACAATACCACAAGAGGACTCAAAGGAACGATGGCTCGAGTAAGAACTTCTTCCGAGACCAACACTTTCTAATAAAAAAAATCAATTCCAGCTTCTTAATAAATCGCTTCTTGAAACGAAATGCGGTGTCCCGATTGTAGTGTGTGTTCTTATTTATGCTTCGATTTTAAGTAGTTTAATATTTTTTTTCTTTTAGTATGATACGTGTAAGATACAATCATTCATGTATCACATCAGATACCATCACAAGAAGTCAATGGGCACTGTAAGTATTGCTTTTTTCTTCACATGTTTCAAATTCGAGATGAGAAAGTGTGACATAATTTCTCGATTCCAGGCAAATCTGTTCTTCATTTGTGAATGCGGAAATGAATCTCAGTCGGTTTTCCATCAACAACATGCGAGTTTCAATATTTGACTTTGAGAAAACAAATGTTTAGTAGCGTATGAATAATTTTCACTTCATGTTCGCAGTGCTTCTAAAAACAAATTCCAGTGCACAAGCGGAAGCTTCACGACAATTATTCGCAAAGATCCCTCCAACCTTCAGCAGCAAGGAGTCAAGTGCACCAAATGCGAGGTGAGACATAGTCTATTTTCTCAGTATATTTTATCTTGAAATAATTCGATTGCATGAGGTATGAATCTGGACTGAATTTCAGAGTCGTCCGACAACCGTCGTTGGATATACAAAACACCTCAAAACATAACACAAACTGGTTCTAAAAGCAGTATGTTACTTTCAACTATCGTACTTTGTAAACAAAACCGAACAAGTGAACAGTTTTGTTCATCTTTGTCACTTTTTGAAAGTCGCGAGTGACAAACTTAAAAATTCTAATTTTTGTTTATTATTTTTTGTCCACCCCTATTTGCCGGAATCGATCGGACATGTCACGGTGAAATATTACTTTAAAATGGGGAAAAACGAGAGCAAAAAATATGAAAATTGAAAATAAACTAGGGATTACGGTAGAAATTATCTACCTACCTCATACTACCGTAATCACTGACTTAGAGCTCTCGTTTTTCTCCACTTTAAAGAAATATTTCACCGTGACATGTCCGATCGATTCCGGCAAATCGGGGTGGACAAAAAATAAGAAACAAAAATTAGAATTTTTAAGTTTGTCCCGCGCGACTTTCAAAAAGTGTCAAAAATAAACAAAACTGTTCACTTGTTCGGTTTTGTTTACAAAGTACGATAGACCAGATTTTTTAAATTCAAATTTTCATATATAACTTATAATTTGTACTCATGTCTTTACATGATTTGAAACACTCTTGTTCTGCTTATCACTCTTTTTTTTAAATATTAGAACTTTCTAGGCGGGTATTTATCTTGACTGCTCGTGCCGTCTGAAGATCACTACTGCTAATTCATTCGATAAAGTACACACCGAAAAAGTGAGTGGTTGCGTTTGAACTAATATAAATTGTCTGAATACACGACGTAGATTTATTTTTGCAGTGTGGACTCGATGAGGACGAAAGAGCAGAAGATGATTGAACTTTTTTTTTTTCTGATGACCGTTTCCTATGTTATCATTGTGTGTAATTTATTATTTTCATAAATATGGCATTTCATATTACGCCCATTCACATGGAGTGCACTTTTTCATCGATACTATTGCTTTCGATACGAGTTTATTGTTACCATTGTATAAAAATGGAATGACGAAAGCAGATTGACATAATGATCGGTCTTACTTATTCATCGAATTATTATTAATGTGAAGTATTCTACCGCGTTCCCGAAACATATTCTCGTATAAAAGTCTGTTACGATTGCTATTTTACACTCTCCCTCTCTCATGGTGTGCTTGTGGGTGCAGAACCGTCAAATAGACGGCGATGTTTTCCTCATGGCAGGAACATTTATTTTCCGTGATTTTTCAGTTAGTAATGTATGTTTCATTAATATTAAACAGTTTCGCGATTTGGGTGTTGCTTTCCTTGTTTCTAAGTGTTACCATTTCACATATCCTCCCAATATTACATTCATATAGGCTTCCAAGCTAAAGCACAGTCGTTTACGCTCCTTACTCCTTCTCTTTCACTCTGTCTACTCGTTAAAACGCGTCTATTTTGTCTTCCTCATTGATGAATATTCCCACTGACGATCCTCGGCTTGTTCGCTTACAAAGTTGCCTTGATCATGAACAAACTACGCTCTTCACAATTGCTCATTCTCATTGTATTCTCATCTTGTAGATATGGCTCATACGGAAGTGCCGCTATCGATAGTTGGAGAGTGGAGAAGAAAGGTAAGAAATATATCTCAACCGTTGATCTTTCTGACTTTTTGATAATTTCACTGAAACGGTTTCAGAGTTCGGAGAGCACTTCGAATGATGCTATTATTTCGGTGATTACTAAGGGATTCGAGGCTATGGAAGTTACTCTCACTGAACCTTCGAACTACGAAGTGAGTTGAATCATTCCATTATTCTGACGAACAATGCCTCAGTTGTCGAACCTACGTGGATGGCTTATTGTTTGCATAATTCGCATAATTACCAACAGAACATTCAACACGCTCTCGCTGATCTCTACAATTATCGATTGATGAAACAGTCATTTGATGGAAAACGGTGGGATTGACGTTACATTGGTATCGCAAATAAATTTTAATATTATATTTCATTGTTTTAGAAACGATACTATTCGTGATTTGATGTACGGACTCTTTCAATGTCTTCACCTCACTCTGACGCAATTGAATGAAGAAAGGAATAAACTGAAAATGACCGTCGCAAGTTGGAATGACATCGATGAAGTATTTCATAGAATATTGATTGAAGATTCACTGAGAATATTCAGGGTTCGATCAAAGAGGAACCTCTTGAGATTTCAACGTTGCAAGAAGAATCCGCTGTCCAAGAAGAATCATTATCGGTCTGTTAAAAAATATATCACTTCAAAATAATTTTCAAAAAAATATGCTCCATTTGCCCAGGCTTCTCCTTCTCAATCTGATGCAATTCCGAAATCTGAGGATCTGGAAATGATGGAGACTCCAATCAAAGAGGTACAGTAATATCGACTGAAATTGTTTAAAATCTTTTCGTAATAACAATATTTCAGGAAACTCCGGATTTTGTTTTGTTTCAATCTAATTTTGAGAGTACACATGCTATCACTGTGAAAAACGAGGTTAGTATTTATATTTTTTCCTCCTAATGATCTTAACTTTTTTTTAGAATGAAGATAATTCGCCTTCTGAGATGAAAGGAAATGATGAATCAATAGAAGATTATGATCTTGAAGAATCTGAAGAAAATGAGGAATCTATGAACGATTCCGACTATAGCCCTGATGAAGAAGACAGGAAATCAGGAGTAGTCAAGAAATCTGGAGTTGTTAAGAAATCGAAGAAGATTGGCGCGAATAAGGAGAAAATTCAGAAGTGCAAAATGTGTAATGTGATTGTTTTATCCACTCTTCTACATAATCAAAAAAGTTTTCTTCAGTACACGACACATTCGCTGAACGATTATCGGTATCATCTCAAATATCTTCATAATACGACAAGAGGACTCAAAGGAACGCAAGGCCTGAAAAGGGTTAGTATTCGATTATTTTTTATTTTATTTTTAGTAATTTTTTTTTCTCCAGAAATCGTCGACATCCTTGGAAGTGAAGAAGGAAAAATCGGTCGACCAACCTCAGATCAAGGTGTTTGCGGAACCGGATACGAAAAAGTCCAAAGTAGTGAAAGGATCAGAAGCCACTATGGAAAAAGGGAATCAGAACAAGCTGAAATGTCCCGAACTGAAGTGCACTGTGAGTTGTTTATGTTGTTCTCAACTTCTAATTACGCCTATTATGGCGCTCTGAAATTAATAACTATTTGTTTGAATAGTATGATGGCTTGTTTAAGTTCACGACTAAGTCCTCCAACTCCTTTATTCTGCACTTGAGAGCGTATCACAAGAAGACAATGGGCGCCGTGAGTACTTGATTATATCACAAAATCCTAGTACTTTTTGCGAAAGTTGAAAGTAGTTGATAAGATTATTTTGCTGCAATTTGTGCTTCAAAACTGTTTGCAGTTTTCTAATTTCCTCAATGCGGCACATAGTGATGGTTGTATGATAGTCACCCCCGAAACAATATTTATTTTCATTTCCAGTCTAACCTCTTCTTCCGATGTGATTGTGGAAACGAATCACAATCACCATTTCACCAGAAATATGTGAGTTGCACTATTTTTCTTGTTTAGAAAAAAAAATTTCTCTCAGTAAATTATCGATGAATAACGATTGGCTTATTTCAGTCTGCTCAGCATCCAGGCCACTCATTACAACTCATTTTCAAGGATCCGTTGACTTTCCAAAAGGGGGTAAAATGTGTGAAATGTAAGGTGAGCAACAATGAATGGAATTTCGTCTTCTGGAATGTGATCATTAAACGTTTCGAGGTCGGATAAGTATCAGCCAATTTTATTGTGCAGATTCGTCCAACAACAACATGTGGATATCTGAAGCATATCAAGGCGGTCCACAAGCAGGCTTTGAGTGCGGTAGGCGTCTGTTTAACTTAGAGACCACAGGGTCGAGAGCCGATTTCATTCAAACATGCGAAAAGTAGTGCCAATGTACCACTGGGACCCAATAATATCATACTGTTGGCCGTTTGTAGATATCTCAACATTTTGTCGAGAAACCATTGAAAAGGTGATCTCGATGCTCCCACAATGCATTACTCGCCTAATCCACCCTCGCACAACTACTCGCCTAATCCACCCTCGCATAGTCTTGTGGCTCAATCGGTAGCGCGCTCGTTTACTAAACTCGAAATCCCTGGTTCGAGTCCCATCCTTTGCATCCAGTTTTGCTAGTTTTCAAGATAAACAACGGAAGTCGGAATATGAATACGCGCGTACTCTTACTTTTGCCGAGGTTGTACAATTCGAGGATTTAATTTCCCCTCTTTTTTAAAATTTTTTTTTAACATTCATTAAAAAATATAATTCATAAATTGCGAGTGGAGCAGCGTGTTTCATTCATTGGAAGTGCCTCAATTCCCTCTCCTCGACCCTAATCATCGATTTTTGAAATAGTTAGACTTGACCGATCAGGCTGCTCCACTCGTCAGTGAAGACTACGGAGAGCTACATAAAACGTTTTTGATCGGCTCAATTGATTGAGAACCCGATGTGTACAAGCTCTTGCGGATTTTTGGCAATTCTCTATCCCTCCCAAGTGGGCGGAGCCTGTGGTCTCTAGTTTAACTATCGGATATTTGATCCTTAGTTGTCGAACCACCTTATAAATGGAAATAGACGCACTTGTTAATAATTGTAGTCTTCATTAAAATATCATTGAATTGATTTGCAACTAATCATAAATTTGAGGCGGGACTATATCTGTTGTGCTCTTGTGGACTCAAGATCACGAGTGGTCATTCGTTCGATAATGAACACACTGAGAAAGTAAGCGAATATTTCAATCCATGTTTGTGGTATTCGTCTGAAGCATAGGACGAGACTCTAAGGTTTTGTATTGCTAATTTTGCTTGCCTTCCTAAACAGATACTTTTCAGTGCGGTGGTCGCGACTTCACTGTACACAGATTGGACGATGATGAAGAAGCCTGATTTATGCCTATATTTTACGTGCCATATGCTTAGACTGGCCAAGACATTGAATCACATATTCCCACTCTCTTAATTGTTGTTTATACGGGACTCCTACACATCGCCTTTCCAGCTCAGTTAGGATTTGATTTGTCTACCTCAAATTACGATCTTTCGTATTCTTCTCTTCTGTGTTGGAATAAATTTACCTGCCTCATTTTCCTTTTTTTTTATCTTTGGTGCATACATAGCATGAAAACTAATAGGAACATATTTACTTGTAATCAATCTTTCTTGGCCTTCGACTTGTTTGCGAGCTTTTTGATGATAAACATAGCGACTTTGAAAGTGCCGTAAACAACAAAAGACAGTGAGATGATAGAAATAGCAATGAGATCCAGATTGTGGTACTCGATGAAGGACATGTCGAGAGATTGTGGGCGAAGTGCAGATGATGGTCCTGGAATATGCGAGGTACTATTATTAAAGATGACCTCGTTGTCATACCGAATTCAGCCACAAACTCGACGTGCTTGATGAGTTGATCCCTTGACGAGTATGGTTTACTCGCCAGCATTTTCGAAATGCGCTTAGCGTTCAGGCGATATCTGAAAGCGTCTGTGGTTCTCTCTTTCAATAAATATTTCATTACTCACTTCTCATTCTCCAGTACTTCTCTCACAACAACGATCAGCTTCTCTGCGTTGTGGAGATCGAATTTGTCAAAGACCTGAAAAGCATTTTAGATTTATTTGCTTCTGAATGTCATTGCTGAGGTTGGAAAATGAACAAAAGGTTAGTTATACTAACCTTTCCGAACCCGTTGTACTCCATCATTCCCGCGTTCTTCGGCTGATCTCCCATCACAGGAATGAAAATTCCTGATGAGGAATAAATAATTCTTCAATTATCCTTTTAAATTAATCAAATCGCACCTGGCACTCCTCTGCTCGCCGTCTCCATCGTGGATCCCATGCCGCCGTGAGTGATGAAGGCAGCGAGGTTGGGATGAGCTGAAATTATGTATCATTATTGAGATCGCATTTAAATAAATGGTCATGTTGTTCATACATAATATTTACAAAGCAGATGTATTCACACTCTGAGAGACTTCTCACCTAGAATATCGGCTTGTGGCATCCACTTGGTGAGCACGAGATTGGCCAGTTTGGAGGAGTGATTCACACTGAATTCATCCTCGGGTTTCTCGTACTTCCAGATGAAAGTGATGTCCGGAAAGGCGGTGATCATCTGAAATATGCATTGTAATTTCCCGCTTATAAATCCTTATCAAAGCAAGTGCAATGGACTATCGTACTTTGTAAACAAAACCGAACAAGTGAACAGTTTTCTTCATTTTTGTCACTTTTTGAAAGTCGCTCGTGACAAAGTTTAAAATTCTAATTTTTGTTTCTTATTTTTTGTCCGCCCCGATTTGTCGGAATCGATCGAGCATGTCACGGTGAAATATTCCTTTAAAATGGAGAAAAAAGAGAGCAAAAAATAAGAAAATTTAAAATAAACTAGGGATTACGGTAGAAATTACCTACCTACCTCATACTACCGTAATCACTGCATTAGAGCTCTCGTTTTTCTCCATTTAAAAGAAATATTTCACCGTGACATAATGATGATTACCTTGACAATGGCAGATTTCTGTTCCGGTGAGAGATTGACGCTCTTGACCATGGATCCGAATGAGAGAAGGACAGTCCTCTTGCGACGAGTCAGAATCTCAGTCCAGAACTACAAAAAATGAAATTATGAGCGTCGATGGATAAAGTAGTCTCATGATATCACCAGCACTGATCTAATGGAAAATACCTCATCTAGCGGTTTCGCCGGTTTAGCTCCAATTCCTCCGATATTCACGATCTTGGTGATCGATGGAGCAGCGGAGTCAATGAGTGGCTCAGCGTTGACGATGATGAGAGCTGCATTGGCTGTTTGCTCCTGAGATGTGTTTCCTTTTTCTCTATTACCACCTCCTTGGAAACATATATACTTCTATTGGGATGTACAACAATAGTATACCAGCCAAGGCAACGAGATATACCTGGATTTTGGGATAATCGGATCCGAATCGTTCCTTGAAGAAGGCGTTCATATGCCATCGAAGAGTGGTAGTCAATCCTCGAAGAGCATAGCTGGCATAGATATTCCATGCACGATCGGATAGAGAATGAACGTCGAACGAAGACATGTAGGGAGCTGAAAATTAATCGGATTGAAAGCCAAAGTGAGCTGCGATGAGTAATGTGTTTTGGGCATTTTTTAGTGAAATGATATCCCATTTCGAGAAAAGGACATGAAGATGCCGACCTGTCCGATAGCTAGGTGCTTCTGGGACTCCAAAGTCCTCAAAATGGTATCCGAAGAGACTCGATGCAGACGAACTGACGATTGCCTTGGGCTTGATGAGATGAGCCAAGCCTGAGAAGAATCTCAGTTTCGGAACCTCATTCTCAATCATATTCTCACCGATCCCACAATAGTCAAAGTTCTGGGCGATGTACACATCATATTTCTCCTCTCTCAATCTCTCGATCAGACCTGGCTCGTCCACGACTTTCTCACATGTTTGAATGAACTTGCGCATGAATTTGCTCATCTGAAAGAAGATTGTATTTGTATTGAGATAATTATCAATTCATACTACGTATCGTAGACCTTCATTGCGCTCATTCAGAGAACCACTAATCCTTCTCGAAATTCAATCTATCAGCAGTTTTTGTGCCAAAAGTGAATCTGGAACTTTGAAAGTCACTCACAAAGATCGGCAACATGGGATTGAAGTTGTTGATGTCGAGAAAGTTGACGGTCATGTTTATATTCGATCGGTAACTGCGGAAATATCAGTGAAATTGGGGTAAAATTCTAGTTGCTACTTCTCCTCTACATCCGGGTGTGGTTCGACGTAGATGATATTCGTCTTAGTCGTTCCATCACGCACATTTCGGTCGAGAATCGGGATGAGAGTCGTCTAAATAGCCCTGTTTTTACGCAATTTTCATCTAACCTTCGAAGAGGGATTCAAACTTCTTCTCACAGTAATTCACATAATGGACTTACTACATTGTGTCCGGCCTCGGCAAGGACATCAGCAACACTTCCGAGGAAATTGGAGTGAGAGTGACCGAACTTAGAGTTATGCGCGAGGATTTTGTAGGAATGCGAACACTGGACGAGAAGAAGAATAAGAAGAAGGAGCAACCGCATGACTGAAGGTACACTTTGACATTGACAGGACCGAATAGATAATTACAACTCAGAAAATGGTTTGATGGAGGATGGGAAAGAATGAAGACATTACTCGGTTGCGTGTGGGTTCCTTTTATTTGGAAGAATTTAGCGATAAGATAGACGGAAATACAAACACAGCACATGCACAACACATTGTGGTGCACATACCAAACACACGCAGTGGAGAGAGTGAAGGAAGAATAAAAGCTATGGCTGAGCAATGATCGTTGCGAAATGTTTCATAGCAGTTCGTCTAATTCTAGCAAGATTATTTCAATGAAGACTAGTCCTGCTAGATTTAAACTCATACAAACCGGTTGGAGATAAAACAGTTCGAAGAAAGGAGTAGCCAGATAGAATGATGTTAGCAAAATACGACAACGATGGTGAGGCATACTACATCGAAACGAGTCACTTTCTCAGTGAAAAAAGCTAGGCGAATCTGTAATTTGATATATCAGAGACTAGAATAAGAGAACAATAGATAAAATCCTACCATTGCTTAAAAATACAGCTCACTTTGAAGACGCAATGAGAAGCATAAAAACATCCAAAGAATTTGAGAGAAGGAAAACAATCCTGGATGGAAATAATAGTCGCCCAACCAAATGGAAAATGCAACCTGTTGGTAATATAGAGATAGCCGACAGTGTAAAGATACACTTGTGGCCAAAACTCTATCACATCGTGTTTATCAGTCGTTACTTATCTCAAAGTCAACGGATCTTCATAAAATTTTGGCTACATTTATCTTTCATGATTCCTGATGCTACTTGTGTACGGTTTTGACCAAACTCAAAGTATGTATGCACTCAAAATCAGACTCTAGTCAAAAAAGTTATTTTTTGCGATATTCCGAATTGCAAAAATCTCGACTGATTCAAACTGTACTCTCACCCAACAGATTCGAAAGAGCAAACATTCAGCTTTAGAATGCACTTTTTTGATAACATCAAAGTCAATTTTTGACATATATACAGTGCATTGAATGTACAGTACTTTTCATAGTTTATCAAGCCTCAGCTCCGTTCACAGTTGATCGCTCAAGCCCAAATTGACAGAGTAACGCACGCTAGTGGGCCCTAAGCTACGCTGAAGGTTTGGGGTCGAAAAGTCAAAGTTTGGCGAAAATCGTCATTTTCAGTGCACCTTCCAAGGGCTGTCGCTTCTGAAGCGAATTTTTCAGGAAGTCAGAATTTCAAACGGAAACTCTACAATGTTAGTACAAGCACCATACCAAGTTTTGAGTAGATTACATTTCGGACAACTCAAATACAATATGTTAAAAAGTCTTAAAAAAACGAAAAAAATTAGCACTTGCACAAAAAACAGCGATTATCGCTGAAAATGACCAATTTTTGTCGAATCATGACGTTTTTGTCAGAAAAGTTTTTCATCTTATTTTTCTGCGTATTTTGAGCCCTACGCCAGCTTTCTAGCTCAACTGGGAGCTGAGATACGCTGAAGCCGGAACTGCGATCGGATATTTCCTAAAAGCCGGCTCTGGGAGTAGTGACCAGGATCGTTCGTAAACTTGTCCTCAGGGTATTCACCCACCATAGTATGAAAGGTTTCGGAAGGGTTTGAAAAAAATTGTTCCGGAACTGCTCTCACATATCGTGATTCACGTGATACCGGAATTCGCATACAAAAGACGGAATAGAGGATCAAGACTCAGAATTTGTCGAAGAAGAATGGTAATAAATCTAGAAAGACGACAATAAATAATGTGAATTTGCGGTTCATTAATATTCAATAGTATTACCGAAAACGTATACATACACACTCACCGAAGAAGTATGAGAAGAACCAGAAACAAAACAGCAAACTCTCCATACCAAACAGTGACAACGATACTGCGAACGTACTTTTCAGCGTCTAGGAAGTCATTTCGCTCTTCATCGCTCATTGTCTAATTGTAAACTGTAACTGCAAATGATTACATACATCGTCACGAGTGCTCTTTTTCAGATCGTAAATGTATATTGTCAGCAACATCGTTCATTTTACATGTAAACTCTACTCCAACAATTCTTCTTTTTTTTCTCGTTGGCTGCTCAACTTTCATCTCAAACGATTTAGTTAAACAGATGAGTTAAACAGAAGGCTTTCTATCGTGTCAATTCTGCATGACCTTATTGTGCATCGACGATCCGTCTGTTAGGATATTTTCATATCATTAAATTAAATTTTCAGAAAACCTGTGATGAGCGTATCGTGTTATCTGGCTCATCAGACTTTCTTTCTCATCATGAAAATAGCTCAATGGACTATCCAGTCAAATAATCTATAATACTGCCTCTAGCCATAAAGTTTGTTCTGTGTGGCATGCGTACCTCATCAAGGCGGCTCCCTTCCATATACTCCAATCGGCTTTTCCTCTTTGAAGTACACGCATATACGTCTAAGGGTAAAATGCATCCGATCAATTGGAAGTAGGCGGGCTAAGAACGGATGAACGGAGACAGGATATGAGGATCAGTGAACACATCTCTCGAGGAAGATTACCTCTCTGATTCTGTCCAGCAATGAGTCAAGTGAGTTAGTTTTTGCGCATCATTCAGTCTTATTATGAATGATCCATTTATTCGAATTATTATTATTATGGCAGCATTTTCAAGATAATTTATGGGATTTTTAAAAATTTTATTTAATATTGCTACCTAGCTAATTTGGCCTTTCCAGAAGAAAAGATTTGCCAATTCGTTGCACCGCACGCTCCAACTCGCGGATTCAAGCACTTGGCGAGTAGCACTGTGCATAGTTACTGATGGGTTCGCGAGCGCCGAGACAAAAATGATGACACGTTGTATTTACTGAATCCACGGTATTATTTCCAGTTTTATTCCTCAGAATGTCAAAATCGTAGAACGAGCTGTCCGGTCATGAAGAAGATAATTGGAGGTACAATCGATCGATTATTTTTCGATATTGCAGTGATTACAGATTATTCTGAGCAGAATATCTTCGAGACGTCAGATCTTACCTGTGACCAACATATTTCGAGTCACGAGAGGGAACGGATAAAAATAATAAAGGAATCTCATTCGATCAATACATTGGAGGTGATGCTAAGAATCCACGGGAAATACGCAAGAAAGAAGAGGCGAGAAGAAAACAATAAAAGTACTATTTCAAACGTAAATTATCAAATTTCAGCTTTCCAATGAGCAAAGCCGAAGTATTCACTTGTACAGCCGACTTTGTCAAAAAACGCGCTGTTATTGATTCATTGAATGAAGACAATTCTATCGATCGCCTTACCAATATATCATCCTCATCCCACCCTGATCAAATATCCTTCATTGGCGAACCAGCCGCAAAGAAGCGTCGTTCCCAATTCTGGCGTCCCTGGGAGTGATATTGCTCTTTCTTCTTTGTGTTTCATGTGATCTCATCTCCAACTTTTGACATATTCAAATATATACTGCCACTATTCAGTTCTTCAAACTGATACTGATAATTAAATAAAAGATTATATAAATACAAGCAATCCATATTGTCAACTGTAATATCAAAACAATGTATAGAACAGTGATGTCACAATATCCAAGATCAAAAGTGCTAGGGATGAAAATGCAATGATGATGTGATAAAAACAATTATAATTATAACGAGGCACGAAACAAACGGAAATTATCGGCAACTACTTGATTCTTGATAAGCTACTGGACTACCGAGGTTTCTGCTTCCGCTTTCTATTCTCCCGATGCACAGTCGGGTTGAATGACCAGCAGAAAAGTGGAAGGAGGTCACCATATCTCCATTGACGATGCTTACCAGTTCATGTTTCAATTTTTTCTTCTTGTTGTCTATCTGTTCTTCTTTCTCTGTCCAGCTCTTCACCAGCACCTGAGTTCATTCCGATTTGTATTTGGTATTTTTTAAATTTCGAAATTATTGTTTTAATCGATCTCTATTTCTGCCTAATAGTTTTCACCTGCATCAAATCAACAAAATATAATGGAAAACGAACGCTGCCATCCTTAAATGAGGTGCGAATAGCTCTGATGAAGATGTCAGGACTCAGTCCCATCAGTGTCACACCCAGCTGTTGCTTCGTTGCGACGCTCAGATCAGATAGTTGAATGGGCTGACGAGTTCGCTGCAGCGTCTGTAGCAAAAATAATAACCATGATGACCATCGATATAGTATGTTTTCTTTTAAAATTTCTGGCAGATTGGAGCAGTATTTTCCTAACGAAAATGGTTACTTCACCTGAATCAGCTCGATAATCTGCTCAATGGATGCACGTTATCCAGACTTTGAAGGAGCAGGGATTGATATCGGAAGGAAGTGAGCAGATGAACGAACTTTTCCAGCCAATCGCCTTCGCACTGAAGGGAAATAGTCGTTTTGCCTTGTTTTTATCTCAAGTTCAACGCAGTCAATATTGCAGCACTTTTCCAGTCGTTGCAGCATGCACCAAACATCGTCGCTATTCGCAATACAATCATCTTCCGAAGTCATAAAATTCGGAAGATGATTGTATTGCACTCATATGAAAATTGCACCACTTTCGAGCAAATTATCAACATAGTACTATGGTACATATGTTTACTCGGCTCGGGAAGATCCAGAATCCAAATGCGTACCTTTCCATTCATCTTGAGGTAGATTACGCGACTCACGCGGAAGAAACGGGCGATTCGATAAAGGTCATCCATGTTACCCTGTTGGATCTGAGATATCATTTTATAAAAAAACGTTTTATAGAATGGATCTGAAAGTTTGCAATTGTCACGAATAGTTTTGGCAACCTATGCACCAAGCGTTCTCTATAGATCACCTCAAGTTCAATGCAGTCAAAACTGCAGCACTTTGCCAGTCGCTGCAGCATGCACCAAGCGTCGTCGCTATTCGAAACCGAGATGTACCTAGCATTATAGTCCTTCCATCTCATGGAGAAGTTAACGCAATCGGTCTGAAATGTGATCATCCACACTGGGAAGAGCGATGCGCTTAACTTGAGATTCGATATCGCACAAAGCATCTGAGAGTTGTTATGTTCAAGAGCCTATTTTACAATGCGAACGCAAATCACGTTTCGAATGCTCGGAGGAGATACTCGTACCTTTACTTTGAAGGTGAACTTGTCGTACTTCATTCGTGCGATAGCAGAAGCAACCGACTCGATAGCATGCAGCCGTCGATTAACAGCCCGGATGCTGCGACGGTCGGAGTGAGGAAGATAGCGAATGATATCCAGCAGTGAGTCATTCTTCAGATCCAGGAACGTCGTTTCTGAATGAATTGGCGATCATGAAGATGAAATGCGTTGTTATCGTAATCAAAATGAGAAATATTAGGATAGCAAGAAAATTCAACGAATGGGTGGCCTGCAATAAACAGTTTTATTTATTTATTGCATATGAATTATCAAACATGGGTATGTATACATCCCCAGTAGTGATTCAGTGATGAAGTAAGGCTCATTGATTAGGTATCAGATATAATTTAGCGGAAATGAACATACCTCTGATGAGAAATCTTTCTTGTTTGATGAGAACTTGATTCCCATGGTGATAGGGAGATTCTCGCGATGGAATTTGCGATATCTGAAATGACAGAGATTGTTGCAGAATAGATTGGCGGAAGTTTACAGTTTGTTCAGTTTAGATAATATCAAAAAGGAAGGTAATGGAAGAGGAATTCGTGAACAACGAGTTGCGAAAAATACTAATACCAGACAATGTGTACAAATAATCGGATAAGGGATTAACATCAGGAAAGGGGATTAACATCAATGGGCGATTCCTCTCTCATATTCTCTTTGCCGATGACGCAGTGCTCATTTCTCACGATGAGCGACAAATTCAATCGATGGCAATAGAGTTGGAGAGGGAATTAAAAAGGCTGGGGCTTCATCTTAACGGTGATAAAACTGTGGGAATGTCTTCGAAGGGTAATCCCAGGGATGTCAGTGTTGCGGGGAAGATTGTGGGTATCAGAAAAGAGGTGGTATATTTGGGAAGCATCATTACTATCAATGGGAAGGAGGAGAGGGAGATTGGCCGGCGAATTCAGGCCGCGTATGGGACTTTCCACAAGCACAGATCATTCCTAGTGAAAAGATCTGTCCCAATGGTTCATAAGCGCCGTTTTTTCAATGGTTGTATCATTCCCGCCTTCCTATACGCAAGTGAAACATGGGCCTTGACAAAAGCACAAAGTGAAAGATTACCGGTGGCCCAAAGACGCATGGAGCGTTGGATGGTCGGTTGCACTGTCTTGGATCATGTCTCGAACGAAAGGCTGCGTGGACTCACTCAGGTCAGAGACGTTGTTCGTACCGCTTTGAAAAGAAAGTGGCTCTAAAGTTGCTAATGATCATGACTTGAAGTGGAGCAGAACTGTGATCGATTGGACACCACGAGGGCCTAAGCGAGGACGCGGAAGACCGCAGACAAGATGGAACGATCTCTTCATGCGAACTATCGGAACAAAAAAATAACTTGAATAAAAGCGAACATCAATCAAAAAAGCAAGAAAACCCGAATTTTATTTTTTTTAATCAGTTCACGATTGCCAGTAAAATTTGTGAGCATCTTAACCACGGTATTCCACGCGGAGCGCGATAATTCTTTCACTCAATTTAATAAAAAAGTAGCGTTTTAAAAGTTAACGTTTAATTAATAAAGTATATGGATCGATAGAGGACGACGTGCTGAACAAGAATATCATATACTTGTTGTGATTAAATAAATTCTTGAGGTAGTAAAATCCATGGGTCACCCGGGGTAACCCCGAGTTACTCCGGGTGACGCATGTTCACAGTGGGACCCAACAGGACTGTATGAACACATGGTTATGAAGGTCGATTATCCCTCAATCTACTATTAAATTTTAGTCGCGTAAATGAGAGATCAAATCGAATGGCCGGAGCGGAGAACAATCCTGAAGTGATTCATGGGGGAAAAGAGGAGCTTGCATCAAAGGAGAAAATGTAGAGGAGAGAAATGGGTGTCAATCTTTCTAGATACTTTTGATAAGGAGAGCCTTCCAAGTAGTTGCTTAGGTGCGAATCGGCGACTGATACTGCGTAAGAAGAGAGCACATGTTTACGATAGAACTTCTCTTTCGAGAGAACGGATCGACAAGGGGACGAAGGAAATTGTATGTAGTGCCCGGAATATTTCATCAACCGAAGGTGTCAAAGATTATCTTGCGGATCTGAAGAGCCGAAATGATCATAGATGTGTCGTGGACAACGGGTGGTGTGATCGGCTTATCTCTTAGCCATGACATTCTTGCTTTCTCTGAGGCAATATTGTGCAATCCATCCTGCGCTTTTGATATGCATTACTACCACTAATGAGCACTAATGTAGGGAAACGGGGATGGAGGATACACGAGAAACTATCAAGGATTGGGCAGTACAAAAAGAGAAAATCAATCCGAGTATGAAGCTGACAAACGCAGAGGAAATGGGAATGGCTACATACATCACTAATAAGGCTAGGTGAGATACGAGAGAGAAGAACACGTGAAGAAAGATAGAGGAATGAGTGTAACGACACGTCGGCTAAGAAGGAAGTTCGCAGGGTGCGTGTAAATGCAAGAGAAAAAGGGACCATCTGTCTTTCAGTATTTGGATCTAGGAGCGCGGATTCGTTCATTTTTCAAATACGTATTTATTATTAAAAGAATGAATATACAGAGTAAGGTAAGAATATGAGATAGCAAAAAAATGAGAATCAATAATAAGATGAACTCGTGAAAAAAAATGATCGAACCCGTTTTGCTGCATCGTATAACCCGTCATTCATCGATTACCCTTTCAATACCCTTTGATAGAATACCAGCATTAGAACCCCTCATCGCCCCTCCTTGGCCGCAAAACTGCGGTCTCAAAAGAACTCAGTGACAATACTGAACGAGGGGACGAACTTCCCTCGACCGTGTCGCGTTGGAGTGACTCGGAGCTGATAAATACTATCGAATTGTGAATGAACAGTGATGAACGGCGAGATAACGAGATGAAACAATGGCTCTATCAGAAAAAAGGGTTATGACAAACAAATATTTGAGTTCTGTGAAATGACAAACAAATATTTGAGTTCTGTCCGCTGTGCTTAGTATGGTGAATGTGGTGAGCATGAACGAAACTATAAGATGAGAGAGAACCCCGGGAATAATGGAATCTGTGTGTCGTTCTAGAAGTGGGGATGTTCGATATCTGAAAAGAAGTTATTAGTTGGCCTGTAATTGCTTCAGATTAGTAATTATAAATGCCTTTTTCATCTATCTAATTGGAAATGACTCACAAATGTTTTGCACGAAGAAAGTGTGTTGTTTCTACAGGAGACAACAACGGCTTGTTGATTGATGTGTTCTCGAACATCTGAATGGTATCTGTTATTATCCTAGACCTAACCCTAGTTGCACTTTTATTCTCTAAAATACGCAATATCTACCAATGAATGATACTCACCACAGATTTTCGAGAGCACATCCTTCCTCAACGTTAGGAAGAAGAAGATGACACATGAACAAGAAGTCGGTCATGGGCGGATTACGTCCACGCCTCGAGAAGCTTCTGTGTTCTTGTAACTATTTGAACTAGGGTTGGTAATTCGGCCTATAATTGAGGATCCGCAATTCCCCCCCCCCCCCCGTGGTTTTGGATGTACAAAATAGCGAACGCTGATAGCTTAAAGTGGAGCCGAACTATGATTGACTGGTACTCACGAAAGCGCAGAGGAAGAGGCCGTCCACCAACACGATGGAGCGATATCTTCCGAAAGACAATCGGCGCCCACTTTCTCAACGAAGCAAGCAATGTCATGTGGAATGCCATGCACATCAGAGCCCTCATCTTCCCCAACCCTCTCAGAAGGGCGAAGAATCTATTGACCTATTGATAAGTTAAAACTGAACTGAACTGAACTGGAGCAGTTTTTATCGAAGAACAAAATTTTGAACAAATGAACATGGTGCCATAACTCAGTTCGGAAAGGTCCCATCGAGAAACTGAGAACTTCAATCGATTCAGAATAAAAAAAATTACCCCTAGGACCAACTTTTGAGCATGCCGGACTTTTTTGATGTTCCAAGCGCCCGTTGAACCCTTGTTTATCCTAACACAAACGGCCTCATATGATCCCCAGATAATGATGCTGGCCAATTCATTCACACGCTCTATCGACACCCCTCATAGTCGACGTGTCCTTCCCATTTCTCTATCTCGCTTCTCTTCAGATGTTCTTCTCTTTCTCATTTCGCCCCTCGTTGCCTGCAGCCCTCTCCATTTCCTCTGCGATCTCTATCTGTTCTAGATACTTCCATTCTCCACCCCTTTCAAGCGTTAGTAACGCACGCCAAATCTCAGACTTGTGATGCCTGCAGTTCCTATCGAACGCCTCTACTTGTATCCTCCCAATTTCCTATCGCCATGTGTTCTTTTAGTTTCCATCAGCTAAACGAGGTTACTGTAAACGTTTTTCAGCTCTCAACATCAAACTCGATCAGCAGAAACATTAACAGTGACGAAACTTGGATAACAAGAAGGACCAGGATAGTGGTGAGCAATGATAATTTCCTTGCAATAGAGAGTGCTGAATTCTATGTCTGTTATTTTCTCAGGGATATCATGTATGTGCAATGATGAATCATGGGAGTCAAGGACCGATCGATGATAAGACTATAGAAGAAAGAAGAAACTTATTCATCACGAATGAAGTTTTTTTTTCAGATGGATTACATCTCATCTTATCTCGAAGGTCTCACCCTCAAGGACTCAACGTCAATAACCACGTCTTCCCTCGCTTATGTCATCAGCGCATCGGAGAGTGGAGTTTGCTACTTTACTCCTCACTCCGACTCCTTTTCCGTGGATCGCATTGCGTCCCCCCACCCACTTGAGCGCGGTCAGCTCTATAATATCAATTGGAGCGAGCAAGACGGTGCGAACTTTACCGCGCTAGCCAAAGAACATCACGATTCTTACGTAAGAAGGGGCGATAGTTCATTCTCCGCCACCGCTTTCAAGAAGTGGGTTGTTCCGGTGCTGCTTCTGGCATGTCGAATGCGCGATTATGAGCAATCATGTGCTACCGTAATAGAGCGCTCGTCGCTCGTTCTAAGTGCGCCTACTCGGCCACTCTTCCTTACCAAGATTCGCCTTAGGGCAGAGACCGGAGAATTCATCAAAGTCGACGTGAGAAGCGTCCTTCGTGATGACGAGAAGAAAACAATGAAGATACTCGGCATACCGTTGCCGTCTCTTCCTGGCTTAGGAGAGGAAGAAGGTGAATCCGAGGAATCCCTGCCCGATCCAGATGCAACTGAAGCATGACGTGAGACGCATCGTCATCGACGAGGCTTCTCAAATGACGGAGGCTGCGTTAGTGGGCACCATCGGCACCTTCTATCCGCCTATTCAGATAGTTCTCATAGGAGACTCTAAACAGCTTTCGCCGTTCAAGTATATCAAGGATGATATAATCAGCGAGATGGGTGCACGCTCCGCACTGGGGGTACTTCAGCTCAAGAATAACGTCCCAGTCATCAGACTACGAGAAACGTTTCGCCAATCGGAACCATTGATGCGCCCTTACTCGGACGTCTTCTACGACGGCAAGCTCAAATCGGGAAAGACCACGAACTCGCGACTTCTCCTTTCTCCCATATTCAACGTCTCGAAGGACTGCATGTTCGTCAACGTCGAAGGCTCGAAGTCCACTCAGAGTGGAACGTCGAAGATCAATCATGGAGAGATGGCTGCTCTGAAGTTTGTAGTGAGCAAGCTCAAACACGCAGGATATGATCATACCTCTATCATGGTTATCGCCTACTACGAGGCACAGCGAAGACTCGCTGCGACTCGTCTCCCGAACGACTACGAAGTTCTCACCGTGGACTCGTCGCAGGTGAGATTTGTTTGAAGGCTATTGTGAGAGTAGTTTGTCATACTAATCTACTTTGCGGCTCGTTTGAAAACAATATTAGCTATTTAAAAAATATTCAAGCTTGCCAACGGATGCAAATTTTATTATTCTAATCATTGCAGGGCCGTGAGAAAGACATTATCATCGTGCTCACAACGAGAGATATGCCGACCGATGAAATATTCTTCACTTGTGACAAGCGGTGAGTTGTAATTCGTGGATCAATGCGCCGGGTGTCTACATCAGCGACTATACAAGAGATTCACATTTGGAGTTGAGAGAGAAACAATGAGGAACTATATTTGTGTTATTTCAGATGCAACGTCTCCGTGAGTCGACACAAGGAAGCGCTGATCGTTCTCGGCAAGGAAGGAGCTCTACTGAAGACGGAGCCGTGGAACAGGCTAATCAAGGAGGAATACTTCTGCACCTACACCTACACTCCAGCTTAGTGAGAGTGCTAATGGTGTAGCTAATTCATATTTGTGGTTATGTGAGAGCGAATCTATTCGAGTGAGAGAGCCAAGGGGGGTGGGTCTAATTTTACATGTCAGAACAAAGAAGCTTGTCGCGGCTAGGATGTATCCTTGCCCGACTTCTTTGTTCGCATCTCGTTTTCTTCTTCTTTCCCCTCGACTAAGATCTACGAGGGATGATTTGCTCTCGAAAGCTTGTGGTTAGTTTCTTTTAAAGGAGGAGTGGCAGCAATATTTGGTCGGGGAAGCTGAGACGATAGCCCGATTGGTCCCTTGAACCATAATGGAAATCCAAAATTTGAAGGTTGTAGCTCAACCCTGTGCCGAGATAATCGCGTTTGAAGTTTGAATTTCCGCCCTTGAATCCCAGGGAAAAGGCTGCTAAATGTTTGAGCAGCGCACTCCTTCTCTCCGCCACTATTCGACCCTTCCTTGCAATCCCTTTCGCGAGAGGCTAGAGTGGCAGAGATACCAGAGACCGTAGGGAGAGGGTGCCAAAGGTCACGTGAGACGGGCAGAGACCGGTAGATCAAGGGAGGATTCCTCTCTCACAAGGGAATGGCCCCGCCCCCCCCCCTCACACTTCGTTTAGCGAGTGTCCTTGCTAAACGGAGTAATGATCCCCGGCTAAGCGTGGTGAGAGTCGCTATCAACCATTGCTGACAGTACATCTTTAATGTTGTTTAAAGGCAATTGAATACGCAATGGTTGTTTGGTTCCAAAAATATATACATAAAGCGACATTCAGATGATCGAGAACATCTCAACCTTCCGATCGTTGACGTCTCCACCAAATGCAACACATATTCTTCAAATTAATCAATTGTGAGTCATTTTCCAATTGGTCAAAATTCTAAATGATGGACATTCACTACTCTGAAACATCACCGGTGAACTTTTTTTTGCAGATACCGAGCTTACTAGTCTCTACTTCTCAAACAGCAAGCAAAGAGCATCTCTCCCTGGGGCTCTTTCTCATCTAATAGTTTCGCTCTAAATCACCTTTTCCATTTACTCCCTGTACTTACATACTTACTTGGTACAACTCGTTTTGTTTTGATCGAACCACTGTTTTATTGATTTTGCTGTTACCCCGTCATTTCATCACTGTTCATTCACAATTTGATAGTATTTATCAGCTCCGAGTCACTCCGAGCGACACGGTCGAGGAAGTTCATCCCCTCGCTCAGTATTGTTACTGAGTTCGATTGAGACCGCAGTTTGCGTCCAAGGAGTGGCGATGAGGGGTTCAAGTGCTAGTTGCTATCAAAGGGTACTGAACGGGTAGTCAAAATGAACTACGGGTAATGCGATTCAGAAATAAGGGTTCGATCATTCTAACGAGTTTTTTCTTTATTTCATCTCTCCATTCCGCTTAGTTTTTAATTACTTGATAAACATTTTTTGTCTTCAAATAAATGCGGATTATATACTTCCGGAAGGAGGGGGGCTATCTTGAAACTAATTACCTCTCAATTCTATGGACCTAGAGCATTTGTCAACGTTGATTAGACATCACCACCTAAGAATCATCTAATAAGGCGTTTCAGTTATTCCGAGGCGTGAACTTTATTTATCTTTTGCACTTTATTTTGATTTATGCTGGCATGCTTTGCATAGAAATCTGCATAGAAAATAAGGAAGAGTTGGGAGAGATTGAATGCAAATTTCTAACAAGAAAACTGAAATAAATAATAAAATGAAATATATGAAATAGAAATTTCTAAGAGCACTGTACGAGAAAGAGTTTTTAAAAAATATAGCAAGATATCTAACAATTCGTATTTTTGCCAAAAAAATCATATAAAAATTAGAAATAAAATATATTTTATGTGGCTATGGCTGAATATCGTACTTGGTGGGCAAACCGTGACAGATGATCATTTTGGGCAATTTTTGACTTTTTTGACTTCCAGCGAATGTTGACTTATAAATTCCAATTTTTCATTCTTATTTTTTGTCCACCCTTGTTTGCTGGAATTGGCCTGGAATGTCCTGGTGAAATATTTCTCTAACATGGAGAAAATGAGAGTTCAAATTCAGTGATTACGGTAGTATGGAGTAGGTAGGTAATTCCTACCGTAATCACTCGTTTATTTTCAATTTTCATATTTATTGCTTTCTTTTTTCTCCAGTTTAGAGAAATATTTCACCAGGACATTCCAGGCCAATTCCAGCAAACAAGGGTGGACAAAAAATAAGAAAGAAAATTGGAATTTATAAGTCAACATTCGCTGGAAGTCAAAAAAGTAAAAAAAATTCCCAAAATGATCATCTGTCACGGTTTGCCCACCAAGTACGATATGGCCATATATGACTGAATCGCTTTTCTTGATTTAATCAGATCCCTCTAAAAGGTATAATTGAGCTCCTGGAAATAAAATTAGGAATACATTTGTGTGGATACTCAGTTTTGAGCGAGGATAGTCTGACATCGAGAGGAGATTGCGCCATCTCACGATCCACGATGTTTTTCTTCTTTCTTATTGTCCTTGTGATATATTTCTCTGTCAATAAGACAGTGAGGTCTGGGAATCTGGATGTGGCAGTCATCACATTTGTTTGTGTACTTTCTGCGGCCGGCTAACTGCGTTTATTTTGTTGATGTGTCCGGTATCGAGTTGTTGAGCACAATACAAACCTCATATTTATTGAACTAATTCAACCGTATAAAAATGATCAATCCTTCTTCGCTTTTCCTGAGACCACCCTTCTCAATATGCAAGAAGTAAATTTGACAGTGGCATAGAACATGATGAGGGTTGAGACAAGGGCGAATAGAATGATATCGAGGTTGTGGTAGGCGATGAAAGACATGTCGACTGATTGAGGACGGAGGGCAGCAGAGGCACCTGCGAAAAGATTATTATTCAGTCAAAATTAATCAGCGGGACATTGTTCGCGTACTGTTTAAGAAAAATCTATCTCAGAATTGGATGCATCACTATAACATTTTACTTTGAATTATAGCGTCCAAAAATCAAACAGCAAACTCTAACCGAATTCAGCTGCGAACTCGACGTATTTGATCAGTTGATCCTTCGATGAGAAAGGCTTCTTGGCAAGCATTTTAGAGATTCGCTGCGCGTTTTCGCGATATCTGCGAGAGTGAAATTTAGTCAGTGAAAAGAATTGCGACGTACTTTTTGTTCTCAAGCACCTCCTTGATTACCGCAGTAAGTTTATCAGCATTAGACAGGTCGTTCTTGTCGTAGACCTGAAAAATATATATTTATAATGAATAATTATGGTAATACGAAAACCGAAGCGATACCTTTCCGAAGCCATTGTACTCCATCATTCCGGCGTTTTTCATCTGATCGCCAAAGATTGGGATGAAAATACCTAAACACACAGTTGAACGTTTTCTTCTGTCATTTCACGTACCAGGAACTCCTCTGAGCGCTGTCTCTTGGGTCGATCCAGATCCTCCGTGAGTGATGAAGGTGGCCAATCGAGGGTGTGCTAAAGAAGAGGATTCATTCATTCATGTATGCCTTCTCACCGAGAATTTCCAATTGGGGCATCCACTTCGTTATCACCAGATTCGCCAGTTTCGACGCGTGTTCCTTGCAGAAATAATCCTCTGGCTCCTCATATTTCCAGATGAAAGTGATATCGGGGAATCGAGATATGGACTGAAATGATTTTTATTATAGTTTTCATACTGATTCTGTCCCTGATCACCTTCAATATCGCCGACTTCATCTCTGGGTACAACTGGACACTCTTGGCGATGGATCCGAATGAGAGGAGGATGGTCTTGTCGCGTCGAGTGAGAACTTCCGCCCAGTACTGTGAGTGTGATTTATAAAGGAATGCAGGGTGAAAGTTGGTTTATTTGCAAATTGATCTACTTTGTCCAGCGGTTTGGGTGTTTTCGCTCCGATGCCGGGAATATCAATCACTCTGGCCATTGTAGGAGCAGCGAAGTCGAGGAGGGGCTCGTTGTTAGTGGAGACATACGCGACGTTGGCTGATTGCTCCTGATATGGTTTACTATAGATGAAAGAGTTATGAATGTATTGTTACTCAATATTCTCTCTTTGATCCAGAGAAACTAATAATACACCGTAAAGGCGGCACTCACATCAACACTCGGGTAGTCCGCTCCAAAATGCTCCCTCATAACATTATTGATGCCCCTTCTGATCCACCAGAAGCAAAATCGGTAGTGCATACTAGCATAGATATTCCATGCCCGATCGACCATCGAGTGAACGTTGAGAGAAGTCATGTAGGCTGCTGAAGAATAAGTGGTTGATACGCTGTTTCCACACTTTACAACATCGAATGCGCCTAATCATCATGTTTCTTCCTTCAGAAAGTGCCTAGTAACTGACCAGGTCGATAGCTGATTGCCTCAGGTACTCCAAACTCTTCGAAGTGTTCTCCAGCAAGAGCCGATGAATACGAGCCAATCATGGTCTTCGGAGCGATTGCATGGGCCAGGGCTGGAATGAAGGAATTGGTTCCAAATCAGCATCGATTAATGCCAACCTGTTCCGCAGACGTCAAAGTTCTCAGAGATGTAGACATCGTACTTTTCCGCCTTTAGTCTCTCGATCAGTCCAGGCTCATTCAACAGATTCTTGCATGAGAGACCGAACGCATCGGACATCATTGGACCCATCTGAATTGATGAAGTTTGAAGTGAGAAGGAAGTAGCGGTGTCTTAGTTCAATTGAATTAGAGCTAGCTGTTCAGAACTAATTATTTCATTGTAAACTATCGAAATGAACGAGCAGTATGACTCACGAAGAAAGGAAGGATGGGATTGAAGCTGTTCACGTCGAACATGTTGAAGTCATTATTGTCATCGTTGAATCTGAACTGTTCCAATGAGAATGATCTTTCTCTCTATCAAGTGATCCTACAGGTCGAGTGTAGTCTGGTCAGGAGTCAGCTTGATTTTCGTCGATTTCTCCGTTCCGTCCTTTAGGGAGACATCCATCACAGGAATGAGCGAGGTCTGAATATTCGCTATTCGGATTTCCTTGTGAAAATCAATGCTTCAAGCATCATCCATCTTACTTTGTAAACAAAAATAATAATATTAACTCACAACATTGTGACCGGCGTCTACAAGTGCATCAGCGATTGACCCGAGGAAATTTGAGTGAGAGTGACCGTACTTTGAATTGTACACGAGGATCTTGTATGCGTTAGCAAGAGAAAGAAGTAGTAACAATGACCCGAGAAATCGCATCCTGAAACATGAGATTGCTAACCCCGTCATTGGTTAAACGAGACAGTACAGTAAAAAAAAATAGAATATAATGCGATAGCTACAGTATCCTCCATAAGTCTTTGCGCGTTTTTTCATTCTTTCATAACTTTTGACTCATATGAGATTTCTTGCTCATACTTGATCATGACATAGCACACCCACCGAGTGTTAGGGATATGGCATTGGGATATCAGGGAACTCCCTGGTTGTTGCGTAGTATTGACGGAATCAAGCAATATTTTTTCAAACAATCACAATTCTTACATGGATTTTTCCTCAGCCTTCCTAATGGGTGAGATAATAGAAGGCCTCAATACCTTTTCGATGAAAATATGTACTCATGGGAGGATGAGGTACATTGGCTTTACCCTGTCTCAAAGTATTGACCCGAAAAAGATGAATTATCGTTCATAGACAAGCTAGGGACTTGTTCAAAAGCTCAAAATGATCATTACCACAATTCCTGATGATCCCCAAAGTTTGGTAACGATAGCTCTTAATTTGACCTCAGGGCACGAAAAAAACTAATTTTTCACTTTTTCACATTACCCAACTTTGGATGTTCCGAGTTCTAAGGGTGATTTTCGTTCAAAGGTCATTCCAAGACAAGATGGTAGCATATCCATGGAATATACGATTCCCAACTTTTTAGAGCATTTGGATAACTCTCCCGCCCGCGGCAACCGACAATCCGAGGGCTTTCGATTTTAGTCCCAAAAAATGACCTCGATACCCCCATCATAAGTTGAAAATTTTTTTCCCTCAGAACTTTCTGACTAATTTTTTTTCTGGTACATCTTTGTGTGTTAAATCCGAATTTCAATATGAGAGCCCATGATATCAATAATGAAAAAAGTTAAAATTCGGTATAAAAAATAGCCGATTTTGAAAATCAATTGACCTCGAATTTTCGGTTGCCGCGGGCGGGAAAGTTATCTAAATGATCTAAAAAGTTGGGAATCGTATATTCCATAGATATGCTACCATCGTGTCTTGGAATGACCTTTGAACGAAAATCACCCTTAGAACTCGGAACATCCAAAGTTGGGTAATGTGAAAAAGTGAAAATTTAGTTTTTTTCGTGCCCTGAGGTCAAATTAAGAACTATCGTTACCAAACTTTGGGGATCATCAGGAATTGTGGTAAGGATCATTTTGAGCTTTTGAACAAGTCCCTAGCTTGTCTATGAACGATAATTCATCTTTTTCGGGTCAATACTTTGAGACAGGGTAAAGCCAATGTACCTCATCCTCCCATGAGTACATATTTTCATCGAAAAGGTATTGAGGCCTTCTATTATCTCACCCATTAGGAAGGCTGAGGAAAAATCCATGTAAGAATTGTGATTGTTTGAAGAAATATTGCTTGATTCCGTCAACACTACGCAACAACCAGGGAGTTCCCTGATATCCCAATGCCATATCCCTAACACTCGGTGGGTGTGCTATGTCATGACCAAGTATGAGCAAGAAATCTCATACGAGTCAAATGTTATGAAAGAATGAAAAAGCGCGCAAAGACTTATGGAGGATACTGTATGTAGATAGGGAGTTCGTTCATCTACGAGACAGGAATTCAGTGACAATTTTTATCATGGTATTCATCAATGCTCGGAGACGAAATGATCATAAAATATGAAATCAAACAAGAAAGCGCTGAGTTGATTTCAACAGGGGCTCTTCTTGCTATTTATTTGCGAATAGCCGGCGAGAGATAAGAAACTTCTTGCTCTCTGCTCACTCTAGCGAAAGAGAGGAGGGAGGGTGACATGGAATTGTGCGCTCTATGCGTTGATTCTATGTTCTAAAAAAAAAGTGCGTTGAGTGAGTAGAGACGAGAGACAGAGAGAAGAAAAGGCGAAGCGATTGGACCCGAGCGATATTTCGCCATCTTGCTCAATGCACTGAGTTGTGAAACAAATCGCGATGCAAAGAACAGGGTCGAGATTTTCTCCTATCATTCCCTTGTACTCTTATACGTAAGTTCAAGACCGGGATAATTTTATTCTACTGTTTTGTATTACACTAGCGTCCAATGTAGAAATGAATGAATTATTTATCAAACAATTCTAAAAAATATGCCAGAACAATACAAAAAATACAATTATCTTTACAAATGAGATTCTTCAGTCGGTTTTGGCTTTCGGCAGATCTTTCGTATGACAGCTAGAGTGAAATGAGATCTTTCGTATGACAGCTAGAGTGAGTTTCGTGAAGAGATAGGCTGATCCGATGGACAGAAGGAGTGCAACTAGAAGGATGTCCAGATTGTGGTATTCGATGAAGGTCATGTCAATGGATTGAGGCCGAAGAGCAGAGGATGGGCCTGAAAACGTATGAAATGTGAGATAGATGACTTGGATTAATAGATTGATACAGCTTCCATACAATAGATAAATCTTGAGCAATCAACTCACCAAATTCAGCAGCGAACTCGACGTATTTGATCAGTTGCTCCTTAGAAGAGAATGGCTTCTTGGCGAGCATTTTGGAGATGCGTTGAGCATTCTCGCGATATCTAATTCATAATATTAACCAAATATTCTTAGTAATTGACTCCTCACTTCTTGTTCTCGAGCACTTCTCTGATGGTTGCCGTCAGTTTATCAGCGTCAGCGAGATCGAATTTGCTGAAGACCTGGAAAGGAAAACTTTGTGGTAAGTCCGAACATTTTTCTGACACAATTTCTCACAACACTAACTTCAGAAAACAGCAACAAGGCATTGACGATCGTATCAAGAGTGCAGCTAACCTTTCCGAACCCGTTGTACTCCATCATTCCCGCGTTTCTCGGCTGATCGGCAAAGACAGGGATGAAAATTCCTGAAGAGGTTCATGTCAATCTTAATAATTGATCTTTGATCTCTCACCAGGAACTCCTCTGAGCGCAGTCTCCTGCGTTGAACCCATTCCTCCATGAGTGATGAAGGCGGCAAGGCGTGGGTGAGCTGAAAGTCTTTGATAATTATCATACTTTTATTGCCATATATTTTTAATTAAAAAATCAATCGATATTCACCCAGAATATCGACTTGAGGCATCCACTTCGTTAGCACGAGGTTCTCAATTTTCGCTGCATTTTCTCTAGCGAATCCATCGTCCGTCTCTTCGTATTTCCAGATGAAAGTGACGTCGGGGAATCGAGAGATCGTCTGGAATAACAATCTGATTACTTTGAGTGATTACTCTCTGGTAACACAAATAACGCTATTTTGGTAATGCTTTTTAGCCAGACGCATCTTCGGAAGTTCTCAGTAAACCATCCCGTGACCTACTTTTAGAATGGCATGTTTCATATGCTCCGGGATGAGGATGCTCTTGACTACTGATCCGAAGGACAGGAGGATCGTCTTCTCACGACGAGTCAGAATCTCCGTCCAGTACTGTAATCGAATAAGTTTCAGAGAAATCAGAAAATGGGCACAGTGCAAAAAGCATCGTTAATTGATCGTCGGTTCGATTTTACAACTCAAAAGATTTCACAACTTGCTATGGCAAGAGAAAGGATGGGCATAGGAAAGTGTTATTTGCTCTCCCCAAATAGCTGAAACAACCTTACCTTGTCTAGCTTTTTGGGTGTCTTGGCTCCGATACCGGGTACATCAATCACTCTTGCCATCGTTGGAGCAGCGTAGTCGAGGAGTGGCTCGGCGTTAGTGAAGACGTACGCGACGTTAGCCGATTGCTCCTGAACGTTTATTTTTTGCAGGTCATCTCATCCATCATCAGGTGTTGGTAATCAACTGAAGAATGACTTATTTAACGGTATGATGTTATGGATTTATTCGGACCACGCCATAAAACTCACCGCAACCGTCGGATAATCTG
Organism: Pristionchus entomophagus; assembly: GCA_036245825.1. Lineage (NCBI taxonomy): Eukaryota > Metazoa > Nematoda > Chromadorea > Rhabditida > Neodiplogasteridae > Pristionchus > Pristionchus entomophagus. The sequence goes on along the minus strand of BTSX01000002.1, from coordinate 20,365,635 downwards.
GTCCGAAATGCTCTTTGAGAGCCATATTGGTGGCTCGTCGAGTGAAGTAGAATGCCGCACGGCCGAGGAAAGAAGAATAGAGATTGAGAAGACGATCGAAGATGGAACGAGCGTTGAACGAGGAGAGATGAGCCGCTGCAATTTTTACCAATTCGGAGTGAGTACATATCTTCGGCTATGCCTTCCGCAAAGAGCATGCATGTTCAGACAATTGCATAGCCATTAGTCAAGGTTCTCTCTATTATTATCTTTGTAATCAATGAGGGGAACTGCTTGGGAAGATCGTACCCGGTCGATAGCTGACTGCCTCAGGTACTCCAAATTCATCGAGCATCCAAGCATTCAGATTGGTGGCGGAAGTTCCGATGCTGGCCTTGGGCTGAATGGCGTGAGCAAGACCTGGAGAGATAATCATTTCCACGATACGTCCATTGTACCTAAACGGGTGGTCACAATAAATAACGTGAAACGTAGAATTTGCAGCCTTCTTCATAAAAAGATATTGTTCAAACTGGACTCACCAATGCCACAGATGTCGAAGTTCTCCGATATATACACGTCGAATTTCTCTGCTTTGAGCTTCTCCATAAGACCGGGTTCTTCCATAATTTTCATACAAGTTGAATAGAATGATCCGGCCATCATTGGACCAATCTTAAAGATGACCTCAAATATTAATTTCGCCATTTTCGCTCTATGGAATGATATACTACTGTGAAGCTAAACAAAAAATCCACATCAAAAACACAAGCAAATAATAAACTCACGAAAAGCGGAATAAGCGGGTTGTAGGTGTTCATCTCGAAGAAGTTCAATGAGCGTTTCGCCATTTGCTCGTACCTAAAATTAGTTTAATTTCTGGAAAACAATGATAAACGAACTTCTCAGCGACGGCAGCATCTGGCTGCACGTAGATGATCTGATTCGATTTCTCCGTTCCGTCGTTCACGTTCTTGTCAAGAATCGGGATGAGAGAGGTCTGAAATGAAAAGGAAAAGTAAGAAGAAAGTTGAAAAAGCGATTGCGCACCACATTGTGTCCTGCCTCTGCCAGTGTATCGGCGATCATTCCGAGGAAATTCGAATGGGAATGGCCGAACTTGGAGTTGTACACGAGAATCTTGTAAGATTCCGCACCACTCAGTGCGGCTATCGCTAACAAGGAAGGGATGAGTATCCTCATTTCTGAAATTAGAGGACTCAATAAGATCAATGCAAGAGACGAGAAGACAGCTGAGGATCTCAGCCGAGCTTTCCTCTTTTTATTCCAAACTTTTCATCGCTGAGATAAGCGAGGCGGGAATTTCCACATCCTGATCAGTTTCGGGCAGAGTAGCTGCGCAAAAGGAGCACAACTTTTTCGCGAAAGCGTCAGAGAGCAGGCACGAGAGTTTCCTCCAGAGAGAGATATAACGAAAACGGCCTCACGCTCTATATCAAACAACTCCGCGTTACCTTCCATCCAGTAAGAACAAGGTGAGTTTCAGAAACAAGATGAAGGTGCAGTTAATAAATTCATATTTTGTTTTTTGTGCAACGAATCAAGGTCTGATGTGGTGGATTTAGTCTCTTCACTCTGTATTTATATTATTGCATCTGAGTTGCGTTTTTTTTTCAGACTCGAGAATTGAAACAATTGCATGTGTAGCCTTTCTGATAGATAAGATGATGATGTTAGCTTTCTTATCGGCTAGAGATCGTTTCGAGCCTTCTCTTTGTATCAGTTTTCATCTCATCGTGGTCTATTTTCTCATTTATTCATCTGTGCAAATTCTAATGATCTTCATTTACCACATGATGTTGTGATAACTCATTGACAGTTATAAAGTTTGAGCAGTCAGTACTCTTTATCTGAGACCATGCTGAAACAAAATACGAAATAAAACAATAAAATGAATTACTTACGTGCCTATTCAATCTTGCTCTTTGATGCTAAACACTTTCGTAGGGCAAATCCGATGGATTTGTATAGAAAGAGCACAACAACTGCGGTAACCGTGAAACCAGCTGTGATTATATCGATATTATTGTATTCGATGAAGTTCATATCCAGAGATTGAGGGCGGAGGGCAGAGAAGGGACCTGGAAAAGCGTTTCTCATTCTGTGAAGAGACACCTTCAAATATGTTTCAATCAGTGCGAAAAACTTGATGAAAACAGTCACATTCGTTAGTTCTTCTCCTTTTCCAAAATAAAATAATTATACTCATGATGCCTGTATTATACCTTCGAAATGCTTTCATCTTTTGCGAGGAGAGAAAGTAAAAATAACTTCTTAAAATGCCTTACCAAACTCTGCAGCGAACTCGACGGTCTTGATCAATTTCTCCCTCGAACTGAAAGGTTTCTTAGCGAGCATGTGGGAGATCCGACGGGCGTTCTCGCCATATCTGTAATTATGATCAACATTTTAGAAAATAAAATAAAACAACTTGCTTTTTGTTCTCGAGTACTTCCCTGATCGTCGCAGCAAGTTTATCCGAGTTTCCGAGATAATTCTTATCGAACACCTGAAAAAATGCACTACTACTTGAAATTTAATCATTTCAACCTTTCCGAATCCATTGTACTCCATCATCCCTGCGTTTCTTGGTTGATCGCCGAAAATCGGTATGAAGATTCCTGAATTTGGGAAATTAAAAATACCAATAGCAGCGACTAACTTAGACTCACCCGGAACTCCTCTGAGCGCCGTCTCTTGAGTTGATCCCATTCCGCCATGAGTAATGAAGAGGGAGAGCTTCGGGTGGTCTGGAATAAAACGATTATTTGATAATTTGAAGCTGTCTTACTGAGAATGTCGACTTGGGGCATCCACTTAGACAATACGAGATTATGTTGTTTCGATGCGTGCTCTTTGCCGAAATCGTCCTCTGGATTCTCGTACTTCCAAATGAAAGTGACGTCGGGGAAGCGAGAAATGGCCTGAAAAAAAAGGCTACGAATTGTATTTAGCAGAGCAATGAATGCACTTACCTTCAGAATGGCCATTCTCATCTCGATGGGCAGAAGAATGCTCTTCGCCTGACTTCCGAATGAGATTAGTACGTTTTTCTCGCGTCGACCGAGTATCTCCATCCAGTACTCAACATATTTACTCATTTTCCATTCTCAGCGACCTTATGTTTCATCGTGATAGCTCTTTACTAATTTTTCAAATACTGCGATCCCAAAACAAACGATCCAATGATGAATCTATGAAAATTACCTCGTCCAGCGGTTTCGGGGTCTTGGCTCCGATTCCGGGAATCTCGACTACTCTGGAAAGAGTGGGAGCTGCGAAGTCAAGAAGAGCATCTGAATTGGCGAAGACGAATGCGACATTGGACGATTGCTCCTGAATGGAAGCACTGCTTTTTCTAGATCGTATTGAAGTCAGAACTAGCAATGACTCTTCATTCTACGGTCCTGATATTGAAGATGCTGCAGAATGAATAAACTTTTTTGTCAGTGTGGCGAATCAAACTCACGGCAACAGTTGGGTAATCGTCTCCGAAGTGCTCCTTCAGTGCTCTATCGACTGCTTGTCTCGAGAAATAGAAACGGAGTCGATTCAGACTCGAAGTATACAAGTTGAGCAGCCGATCGACAAAGGAATGCACGTTGAGGGAAGACATCGCAGGGGCTGCAAATAATGTTCGCACAGACATTTTTCGATGGAAAAAAGTTGAAATCCCACTGGCACTATACACTTATCTTATTTTGTTTTGCAACACGACGGTCATTAAGCATGGATAACTCACAGGGTCTGTAGCTGATTGCCTCGGGCACTCCGAACTCATCGAATTGCCATCCGAAGAGACTCGTAGCGGATGTGCCGATGACCGCCTTCGGTTGGATGGCGTGAGCAAGCCCTGCATTGATTTTGCATTAATTTTTAAAGAATTTAAACTCAGATACAAACCAATTCCACACACGTCGAAGTTCTCGGATATGTAGACATCAAACTTCTCCCCTCTGAGTCTCTCAATCAAGCCAGATTCCTTCATCACTCTCTTGCATGTGAGATAGAACATTTCTCCCTGCGCAGGACCGCTCTAAAATTTTAAAGATGATGAAAAGAAGAGTGTCAAAATTGAATACGGACTTTGAACGGCGCAATGGGATCGAAGTTATTCAGCTTGAAGAAGTTTAATCCGCCTGTGGAGAGGCGCTCGTGCCTGAAATTCATGAAAGATCAAGTTGCAAACTCGACAATGGATGGATCACCGACCTCTTTTCTACCACACGATCGGGCTGAACGTAGATCTTTGTCGATTTATCCGTTCCGTCCTTCAGATTCTTGTCGAGAATAGGGATGAGAGAGGTCTGAAATCAAAATTTCAAGAAAAACTATTGAAAATAAGTTTTTTTAAATGGAGAAACTGACCACATTGTGTCCTGCCTCTGCCAGTGTATCGGCGATCATTCCGAGGAAATTCGAATGGGAATGGCCGAACTTGGAGTTGTACACGAGGATCTTGTATGATTCCGTCAAAAAGAAGGTGGAAAACAGCAATGAAAGGAATAAAAGCTTCATTGCTGAAATTTTATTTATAATTTGATTGTTTGTTTTGGAGACGGATATTCTGGCAATAGCGATTAGCTCACATTTAACTCAACTAAAAACTGAAGTGAAATAGAAACGGACGACTTGTTCACGCTAGATAGTGCCTTATATCTGGCGAGCGACCTCTCCTCTCTGATAAACACACGTTCTCGTTTCAAGACCCAATTGACGCACATCCAGTTGAGAGAGAGAAAGAAAAGAATCAGAGAAGACGATAGAGAATGGTGTGGGGGAATACACTTTTATCTTTCTGGTTGCTATGTTGTAGTGTGTGCAAGTCGCTTTTCGACGAATCTCGATAACTTTCAGTTGATCTTATGGTTGTGCCTCGAATAGATCTGAATACGCAACTGGTTGATCACATTGGTTTTCGATCTCAAGATTCGTGTCGGCGGTTACTTATATTCCTCGTATTTGTTTTCTAAACTGGATGTATATTCTTTTTTGAGAAGGTTTTTTTTTTAAAACTGAATATCGTGCAAGTGAACGAGCGGATACGATGGATACTTTACCGTGACGCAAAATTTACAAACGTGTTCCTAATCCGTCTTTGCTTTCCACAAACTCTCACGTACTTTCCCTGTCAGGAACTTTGCCATTTTGAGGGCGAAATAGGTGGTGAGAACTGTGGCTGCCAACCCGAATGCAATAATATCAATGTTGTTGTACTCGATAACATTCATGTCGAGAGATTGAGGACTAAGGGCGGAAGAGGGGCCTTAGAAGGGATGATGATTCTTTGCAAAAGTGTGTTTCATTAAATGCTCTTCTTCAGAGAGACACAACGATTTAAATGTTGCAAGGTTTCTGCAGTAAATCTAACAAAACTTGCCAAACTCTGCCGCAAATTCGACGTTCTTGATCAGCAATTCTATCGATGTGAACGGCTTCTTTGCGAGCATTGAAGATATTCTCATATCTTTCTCGCCATATCTGAGAGTGAATTTTTTTCAAATGTCTACAATCCGATATTCAATCAGCAAACTTTCCCGATTCTCTGGATAAAAACAACGACGTACTTCTGATTGTCGATCACTTCTCTGATCGTCTCAGCCAACTTCTCATCATTATCTAATTCGTGCTTATCAAAGACACGTCCGAGCCCGTTCAATTCCATCATTCCAGCATTACGAGGTTGATCAGAGAAAAGTGGAATAAAAATGCCTGAATAGCGAGCCTTAATTTTTTATACTTCTGTTAGCGAGGGAGATGATTAATGAAACTGTATTTGAAAGTTATTTGTATTTATTCTATCTAACCCGGAACTCCTCTGAGCGCGATCTCTTGCGCAGATCCCATTCCGCCGTGAGTTATGAATGCTGCCAAATTCGGATGAGCTGAATATAATTGTCTTTCACTATATATGGTGATACTTCTCACCTAGAATATCGACTTGTGGCATCCACTTGATCAGGACGAGATTCGATAATTTTGATGCGTGTTCCGTGTTGAATTGATCCTCCGGTTCTTCGTATTTCCAGATGAAAGTGACATCGGGAAGTCGTGCGATTGCCTGAGGAAGTTGAAATATTTATGCAGTACCAAAGTTGACGATTGATGTAATGACGTATGAATTTAAAATGCTTGCTAGAGAAACAAAAACTAATACCTTCAAGATTCCCATCTTCTTATCAGGGGGAATGAGGCTACTCTTTGCATGGATCCAAAAGATAGGAGAACCGTCTTGGAACGCTGAGTGAGGATTCCCTCCCAGTACTGAAATTAGTTACAATTTGTGGGCCCTAAGGGCTCCTACACTTATTCTCTGCTTTATCTTGTCAAACAATCACAAATATCTCACTTCATCCAGCTTCTTTGGTTGCTTTGCTCCGATTCCTCCAATATCGATTACTCTCGCCATCGTGGGAGCAGCTGATTCAATCAGGGGCTCGGAGTTGGTGAAGACGTAGGCGACGTTAGATGATAGATCCTGGAAAACGTGGATGCACAGATTCTACCAGGTGCTCACCACTGAATCTATGAAAGAACAAGCGATGAAGACGAATCAAACTAACCGCAACAGAAGGATAGTCTGGGCCGAACTTCTCTTTGAGTGCGCGATTCACGGATCGTCGTGAGAACGAGAAGGAGAGTCGACAAAGGACGTCGCCGTAGAGATTGTAGAGACGAGAGAAGAAGGAATGGACATCGAGTGAGGATGATAGAGATGCTAGAGAGAAGCCATTCGAACAGTCAATTCAGACCGATTCTTTAGTCATGCTTGATGATTGTGCCATTTTTTCGATTCTAATAAAGTTAATTCACGATTCTCCTTTAAACGTACTTGGTCGATAACTCAATGCCTGTGGTATTCCCCACTCCGAGAAATGCCATCCTAAGATAAACGTAGAAGTAACCCCAATCACGGATTTCGGTGAGATTCTATTAGAGATTCCTGAAAAGTGTCTGTTTGTATGAAAAGAAGGAAAATGTGAATATAACCCACCAATCCCACACTTATCGAAATTCTCTACGATCATCACATCAAATTTCTCTTCTTTCAATATCTCGAGAAGACCCGGCTCATCGATTACTCGCACGCAAGTTAAACATAAATACAAACTTACGAAGAAAGGAGCGATCGGATTGGCCATATTCATCTCGAATACCTCTTGGCGGCGATTGTCCATCTTGTTTACGAACCTGTATGATAAACTTAGACTGTATTTTAGACGATGTATCCAGCTATCGATGGCTATAACCGTCGAATACAGGATTTGAACGGTTACATTTCTCTCACAACTGGATCCGGTTGAACGTAGATCTTGTGGGAATGATCGGTGCCATCTCTCACGGCGCTGTCAATAATAGGAAGAAGACTAGTCTGGAAGGGATGCGATTCGTGCAAAATATCGGATTCATTCAGGTATGCATTAAATAAAGATAAATACATATATTTTGATTTGTAATCAGTATCTCGTTATCAAAACTGGCAACACTCACAACATTGTGTCCGGCTTCAACTAGAATATCCGCTATCTGACCCAGATAATTCGAATGAGAATGGGCGTATTTCGAATTGTATACAAGAATCTTGTAGGCGTCGGAGGAACTAAGAAAGTTACTGAGAAGGACGAAGAAAAACCACCGCATTCTGAAGAAATAACAATGGATTAACTCGGGCGAAGGTGTTAATGAAAATATATCGGACAAAATATACAATCATAATTATTTCCACGGTGTTGGAGAGAGGATATTATAGAAACTCGAACGATCGTTGAATGTTTCGAGTGTTCGTTCAGCGAATATAACACAGAAGTGCATATTTTGAATGTAAAACAACACTTGTTAATCACATGGAAGGCAATACCTTTTAGTTACGTGATCTGAATCGAAATTCGAAAATGTCACGAAGTGCGAAAATGCAAGTGGACGCTCTCCAATCTTTGTTGTAGAGCAGTCGAGATTGGAAGTATGTAGTGCCCTGCATGAATGCGGCACAGTTTAGGCGCCCTTTGATAAAGAAAGGAAGAGTGAGTAATACGGTGTACAACTCGCATTCTTTATCATCACATCATTCCTAATCTTCCTTTGTCTTTGTTATCCTCAGAACTTTTCCTGCCAAGCACATTGTTACTTTGAGAGAGAAATTGATGAAAATAGCAGACGCTAACAACCCGAAAACGATAATAGCAATGTTATTGTACTCGATGAAATTCATGTCGAGAGATTGAGGTCGAAGGGCGGAAGAGGGACCTGCAAAGGGGAATGAGCTTGTTAGTGTCATAACAAGACAAGTAGAATCAGTGACGTATGCTTGATCGAATGATCCTCATTGGACAGAAATTGCGATTTCTTCGTGTGCATGTTTGGTAAGTGTATCAGCAAAAACAATTAGAAGCGTACCAAATTCAGCCGCAAATTCGACGTGTTTGATCATTAATTCCTTTGATGTGAAAGGCTTCTTAGCGAGCATTGCGGAGATTCGCTTGGCATTCTCGCGATACCTGAAAGTCGATCTCTTAGAGCTGAGAAGAGGTTCACGTAAGCAGGGTCGATCTATTCTACTCAAGTCGCGAAATATTCAAACGTACTTCTGATTGTCAATGACTTCTCTGATCGTCTCAGCCAACTTCTCATCGTTGTGTAGTTCATGCTTGTCAAATACTCGTCCGAATCCATTGAATTCCATCATTCCAGCATTTCTCGGTTGATCAGCAAAAAGAGGGATGAAGATGCCTGAACGATTGATGTTATCTGACTTTTTATCAAATACTCGCGAGGCTATCGATTAGAATTCATTCTAACTGTGAATTACTCGATAATCTCTCGCCTACCAGGAACTCCTCTAAACGCTGTCTCTTGCGTCGATCCCATTCCTCCGTGAGTGATGAATGCAGCGAGGTTTGGATGGGCTGAACGAACATTTGCTTTGAGGACTAACAAGATTTTGCTTACCCAGAATATCGACTTGTGGCATCCATTTGGTTAGTACTAGATTGGCCACTTTAGAAGCGTGTTCCTTGCAGAAATCATCCTCTAAATCCTCGTATTTCCAAATGAAGGTAACTTCGGGAAGTCTTTGAATGGCCTGAATACAAATGCGGTGGATTACAATCATTGAGGAGAAGGTATAAGGAAAGTATCGGACCTTGATGATGCCCATCTTCTTCTCAGAGGGAATGAGAATACTCTTGGCGATGGATCCGAATGAGAGGAGAACTGTCTTCGGGCGTTGAGTGAGAATACCTTCCCAGTACTGAAATAGGTAAATTCAATCAACAATTTTGGATGAATTGATTAAATTTGTGACGATTGTTCAAACGGTTTAATTTTCATGCCTAACCTCATCCAGCTTCTTTGGTTGCTTCGCTCCAATTCCTCCAATATCGATTACTCTCGCCATCGTGGGAGCAGCTGATTCAATCAAGGGCTCCGAGTTGGTGAAGACGTAGGCAACATTGGAGGAGAGTTCCTAAATACAAGTATTATTTTTCAAAACAAAAAAAATTGAACTGTCCTAAAAAAAAAAAAGAAACACACGGCGGTGGTAGGATAATCCTGGCCGAACTTCTCTCGAAGTGCAATATTGACGGATCGACGAGAGAACAGGAACATCGCTTTCCCGACGAGATCACCGTAGATATTGTAGAGGCGGGAGAAGAAAGAGTGGACGTCGATTCCGGCGAGGAGAGAAGCTCAAGAATGAATTAATCATACAATATTTTTTCTCTTTGAATAGTTTCCATTTGAAGATCTCGGTCGTACTTCATCTTCAATATTGATCTAATACTAATCCCACGCGTGAAACGTACTCGGTCTATAGCTGTAAGCTTGCGGCACTCCCCACTCCCCGAAGTGCAATGAGCCAAGAGCCGAAGACGCAACACCAATCACTGATTTCGGCGTGATGACCTTGGAGATTCCTGAATTCCTGCAGTTTTTAATAACTCAAAAGCGAGATTCCAATGTATTTTCTGCTGTAAATTTGCTCGTACAAAAATTAATATAAGGAAAAACTAGCCTATTCCACACATGTCGAAATTCTCAGTGATCATGACATCGAACTTCTCCTCCCTCAGTCTCTCGAGAAGACCCGGCTCTTCCATAACCTTCTTGCACGTGCGACCGAAGACATTGGCAAACATGGGACCCACCTGAGCAGTGAACAATATTTATTCTCCGCATCGCAATTCAAAATAGATCAAGTTGGCACTCACGAAGAAGGGAATGAGAGGATTAGCCATGTTCATCTCGAAGAAATTGACTTCTCGTTGAGCGTCCATGTCCTCGTATCTGGAACAGAAGCATTGTCGTCGATTCTTGAACAGGGGTTCTTCAAAAAATATAAATTTGCCAACAACTTCAATGTGCGCGATTTGCAGCGAATTGAGATTTTCAACCACAAATTGATCTATTTTAAATTGCCATTGCCATTATGCGTTGAAAAGCATACAAAGCCTTTATCTCTGGATCCGGCTGGACGTGGATCTTGTGCGATTTCTCGGTGCCATCTCTCACTGCGGGATCCATGATAGGGAGGAGAGAGGTCTGGATAGAGATATGTTTCATGAGGAAGTCATATTCGGAAGAATTCGATTGAAGTAATTGAGAAAAAAACAGAACAACTCACGACATTGTGCCCAGCCTCAACGAGTGTATCCGCGATCTGACCCAGATAATTCGAATGGGAATGGCCGAACTTGGAGTTGTACACGAGGATCTTGTAGGCATCGTTTGAATGGAGAGAAAGAGTGAGAAGAGCGAGAGTGAGAAACCTCATTGGAAGGCTGAAATTGCAAGCATCGCTGGATTTTATCTGAATGACGTGATTAAGGGTGTGCCCAATTATTTACATCAAGTTCGAATCACAATGTACACTCGGATCATTCCAAAAATAATTGTGAAGAAGGAAAGCGAAGAGATCTGACCGCTTTCTGAGAAAAAACGCAATGAAAGGCAAACAATTCAGCAAGTGAGTCGAGCTTTCTGGCACTCGCTTCTTTTATCAGTTCTGAGCGGCTTTGATATGAAGAGTGTGGTGCATCGAATGGGTAAGCAAAGCACAATATAGGCACGCATACATTCCGATTAGGGAAAGGTCACCGAACATCTCGATCGAGTCAGCGGGTATTAGCTAGTTTCGTGTGTTGTATACACAAATTAGGAGCTTGCAGTGTTCATTCAGTACAGAGAACTGTGATTAGATCAAAGAAACAATGAGTTTATCACAATCTGGAACATTCACAATGCAGTGAGGTACGATATTCTAGTATTGTGTCAACAGAGGAGGAGAACTGACGTTTCAGACAGTTGACGTTTGACTGTTTGCCTTCAACATCTTCAATTATTGTTGTAATATTATTCCCATATTTCCACTCACCGAATCAGTCACTGAATTCATCACATTCACTACTGCGATGTTGAAGAGTCTCTTCACGAGGATCTTTTTGTACTGCTTGTTTCCGATTATGAATACGATCGCATTTATGGTTGAGAAGCAAGAAATAGCTATCTCGGGCGCCACTTGACACGCTGAAAATGACAGTTGAGAGTGGAATGAAGCAACTTCACAGACTTTGAGAGTCCTCACGATTGCAGAATACGAAAATTATCAGAATTGGAAGCGACACGAGCCCGAGATAGAGTGCAAACTGAAATTGTGCTTTTTATCGAAATTATAGAATAACCAGAACCTGCAGAAGGATGATGAAGGCGTTTCTCGATTTGGCAGTGTATCTCACTTTCTTCTTTGACGTCAACGTCGTCGATCTGAATATACTTAGAAATGTATTGAATGGTGAAAAGTTGTCACTTCCTCGCGAGATAAAATATGTGTGTGATGAAAAATAGGAAGATTGCACCAAGTACGATCAGCTCGATGTACGAGACGTAAGTGACGATGCTCCAGACTGAAAGCAGTGCATAATTAGTGTTTTTTGCATTGTTCCCTGTCTGATCAGAATTATTAGAACAGAGCGCTTGTTGGTTTTCCTAAAAGGTTACTAACAATTTATACTCAGAATATGTGCTTTTCTAGTCTCACGGCAATTGTGACTCGCCTTGCTTCTGCACTCCCCAATCGTTCAAAGCCCAGTTCTTATTCTCGATAATCCATCGGCCTCCGTCTATTTTCTGCAATGAAAGAACATTATGGTAATTAATTAACCTTTTTCTATTCTGTAAACACTTTTCTTGTACCACATCAGCACCAGCTTCATATCAAGTTTTTCGTTTCGAAAAATTACAGCTGCCAATTAGAGTGCAAGTTTCGTTAATCAGTGGTTACCGTAAAGGCACGGCTAAATCACCAATCGGCTCAGCGAGAGGCATACACTTTCCAATTTGGAGAAAAATGTGAAAGAAACTTGTAAAGATAAATTGGCGTCTTTTCTGGACGTCAAAATGTTGTTCGAAATATATCATAACATACCACTTTTTTCATGAAACTATACATGTCAATGCTAGGCATTTCGTAGAAGAGAAAGCATAGTGGAGGAAGGATCAAACAGGAGTACGAGAAGACGTAAAATGCTGAAAAAAATTTTTTACCTAAGTTTGCTTTCTACGTTGGGTATTCGTCCCATGGCTACCCATTATGGATGACTTCGCTCATTTTTCGTTTGGTGTTCTCTCTCAAGGAGATGAGAGATTGCACAGAATAATGGAAGTAATTTTTTTTTGAAACCATAGGTTTTCCAGCAGCAATATCTGAGTAAATTATACCAGGCGTAGCCGACTTTCTGATTCTCCAAGTAGAATCTTCCTTGAGTAGAGCCTGTTCTCGATTGAAGAGAAGAATGATGAAGGAGGAGAGAATCATCAGGGTTGTTGCCATCATTACCACCTCAATAAGGAACAAGATAATACATTTGTGTTAGTGATTAACAAAATAACTCACGAAGTTGTAATGAAACTTGACGCCGGCTTTGCACAGGAGACCCTCACAGTAGCCTCCTCCTATAAAATCGACGTCCTCAAAAAAATTTCAAAAAAATTTACGAATTAGCCATTCGAATCGTCTCGATCGATAGCCAAAGATATATTTTCTAACCATAAAAGGGTCTAAGTATCGGCTGGAAAAGTATAGCGAAGTGAAAGTTCTGGATAAGGCAAGTGATCTGAACAAACTAATGGTATCCATTTCATCAGCTGCTATTACCTGCACATTCATGAACAAGTGTCTTATCTCCGATGAGAAGAAGGCACTCTTTCTCTTCACGAGATAAATCGTGAAACTATTGAGAGCCAGAGACACGATACCCAGTAAATAATACAAAGGGACCAGGAAGTTTTCCGGACCGGGAATTGGAACATCCCCTGGTTCACTCATATCCTTGAACATACTGTTGTCAGGGGGACCTGGGAACTTCGTGTGTCTTATCGGAGACGTGGATGGTCTCTCACCATTCCAATTCGATGAGGCATCGGCCGATGCTATAGGAGGACGTGTCGTCATCATTCCGAAGAAGAATCTCAACAAAAACTGTTGTTTTGTGTATGTGCGAAAAAAAAAGAAGACAATGCTTCAATATCTTAGCGCAAAACGCGGAAGAACCAAACAAAATCCTTCGCAAACATCAGCAACTAACGGATCATGAAATAACGAATTTTTAGAGAAAAAGAGAGGAGCTAGTAGTAAGGAGAGAAACTGCTTCTCCTCTCTTCACTTCCTGTGGGTAATTGGCAGTTTACAAGTCGTGGGAAGACCATTTACTCGAACTTTTCAGCCTGGGTTACAAGCCACATCATAGGCAACCTGATTATTACTAGATTTTGACATTTATCAGGCACCAACAAGGTTTCACATGCGATAAGTGCAATGTACGAATGAATCCAGTAATCAACAGATTAGAATGACATCAGGTTACTAAATTTATTATCCGCAGATTTATGGGTTCGCGCAATGACGAGGGAGTGTTTGCCCTTTCATAACAGGTATTACCGCCATCCAAGAATGGAAGTTCTCAGAAAACGGTGCATCTAAAACAGCATAGGTCGAAAAGCTAAGTTGGAATACAATTTAAAAATTCTTTATAAATTAACCTTTGAGAAAAGTCTGCCCTCTATTAGTGGTTCTGATTCGTCTCAGTGACCTCTATCAAACCATGTATCTTTCAAAAGCCTGGAGCGAATACCGGCGAGAATAAGTCTGCCCGACACTTACAACGTAAAAATTGCGTTTTGACCGTTTTTCGGGGTTTATATGTTTTCTTTTTGAGAAAAGTCTGCCCTCCTTTGGTGATTCTAACTATTCTCGAGCTCCTCTATCTAACCGTATAGATAGATAGAGCCCAAGTGCTCGGGAGGGCAGACTTTTCGCTAAGTCGGATCCGGACAGCTTTTCGAACTATGTAAAACAGTAATTTCACTTTTCTTCTCTGCAGTTGTTCTCTGGGAAGGAACTCTCTGTGTCTGAGAAGATGCCGTGGCCGAATGCTCAGTTCGGTTTGGTGGCAAATCGTTTCAAGAATGTAGTTGAATGCAGCAATCACAAGACCCAATATAGTCCAACTAATGAGTGATAGAGCTCAGTGAAACAAAGAGATTCGAGATTATTTCCAGTAGAAATAGGGGGGCATAACAAGTGCACCCAACAAATTGCTTACAAGCCAGCTGCCCTCACACTCGATTTGCGCGGGAAAAAACAGTATCAAGTGAGTCTATGACGCCCCTCTCCCCGCCATGATCTAGGATCATCGAATCATTTGTTGTAACCAAAAAGCGATGCATTTTAAAACTGTTAGACAGGCTCAAAGACAACCAGTCATAAGTATGTCAGAGGTAGGCTGAGATCAGACTAGTCATTCGAACCCGTCGATCGATGTCTTTCCACTCGCAGCTCATTCGATGGTCCGAGCTGCGACCGATGCGGTGGCTGCGGCAAAACGTAACGTGAATTGATAGGAGGAAAATGTTTTTCTTGATAAAATATACAAAATAATGACAAGATAATCACTAACATGATCTTCACAAAGATTGTTCTGTCGAACCTGTATATTGAGCAACCAAACAGACATAAAAAATGTTGGAGAAAAACTTCCCTATGCAAACAGGATTGTGTATCTGAAATGTTAATGATTTTTTTTTAAATCGCAAACGTTCTCGGCCCGGGGCTAAAAATGGAGCGAACTCTTCTAAGAAAACCAAGAGATTTACCAATGAAAATGATTTTACAGCATTTCTGGATGCACATCAGTTAACATCCATTTTGTTTTTGTAAAATATCTATTTATAATATAATATAGATGCTTTTAAAGTGGGTTAATCGATAATCGAAATGATAGACAACACACGTCTACATAACATCAGGTGTAATGGAATTGATCATCGACGTAGGTTATTCATACTCGCTGGAGGCTCCTATGTTTTGAGGTTTCGTTAAAACTGAGCTACGAGCAAATGGCTGTATGTCAAGCGGGCATAACGATGCAGGCAAAGATCGACTTGCTCATCTCGGTCTTGCAATTCGCATGCGCGGTCGTGGGACGTCTCCTTTAAGCGAGGTTCAGCCGCTTTCCATATTCTGAAATGTCAGGGAACGCTGAGCCATTTAGAAATTTAAAATTTCATTCTCTCAAAAACAGCTGCACTCTATGTTAAGCATGCCTTCGAACTCGTATGGAATAGTTCTTGCCAATTCTATTCGAGACATATTAGAGTATTTGAGGTACTCGTGTTCACAACTTCTGGGGTGTTTCACACAGCTCAGTTTTGGTTGTTGAGTTTGCTGCTCTATCTAACTTTGTAATTTAGGTTATCCGTTCTACACTCGGACACCATCTTGACCTTCGCTCGAAAGAGAACTTCAGCAGAAACAATTGGTGGGTTGCTCATTGAATGGCACGGTGTATCTCACGGTGTGAAAGATATTTTAGTCATGTGCCAACACAGTAACAAAAATCGTATTTATTGGAATCTTGCAGTTTACAACTGGCAGCAACGTCGTTAATGGTGGAACCTCGAGAGATGGGAGACGTCACTCGCACCACCCACTACTGTTCCATCCACCACAATAAGAACGGAAAGGTTTCGTAGAAGTAATTTTTAGTATCTGCTCACTTACCCACGGATAATGCTGTTTTCTCACCTGATATAGAAGATGAAACCGTAACTATGAAGTGGAATGAAGTCGAGAAGCTGCTTTTGGAAAGTCGCTATGATTAATGGTTCTACTCTTTGACTCAAGTGAACTTGGAACAAGCTATGCTTGGAAATGCAGTGATTCTGAGAAGGATGGAGCGGCATAAAGCAATGGATTAATGTTCAGAATATCGATGAAATACACATTCTATTGAAATCAGTGATAACGCGAGTACGATTTAGCAGCATTTACTTATCAGCAAACTGTTGTTCTTCGACTTCTCTTGATGCGTGCTCGATGAACAGATAGAGCAGATATAGTTCGATGAGGTACTGCATACATCCGTAGGTTGATTCGAGGATCTCGAATGATCCCCACCCCACTTCACCCACGTCCTATAATATTTAGTAGATTTGAAAAAGTTATAGCGATATTTACGACCAGAATATTATCCGAGTAATTGCATGATATAGACGTGGGTTCCCTGCGAAAGAACTTACGACTGTGTGGATATTTCCAAAAAAATCTGCCATTAGTGTGGGCAGGTCGGATGAACTGGGGAGAAGCATTTGACCAATAAAATATCGGAAGGGAAAGGGTTGCAGAGGGAAAGAGTGGAATATCCTGGCAGAATCTGGAAGCGATTCATCAAATTCCTCTCACAGAGGTCGAAGAATATTTAACATGTTTTCTATTACAATTATTCTTGCTGACGAGAGTGCACGAAATCGCCTATCATTGATTTCGTATTCTGTAGTAGAAGCATTCAAGTCAAGTCAAAATCGGTCATCTCAGAAGGGTCCTAGGATTCGGGAAAAGTTTCATTGCGGCTCTGAGAGTGCAAACCTTTCCTTTGTAGTATAATATTCTCCATAGGTTGTTATCTCCGTAATGAAGATTAATCTCCGAGCATAGATCGGAGAAACTGAGAATTGGTTCATGAACAAGATGCAATTAAATATTGATAATAATTTGGGGGAAAATACTTTTAAGTGCTAAGATGCAATTAAATATTGATAATAATTTGGGGGAAAATACTTTTAAAAATAAAAGCAGAAGAAAACAGAGAAATGAAAGGAAAGGTACGATTGCGAAAGAAGAGAAACAACGAAAAACCTAAGATGAGAGATTGAAGAACACATTTCTAGAGAACAAAGATGGAAAGAAGGAGTGAAAGAAGAGGACAGAATGGGGCACAAAGTGAGCAGATCACATGAAAGGGGAGGAGAGGGCGTCAGAGTGGGGACATGAAATGCAGTGGCTACTGAAAGAAAAGAGAATTCATCCAGTTTTTGCATTAAAAAATTGAAGTGGAAAACGAAATACAGTGCGACTCTTTTATTAAAATAAAATACAGAAAGGAAACTAAATATGTCGACCTCCTATCATATGTAGACAGATATCAAAAATTCCAGAATAAGCTATCAGAATCACTTGGTAGATTGCGCAACGAGAGATTACACGCCCCAACGTGTAATCGACACCATTACACCTCTCTCCCTCTCCTCTTCTTTCTTTTCCTGCCTTCTTAGAAAGATCAGACAGGGTAGCGACTGGCCCCATCAGATGTCATAACTGCCAAGTGTGTTCTTGACCTCTAAAGAGTTTGCGGACTCATCTCTTCTCAGTTTCACAAACACCATGCACTTTACATCTACACTTTTAAAGATGATAAAGGGAGAATCTAGAACGTACAACTTATTATAAATTATTTCTCTGCAATTGCGGCTAAAAATACTGAGCAGACATGTCTCGAGCACAACTTCCTCTTGGCTACATACTCAAATTATGACAATTATGGCTATGTGACTTTCCCCACAAACTTCCAAAGAAAATCAGCAAAAGCACCTAACATTCTCTTGCGGAATATAGACCCCGCATCGAATTTCATTGGCTAAATCCTTTGAGAGAAACGAAGAACGGCCCTTGGATTTCCTTGTGAAAATCTCAGGAGACTCTACGAAGCTTGAACGATACTTTATCCAGCTCTGTGAACGCAAATTAATACAGTTTGAAACTACAATATGTGTATTCAACCCGGAATATAGCAAATTACAGTGAATGTTTTCAGATTCTTCTTGAGAGATGTGTACATGAGTCATCACTTCGATTCATAAAACTGAATATGAGATTAAACATGAGAAAAGTGTGAACTTCTAGCTTCGATTCCTATCAAATTACCAGTTGAGTGTGCGATCGCAAATATTATTATACAAATCGATGTGAGTTTATCAAGACTACGCTTTCTCGTTTTCGCACCGGGTTATCGTCTACGTACTCTTCGCTTCAGAGTACGAGGAGGGGTCATGGTAGTCTGGCACCGGGGTATTGGGATACGGTACCGGAGGGAGGGGGATACGGTACCGAAGGGGGAGGGATACGGTACCGTGAGGGGTGGAAGGGGTCGGGGCTGCTAGTGGGCCTTGAGGGGCGACATGGGTGTGGTACTGCAGCCATTCGTCGTGGTCGTGGTGGCACTCTTGGCAGTGGTCACTTTGGGGCCAGAGGGAGAGACGGCCGGGGAACGGGCACTGAAGGAGAGACCGTTAGATTGATGGACACTCATTCAACATGAGAGACAAATACTAATTCAAACAGTCTAATTCATCTGCTTTCCACGCTTTCTCTTTACAAAATGCTACCCATTGTCTCTCATGGAAAGGAGAGTTATCGCGGACAATGAACTGTCCGTTCATTGCACTATCTCGCCAGGCAGAGCATGGCCTGAATGGCATCCCTAGAGACTCCATTCCCCACTCACTCGGACAGGTCTTCCTTGAGTGGGATGCACTTGTAGAGGGCGTCGATGAGACGGACGTACGTGCGGGCACGATCACCCAGACCTCCCTGCAATTCATTAAATTGAGAGAATTTTTAAAAGTAAATTGAAGAAAAAATCGATTCTTCTATACTCGATTACGAAATGTTACCTAGCCAACATTTCAAGTAATTATAGCCTCTATTCAGCCTCTGGGTGCTAACCACACGTATCCGGAAAATCAGCAATTCTCAGAGTGAAAACAAGGGGGCGAAGGAGACAGAGGGACAGTTCTAATCCTACAGTATTGTCATCAAGGAAGTATTGTGTCCACTTCATCTACGATCTTTATTTTGTTTTATTGCATTTCCTCTTCTCACCTTCAATCCATTGCTCACATAGGCGAAGGTGAGTCCATTCACTCGATCGATCCGGATGTTCTGTCCCCCGAGGCCCGCGTGGCCGAGCAGAAGCAGCTTCCTCTGCACAATAATCAATATTCGAAAAACTTGCTAGTGCATTTCATCGCCGTCCAATATCACCCGGAAACGGTACTACTCGGCCATTAATGGTTCAAACAATGCTAGTTACTGTCTAGACAATCTCGAGTGAGACAACAACACTCGAGGGGACGAATGAACAAACAATGGGTTCGTCTCGGCCTCATTCTTGGCTAGACCAACTTCTTTAATGATATTGTCTCCCTCACCCCTGCCTTATCCGTGTGGTATAGATGGGTGAGGCCGTGTCCTCTGGCCACGTGGGCGCCAGTCACGATGTCCTTCTGCGACTCGTGCACCACCGGCCGACTCAGGAAGTCCAGCGTCGCCTGCAATGATGTGCGTGTTTAGTAAACGTCCGCGCCTCACGCAATGCATTTTCGTCCAGTTTTTCTTCCCATTTCGCCATTTAGCAAACGTCGGCCCAACCAGGAACACCACTCTCGGGCCCCACCCCACAACAATGGGCTAACGAATGGGGGTTGGCAAATGAGATGAGAGGAAAGAGAAGAGAAGCAAAGAGAGGAGGAACGCTCGAGATATCTCTGTGGTTTATGTTCCGCTCGCTTATACGTCGAACCATTCATCAAAGATTGGCAGATTGTTTCGATACCTAGAAACTAACTAGTTATTGTTCGTATCCCTCCTCCACACCACCTGAATTACTGTGTTCCCCCACACATTTCTCATTGATCTTCAGAACCAAGAACGAGTGCTGTTTCCATTCTCTTTCCAATTGGTAGGTCAAGCGTGAGGCCACTCGGGGGGCTATTTTCTCTTCTTCTTCTCCCACTTCCGTCCAGCTCACAGTGCTCGCCTTCTTTTCCTCATCATCGCGAACCATTCATTCTCCCCTCATCGCGGTTCTCATTTCGCATTATTCCTTTCAGCTCGAGAGGAAACTAAGAGGAAGCCTCCAATAATCGGAGAAGAGATCCCTCCTTCTCTCTCTATCTCTGACTTTTCCTCTTCGCCACTCCACTCCACTCGCACAAACGACCTTCGGAAGGAGGGGAGGACCCGTAATATAATAACCGCGAGAAGAACTCCCTATGCTCCTCTTCTTCCTCCTCCGAAAGCCAGAAGAGATAATGAGGCGGTCGCAATTGGTGCAGGGCCTTCTCCTTCTATCCATCGTCCATTCCTCACTACAGGTCAGTGGGCCTCACTTCTTTGTTTACAGTAGTCGCCCATGGTCTCACATAGATTTATCATGCGCTAAAGACCACAAATCTGAGATAAGATACTGCTTTCGCTTTCGGCATGTTTTCAGCGCGTTGTCAGCTCGTTTTCGATTCTTCGACGCGGCGTCGAAAACACTCGAAGATGGACGACAGTCGTTTGTCATTGCAGGAGACACGACAGTACCTCGAGTGTGCAAGGCCGGATAAGAGCGAGGAGGAGACTGCAGGGGAAGGGCCAGTGAGGATACGGATCGCCTCCATTTACGGGAATCAGATCGAGCCGGGAACCGAGTTACCGCTGTGGAGTGCTTACTCGGATAAGGTACGCTCTGCCACTTGTATTCGGGATCGCGAAAAGATGTTGAATGCTGAGAATGATCGCTATTCCAGGACTTTTGCCAACTCTACTCGACAGCCGCATCACCACTGCCGACGACTCTGCTCGTTCCATGTGGAGACTGCTTGTGAGTAGTAACAGAAAATGGACAGTACGACTATTTGCAAATTACAGAACATGCGACGCACTCAACCGTGCAATCACGCACCATGCAGCGACGTCATTCGTTCTCGCCGGAAGAGAGTTGCAACCCTACTGGTTCGATCATGTGAACAAGGTGAGAAACTACTTCTTTTAAATATGGGATCTCAATCGATAGACATGAACCGTGTTCACGAATATGTTCAATGATGATACGCTACTCTGACTTATCAATGTTTTTGCGATTAGATTCACTGAGGCAGAAGTTCTTCGAGAGAGTTATTCTCTAGTCCGAATTAGGTGACACTCATTAGTCCTCCGGAACGCAAGAAGCAGTCCAGTATTGAGAGCCAAGGCCTATTTTGCGTTCTACGCATTTCTTCCGGTTTCTCTCTCTGGGGATGGAGTCGAGAAGAAAGATTCAGAGTAGAAATCTCAGGCTCGAGTGCGCATTGCTAATGCATAGAGAATGAGAAGCTGCTCTATCATCTACGTATCGAAAACATCAAGACGATTAGATACAAATCGAGGACGATTTTCTCATAGAAAATGTTAACAATTTCAGATGACCTTTCTCAAGCTGGAATCGGATCTCTTCAACGTTTCTTCCACGTCAATTTGTCAGATCACTGAAGAATTGATCCACTACACATCATTCGCGAGCACTGCTCTACTCGGATTCATCATTATCTTATCGCTTTCGCTCCTTTGTCTTACTTGTGTTGTCTTCATTTGTTTACGATCCCATCACAAACTGATCCAGCAAGAATCAACTGCTACTGAGGTCTTGATAGAATCTCCCAAATTAGTGTAATCTCCTAACTACTGTCATTCGTAACCTCACACGGATTGTTCACTACGGATTGTTGCCCTGAACGAGTAAACCATGTCTAACTAAAGATCCATAAGGAAGAGCATATCACAACACCCCCACACAGCTCTCCAAGGACCAATAACGATGATAGACTGCCACAAAAGGAGGAGAGAGGAAGTATCATCGAGGAATCTTCGGTGCATGTCAAAACACACGCAGATCGTGATGTGGACGTGACCTCGGTGCTTCTCCATTTTTCATTTGTTGTTTTCTGACCGTCCTTCACTTCTGACACTCTCGTCGATCTGCGCGACATGCTCCGTTCTACGAACCGAGCAGAAAACACGAAGAATAAAGTCGGATTGGCGTCGGACTTGATGAGTCTCATTGTGTGGAATCAGGGCTGACGCTGAGTGCTCAAGAGGGCCAAGAGGAAGTTTCCCCTCCCACTTGGACGAGCTCGATTCATGAGAGCCAATTAGATTATCTCGTGGGCTGTGAGATCCATCTTGAGAGATTCTCCAACTCGATTCCATTCTGTTTTGCCTCGTTCTTCTGGTGCGAAGGATGCATGTCAGTCGCACGCCCAACGTGAATTGGATAGAGAGCCCGCTGCAGATATTGTATTCCACGAGCTGGCATTTTCTAGCGCGTCTTGTTATGGTATGCGCGTGAATATCATTCATTACATGCCGTATTCCAGCAGCATGCCGGGTCATCTCTCTCCTCCCTTCCTCAATCTCACTCGACACGGTCATCATCACAGGAACAGGGGATGGGCTAGTGATGATCCCATGATGTTCCCCATTCAGTTTGATATCGCCAATGTTCGTTTTTCTTCTTCTTCTTAATAATATTCATAGGAGAAGATCCCGTGCAATCAAGCCCCTTTGATCAAATAGGAATTTTTAAGATTCCAGGTCCCCCTCATCTCCGTAATCATCTTTCTTTTTGTCATGGTCGTCCTTTCTATCATCGCTGTCATCTACATCACTCGTCATCTTCGATCACGACGGAGGATGAACTTCATCTACGATCCTTCTTCCATCAGTAAGGATTTCCCCTCTCTATCACATTACGCTCAACGTGAATCCGTACATCTCGTAGACAATCCACACAGAATCTACTTTTGATAACTCCTTTGCAGTCACGGGTCCCATCGGCCCCAACGACCGTTCCATGATCAGCATGGATCTTCATAGTCATCTCTTCCTGTCTGATGCTTGTCGACATGCACTCGTCGAGAGATACAGAACCAATCACTGCGGACCGGCCATTTGACTAAAAGACATGCCCTTGAGACTTGGACCAGGAAGATCGTAAATATTCGGCATCTCTGTGTTTCGTTTTTTTTTCGCATCAAGGCTTTCGAATCACTTTTCTATTCTACGATGGTAGTTAAAGTGTCCATCGCACTTTGTAGGAAAACACATTATCTCATTCGTTAATTTGTGATCTTTAAACCGGTATGAATAAATTATACTCTTCTCATCCCATCTACGATTCATCTCGACGTGTGAAATTCTCCTAAATTCATTCGTTTCTCTCCCTTCTCTCCTTCATTCTTCATTTGTTTGCGCTTTTGCTGCTCTCACACTCTCTTTTTGATGGAATTCGCCGAAATTCGAAGGGAAGGGAAGAGGGTTGAGAGGGGGGGAAGCGAGAGAAGAGAGAGGACCTCTAGGCAGTCCTCACCACTTCAAACGAGCAACCCGACAAGAAACCTCCCATTCGATGCAGAAAACGAAGCTCTTCATGTATAGGGCCTCTAATTGAAGCTTTGGTGAGCGCAAAATATAGATCTCCGGATTTTATCATCTGACGAGTAAGTGACCACATGGAATTGTTTCGTGGTTGTCAGTTATCCACCCTCGCTCCTTTCTCATTCTTTCCCCTCCTCCCACTTCCGTTTCCAAGCACTGCTGAGCATCTTCCTTAGACTTTTCAGTCGTGCACTCACTTTGTTCCCTCTCTTGTTTGAATTGAGCTCCTTCTCTTCGAAATTGCAGAGGAATTCATCCCATAACTGCGTTTCAAGAAATATGAGATCTTCAACCAGGGAAATCTTGGCGTTCCATCATCTACATTTCCACTACATATTTATCACAAATTTTCAACAATTAGGAGTCCGATATATCCAATCGAGATCTACTATCGTGTCAAGTATTTATGCATCAATCTTATGAATATTTAGCAAATGCACAATACAATTGCGCTGTAATTACTCGATATCTCATGCAATATCCACGTATTCGCCCAATAGAGGGCAGTCAAGCAGACTCATTCTAAGGGCGTCTCCCTTCTCATTTCCCTTGAGAAGGCAATGGAGGGAGAGATAGAGCATCGAGCTCATTCGTGTCCATTTCTATGAAAACCTACTCCTTTGCTGTTAGCAAAATCTCTCCTAGGATAGAGTAATAATTGAGCGCATGCTTTCAAGAATATTGTGCATCTCTATTGTTTTTCAGCTCCTGTCTAACTTCACTTAACCACGAAAGAGAAAAAATGTAAGCCCTCATGCATAGCATAGCTAATCCTTCCGTAGTGTTAGAAGTCTTCTCCACTCCTTCTTTCCTGGACTGCCTTTGTCACTCACTCGCGTGAACCACTCTATTCCTTCCGTTTCCAACTGCCATTTTATCGCGTTCGGGCATGGCTATTATCTACCCTGTCCTCAGCCGAGACGGCGAAATCCGAGTGGCTTTAGTAGCCTTACGAGACCCGGATAGATTCGTACATACACACTCTATCTCATTCATATTCAAATTATTTCCGTTACACGCGTCGACCGAATCTTTGCTAGCGCAGCTCCTCTCCATATCGATATTCGTTTTTAGAACACTTTCATGCGCTCTGTTAATTTTTTTCCCTCTGTGTTCCTAAGAATCATAAACCACAGCAGGGTAATTATGCCAGCGGATATTCTGGGAAGCCTTCGGTACTCACTGCTCCTCTTACTCAAGTTCGTCGTGCTCTACTGCTCCATTGTTCAATGTGTAAGTTTTAAAAAATCAAAACGCATTTTTCATGGATTCGCAAATGTTCAGACACCAAGGAGGGAGTCTTCTCTAATAGTCGATGAAAATGCACGAGGGAGGGATTGTTTTTGAAAGCCCCAGTCTCATATTTAATAGACATCGGATTTGTGTAGACAGCGAACGCGAGAAACGGGAAGGAATTCCAGAATCCCCTGCCAAATGCGACTGAGGGATCGGGGGAGGAACCAGTCACGACTACGACCAAGAGTCCAGAACAATTGCAGGCAGAATACGATGAGAAATGCAAACATCGGGTTAGTTTCATGTCCTTTTACGATAAAAGTTCACTCAAGGAGGGATACTAATATTGCGTACTTATTGTGCACAAGTTGATCAGAAACATAAATGTCTCATGTTTAAAAAAAACACTAAAATTACAGGGCCCATTCTGTTTCGAGCAGACGTATGTCAACATTGCTATCACCATCCTGGGTGCACTCGTCTTCCTTATATCTGCGTGTATCGCTGGATGTGTTTCGAGAAGACAAGGGAACGTCTAATCCGGGATCAATTGTAGATGTGTATATCCTGATAGTAACTCAACTCAAAGATTAGAAGAGTGAGAGACCCAGGTTACTGCTAGAGTGTACGCTGTAGGAAAAGCTTCCATTTAGATTTCCAGAATATTTTATAATCTCTGCTCACAAGCGTTAATACAGCTAGCCGTATAATTTATGCTCTGACAAATCGAATCAGCTATAATCTCAATTGTGATCTCATTCGTTAACTCCACGTGGTTCATTGTTTCTTAGGAATGTCCTGTTTGATAAAACATCCTAAAGTCATGCGAATTCTTACACTAAAACAATTGACATTTGACCCGTAGTAAATTTCAGTGTTCATCTAAATCCCACGAGCTCGTTGAGGCAGAGATGCGCACGTGCTGAATCCCCAACCTGTTTTGTGTTGACAGAATGAGTCAGAAGGGCCAAATTGTTTTCTCTGAATCCGCTCATGACCACTCTCAGAATAGCAACTAATCCAGTAGATTCTCACGGAATCATCTCCTCTGCAGACCAGTCTCTCAAGATTCGCTGACCGACTCCCTCTTCGGCGTTCTGTCTACTCCATCTTTCGCCTTTCTCTTGTTCAAGTGCAGCCTGACACCTCTATCACAACAAGGACATTAACATGCGAATGACGTCTAAATGCGCGTTCTATGTTCGTACTGCTAGCCGAAGATCCAGACACATCTATCTCTTTCTGGCACGGAATATGTCCGATCCGGCTCAATTTCCGTTGCGTGAATATCACAAAACAGCACTGCTCCCACGTAATTCGAACGAGAGCCAAGCACGGGCTACTCCTTCCTCCCTTCTTCTTCCCACTTCCCGAGGGGGTCATCCCCTCTTCCGGATTCTCTCCGCTTTCCTTTAATGATTCCCTCCAAACTCTCGCACCCTCAGGCCACCAAAAACCATTCTCTTGCATCCTTGTTCTACATTTTATCCGAGTCAAAATGCTGCCCATTGATTTCAAGGCGTCCAGGCGTCTTTGTATCTATTTTCAGCAGCTACTTCTAGTGCTGTGGAAGGATTCATAGTACCCAAACCTTCCTCTCTCCTTTATTAGACATCTTCCCGTTGAGGTCATGCAATTCTTCCTTTTCATTACTCAGATTGACTCTTCTCATCCAATTTTCGGCATGAAAACTGAGCCGATACATGTGGGAGGAATACTCTGTCATCAGACTCTCCCTAATGTCTCAAGTTTTCCTCTCATCTCCACTACATGGCTAATCGAACTTCCGACGCTCGAATGTTACAAAAACGTGAGATATAGCTAGTCACAACTCGCTATTTCTCCTAACTAAAATATCTCTATTGTTCGTTTCAAGCCGCTGTCCACTCCAATAAGCATGCGGCCGTCATAATTATGGGGTTCTCAAGGCCCACATTTTCGCGATATTAGAATTGTGAGTTCGGACAAAAAAAAACTCCGAGTTATTTTTCTCTCGTATTGTCCTTTTTCCTCTCCAGGTTCTCTCACGCATCCTCATAGTCACCGCCCCTCCTCGCATTGTAAATGAGCCGAGGAGCCCTCCACAAGGTTTCCCTTTCCCCTTCCCTTTCTCACTCAGTCTTCAGAGGTGGGAAACATAGCACGCAGATTCATTGTTTGGCAAGCGCCGATATCGTGTTTCAATCATACTTTCCGCCAAGTTGTGCGTATGAAGCCCTTATCCTTCCTCAATGTACGAAATACTGCCTAGCATTCCCTTAATCCTAATCTAACACTTTATCAACAACACTCTAATTGAAATGTTCTCTGCAATTTCCGCTGAGATCCTCTCAACTACTAATGCAGTTCATCGGCCAATGCGCTCAATCCCGATATTCATCGGCCAATCCCATATTGTCTCTGACACAGGCAAAGATCATTTTCTTTGTTCTGCAGATGATTCAAGTCATCTGATAATAATCTATCCCTTGTCTCACCCCCGCTCCGAGTGTATTTCTGTTTCCCCTGTCACCTCTCTCGCTGATAATAAACCCCTGTCTCAAACAAAGCAGATTTTTCACTGACCCATCGTCCCGCAACACATATATCAACAAATACCCATTGCAGTGATGCTTGTTCCGGTAGCATTTCGTGAGCGCCGACTCGACACTTCGGACGGATATGATGACCAGGTGTGTCCTCATAATAAAATTATCTTCACTAGGCATTTCAATGCTTACTGGAGAGACATGAACGACGTACCATCACTAATCCCTGTTAACCAGGCCCCAGTGCACGATCCGTACCTCGTGCCCATATCCGAGGCCCAGAGGAAGGCCACTGCCGCCATTCTCGAAGCCCTCATGGCTATGGCCAACGATGAGCTCGAGACGACAAAGGTTAGTTAACGATTCGCTCTCCAACAAGGCTTAAAAAAATCTAATAACTATTATAAGGGCTTAAACTCACTTAGACATCTGTTCTGGACAAGTCTTCAGAAAATATTCCTGACAACTACACTATTCTTCCTTTGATGCTCTAAAATCCTGGGAATAGTTCTAGGGCATCAAAAATCTAGGCCTCATCCCATGTGCAGTATCCTTCACTGAAAATAAGACGAGAATGCATTCCAGGACGCCTTCACTACTACTGGCGCTCCTTCCCTCCGTCATTCTGCCCGGGGAAGTGGCTCCAACGAAGGACCAGACGTCGTCATGATGCTTATCTCTGGCTTCGTCCTCGTTGGTCTCATCTTCGTCATCGGAATCTTTCTCTCGCTCCTGCGCTGACGCTGATGATGATCATCATCCCCCCCCCCCAACTCTCCATCGTGATAAATTATTAACTGCAGCAAGTCAATGGTCTGATCTATATACGAAAGTCCGCATAGTAGGCCAAAAAGGCCAACGTGAAAGCACACAAGTAGCACTCGTAACGCATCGAATAATGAGAAGCTCAATTTTCTGTGTCTCATTTTTCATCTCATTGAAATTCTTCCCATTCTGCATATTTGCATAATTATCGAGGTTATCCATTCGTTCTTCTCTCTCATTTTTTTTACCCGTGTGGGCCTTCGGATGCCCTCTTCTCTTCCTTTCTCAATTCCTCCTTCTTCCGAAAGTACTATCCCCGTGCGAGTTTCGCAGGAGTCTGAACACCTTCACCCCTTTTAGCACGTCTCTGCAACCTACCCAGTAAACGTCAACTTGCCGTCTGAAAAACACTTAGTTGTTCGTAGACCATTAGCCGATTTGCCGCTCTTCTTATTATTAAGGCCAAACGTTAATGTTGTTGAATCACCATTGCGCAATCAGTACTTGTGATAGCGAAAGGGTGGAGTGTTCATCGCAGTCTTCTCACACAAGAGAGAGGGGAGAGATTTATCATCTGTCGAGTTTATCTCAGTAGCGAGAGGCTAATTTCATCTGAGTACGTGGCGCACGCGCAATTCCACTACTTTCGCTGCTTTACCGTGCTTCTCGTTGATGATGCGAAACATTTCCGCCCAAAAATAAAAACGACGATAAATCGATAGGAAGGCCCGCATTTCCGCCTCTCCGATTGAGCCAATTCGTCTAATGACTCTCCTCCTTATATTTACCGAGTCCTCCTCTCCACAATGTCATACTTGTTTATATTCTCCCTCTCATCATATGAGTGCACCCGCGACAGCTTGCGCTTCAAATGCCTCGTTTCTTGGGATTTCTCGATATCACGCCCTTATTCTTCTCTACCGTGGTACAAGCGTGATTCCGCATTCAGAGAGCGTCTCGGATATCTGCCGCTGCTTGCCCAATCTCTCAGTCTTCTCCTCCTCTCGCTTATCCAGTCCACCAACCAGGTTCGCTTACGTAGAAACATCATCGATCACACGAAAAAAGGACTAGATGGAGGAATTGGTGAGCACTATTTCTTATTGCCACGCAAAAAAGTTTGTGGCACAAACAACTTGTACGTCAAACTTCATTGCCCTCTGCAGCTTGCTCTTTCTCATCGCCGCCTTACCCGAGAGCTGTTTCATTATCCACCCTCACGCGGATATTGAGCTTATTTAGGGCCCGTAATAGGAATGCAACGTGCCAATTCGAAACGGGAGGAATCAAAGCTCGAGGGCTGGCACGTCAAGTGCCGTCGATCAATCATAACGATTGGGCAGCGGAGATAGAGAGAGAGAGAGAGCATCTGTTGAGGGTGCAATATTGCCGTGCTTTCGCGTGGCTCATGCAAAATTGCTCTTTTTTCTCGAACGTGCCGAAGCACACTTGCTCCAATTTCTTTTGCAGACTCGTCCTCCTTTGACCGAAGCACACTTCTTACGATGTTTCGATGTTACATCGTTTCTCATTTCAGTGCGCTGTGTTCAGCACCAAGTTCCGTCGACTCTGTCGAGACGCCGGAATCGATCATTCGCCCCTCGTCATCAATTCCACGATGGGAAAGCCGTCCATGGACGGATCCAAAGTCGGCTACGAACCACCAGAGTGAGCACTTCTCTGTCTTCTTTCTAGCGCAGACATCCCTCAGACCGAGAAAGCACCTGTTGCGTTGCAATGTAACGTCTAGCAGCAGCTAGGACCAAGTATACCAATGAGCAATGATCACTCGAGTTCATGCCGATTCGCTTGTTCTCAGTCACAGGATCACCTCTCAGAATCTACATCACCCTCACCCTCCTGGGGGCCATTCTCTTCCTCATCTGCGTCTGTCTCCCTCCACTCTGCAGACGCTACTTCTTTCTCCCGATGGAGGTGAGAACGAGAACTGATTCATCTACCAATTAGCCATCCTTATCTCGCAATCTCACTGATACTGGTTAGAGAACGATAATGCAAGCAAATGTTAGGAGAATCCCATGGCAACCTTGAACGTACACAGAGGGTAAACTAAAATTAGCGGCGGTCGCAATATCGAAATGATCTCGTTATTTTCTTATTTTTTTCCCATGAGCATTGAAACGAGAATATTTATCAGCGAGCATTCCACACCAGGTTGAGAAACAACCCTAATCTATTCAGGTTATGGCAGGTGACGGTAAAACAAATTCAGATGAAGAGGATGAGGAGGACAAATTCGATCGATTGGGAAGGAGGGACATCGAGAGTACAGTAACCCGCATCATCTCGTTTTAAATCTCATTGTTCGTGATCTATTCCCCGCTACGGTTCATGTCACCTTTACTTTTGTTCCCGTTTCTCACCCAAATTCGAGTAATAAATTATTCGCATCTCAGCGTTAAGCGCATCAAAAATAAAACAAATAGAGGCAATAAAATAAATACCTTGCTGATGATCTTCTCTCGTCGCACGAGGTCGAAGAGCTTCGCCATCGCTCGCGCCGTGCCGATACCTTCAAAAATAACAATTTTTTAATCATTTTTGTTTTCGATAGAAAATAAACACACCAGAAAGCGCGCACTGCTCCATCACGTACAGATCCGGATTGTTCATCGGCATTCGCTGAAATTTAAACTTTTAGCATTTCGGCAATAAATATTTTTAATGAAGATAAAATCATATTATATGAACGAAATCAATGTTCAATAAGAAGAATAAAAAAACTGACGAAGACGCTGTTGAGCCAGTCGGGGTTTGATCCCACTTTGAACATGAGTCCACCAGTGATTATCTCCCTCACGACATGACCGTAGTCCACGTTCTGCGGGTCCGTGATGAACTCGCAGATCCTGCAAAAATGGATGATGTTAGTCAGACACCCCATATTTGTAAAAAAAAAAGTTTTGCTTTATCGCCCTTTTAAACTGTAAATGAAAGAGATCAGTCATTGATGATTTACAATGAGCGAGACAGTTTATCGAAAGCGAAATGGATCAGAGATCGATCACTCCCACAGATACATTATCCCTCACCGATCCCAGAGTGTCGGTCGGGAGAGTCGCGAGACGCGATGTGACTCCGACAGGGGCAGCCCGATGTGGAAATCGATATCTGAAAAGAGATTTGGTTCTCGGCACGAAAACTACCGTTTTCGATCGATAACTACCGTACTCCACCACATACCGTAAGGCATCGCGAACTCCTCCTCGAAGAAGCGACCGAGACTGCGGCCTTTCGGATCCACCCGACGAACGATCTGCAAATCAACAATCAGTTCGAACGTAACCATTAAGGAATGAACGAGTATTGCGAGCATTCTAAATGGATTCCAACGCTTTGTTCGATGATAAAGATCAAAGATCAACCTGGTCGACCAGCCATCCGTAAGTGAGGGCGTGGTAGCCGACCTCGGTGCCCGGCTCCCAGTTGGGTGTCTGCAATGAAGGTGAGCTCAAAACATTCTAAAAATTACTAGTGCGTTTAATTCAGGCGTTTCTTGAGCCATAAATACTCCTGTTTTCTGGCATCTTCTAGCATTAAGCTCTTTACAAATGTCTTGGGCGTCTAAATCATCGTGCACATTACAGAAGTCGTCTATTTTTGGCTTCCTTATCATTCGTCATACTTTCAAGCCGGGCAGATTTGAGTGTTTGCCTAATGGAGAGCTAATATGGAATGAGCTGCCCCGATGCTCACCTGATCCTCAAAATGCTGGGCCATTCGGACGTGATCGAAGCCGTCCTCCATCGTGATTCGCTTCGAGACGAGTGCGAGTCCCGCCTGAAGGGGAAATGATGAGAAGGCCTCATTATGTTACACACGATTCTCAATATGGTCTGATAAATAGCAACTGCGGTTCTTCTCTTGTAGATTTTTTTTTTGGAAAATAAAATTTTAAATAAAAGGAAAATAAAAGGAAATTGTTTTTCACTACATATTGCATTAGGTAAGATTACGATATTCCAATGAGTTATTGATTTTTCAATTTACCAAATATCACCATTATCGATCGCTTACCGTATGGCTCATCACCATCTGCACCGTCACGTTCTCCTTGCCGTTCTTGCCGAACTTGGGCCAGAATTTGACGACCTGAAATATTGATCGATAACCGGATGAAACTTTTAGCTAGAAATATTGTTGCAAGCAAAGCAGTGGATTATCAGGTGCTTAAAAAGTCGATTTTTTAAGCCAATTACATGTTGAATTGATGAATTACATGTTACTGTAATTTCATTTGATATTGATCTTTGATCTTTGACCAACCTTGTCCTCGTACTTCAACTGGCCTCGATCGACGAGGAGAGCGATGCACAGGGCGCCCATCGCCTGCAAACACGAAAAATAACAAATCGAAACTCTTTTTTTTTCGAGCAATTAAAAAAAAAATTTCACACGATTCTCAAAAGATTCGGATAATCTGCGCTCAAAATTTCCTATAATTTTCGATAATGTCTGATAGCAAAACAAATAAAAGAAGTGTTTCTCACCTTACTGGACGAGAATGCCACATTCATCGTGTTCTCCTTCCACAATCGGTGACTCTCGCGGTCGGCGTGACCTGACAAGAATGATCTTTGATCTTTGAATAATGTCATAAATCGCGGTTTTCTATTATTGGTCCACTCTCCATTCCATTTCGAGAGTCTGTCAATGAGAAACAGTTAACGCAAACACAGTAACAGTATTCCGATGATTAATCTTCCCCTCTCTCACCTCCCCAGATGTCCACCACCATCTCTCCATTCTGGAACACGGCAAACGCGGCGCCGTCTCGCTCCCAGCCCGATCGGAAGTTTTCCCTGAGAAGGATTGCAGTATTATCGATTATTGAGCGGCATATACCGTTAACCTATCTCACTATCGAAGTTCGATAATCGAACAATACAAATATCCCGATATCTACAGTAAGCGCCGTATTATCAATAGACTACAATAAAGACAGCGCTCTCTGCAAAGGGTTTCGAAAACAATCAATTTCGAAATTTTTGGCAACACTTTTGATTTCTCACATGGTTCTCAAAAATAGCGAGCATTTGGGAGCCGCAATGATAGAGAGTTTCGTGGATGAGGTGGTATCTACCGCGACTACAGCAGTATCAATTGTAGATACCGCATACCCCACATCTCTGCATCTACCATATACCTGAAGGCCTTGAATACGGGCTCGAATTGCTTCGAGACGCGGCCTCCCGTGTGCACCACGCGCTGCTTCGACTCCACATACTGTAATACATACCGTAATCACTCTGATATCGATTACAGTTATCAATCGATGGATTGCTAGGTTACAGTTTGCTGCAATTGATCACTTCAGCTATTCAAACAACATATGATTCAGTTGATGACTGAACACAGTGATCAGCAAACATCGATTTCAGTGATCGATATACACGGTAATCACTGAATAATCGATTGATTTCAGTTATCGATCTTCACACAACCGTATACCTTGTACACGACGGCCGCGACGACGAGTATCGGCAGCATGGAAAGCGCGGCGTTCGCGAGGCCCTCGACGATGATATGCACCACGGCCGAGAGCATCCCGCCTGCAAGGACTGAGGGGAGGGTTACGGTAGACACACCGAGACAGGGTATCGACAACTGAGGCATTCAACGGATATGGAGACAAGAGTAGCAAAAAAGGGATGGGACCGTTTGCATTTGGCGTTAGGCAGGATACCGTCCCACCCGAACACTAGCATCTGCTAATGCGACAAGACACGATGAGTTTCACGCTTCAAAACGAACCGAGCCATTGCAGCATCGAGAGAGGGGGACGAGTGAACCAACAACGAGTGAGGGACGAGTGGGAAATGAGAGGAGAAATGGAGAGATGATCGATCCAGAGAATGAAATTACAATAGTAAAATTTCGAATTGAGAATAAGAAAGAGACCTTTGATCGAAACTGTCAACAAACTAGTGCGCGTAAAAGAAGTGGAGTGATTGATTGTAAAATGGTGTAATCACATGCCTTCTTCTCTCTGGAGCCGCCGTGCTTATCATTGACAAGGGTTTGCCATGAGCAGAGATTAGTAATGTTTGTGAGCATGATCCGTAACACGACGCAAGATTGGGTGCAACATCATCCAAAAAAGATCATTTGAAGAAATTCTCAAGTTTGCCGTCATCAGACCGGGGAGAAGCAAGTTTCACGCATATTATTGATAATTAAGCGTCCGAGAACCATAGCAATGTTGTCAGATTGAATTCATATTAAATCATCAACAAAACATCTGCAAGATGCAACGCACCGCGACGATTCACTAAGAAGGTCATGAATGTGTAGATGGTGGGCGTAAAAGGCGTGAAAACGGAGGTGCGTCATTGATAAGAAGAGAGAGACTCTGGCCATGAATCAGACTACGAATGGGAAGAGGAAGAAGTAGATCAAAGGATGGATCAAAGAGAATCTGCAGGATGTTTCAGCACGAATAATACTCTTCAAGCGCCCGAACATCACAAACATTTACCAGTAAGTTCTCACGCGCAGAAAAATAAGCAGAATAGCTACCAAACAGATGGTTCGAAGAGCCTCTGGAGAAAAAAAAGACGAGTTACCATAGAAAAACATAATCCTTTTGCGTCACCCTCTGTATAATCCTATCCCGAAATAGTTCCATCAAGTCTAATAGGAGAATATAATGTCATCATTACTACGCATTGGTAAAACAATGAGAATTCTGAGTTAAGTTGTCAAAGAAAACGTCAATCGCACAAAAAAGAACCGCTCAATCCAATTCTATAAATGGACAAAAGACAAGACGGTGTGTTCAGACAGGAAGGTATCCATCACTAGGAAACGATAATCGAATTATCTCTCATTGATCTGGATCTAACAGAGTACACAACTCGAATTACGATCTCCAAAATTGTTTGGAAAGCCATTTTAGCAAGAATAACTGCTTCACAGTTCAGCGAAAACATTCAGTAGGCTCTCTATTTGCATTTCGACTGTGTCTCTTCCCTCTCTCTCTTCTTTTCTCTACTTCTGCCCGCGCGAAGGCCAGGAAGTAGGGAAATATGATAGTCCGAGGATCGAATCACAAATCTACGTAGCAAACCGTTCCGCGACCAGATTATGTGGATTATGAAACGTCAACGAATCAAAGAATCGAACAGCCACAGATAGGGAGAGAGGCATTAATGGAATATTCATGAAGAGGTCACTAGAGATTATCCAGCGCTCATCAAATAAGCTATCGAGCCGATTCAGAACTGAAAGAGGGAGCGAAGCGTGCTGAAGAGACTGTAAGAGAGAAAGGCATGAGAGGGAAGGCGGATGCGATGAAGCAGAGATATCCCAAGGGTAGATCACATGATTCCAAATGAGACTTCTCAACGAGCCAACGACGTCCGTCACGTGCACTTCCACAGTGCATTTCTACGTGGA
This sequence comes from Pristionchus entomophagus, assembly GCA_036245825.1. Lineage (NCBI taxonomy): Eukaryota > Metazoa > Nematoda > Chromadorea > Rhabditida > Neodiplogasteridae > Pristionchus > Pristionchus entomophagus. The sequence goes on along the minus strand of BTSX01000002.1, from coordinate 20,330,118 downwards.
CTTCCTCTCTCTCTCTCAGTCCTTCCTTCTCTCTCTAGCCTGAAGCTCTAAACCGCGAAATTGCCCGCCCTTTCTGACTGTGGCACGAGGAATGGGGGAAGGTGACAATACTAGAAGCTACAGGTGACTACTGGATGGGCACAACAGAGGAGTGAGGGAGTAACTCGAGACCGAAAGATCGGAAATAACAACGCATCAAAACCCAGAGAAGAGACTCTTCCCCCTTCTGAGGCATCAGGGAAACAGCTCATTTGGCGCCCTAGGATACACGCGGAAATACGGCGACCCAGAATAAGACTGAGTTGACTCAAAACGAAAGTGTGCTTACCCCGTGCGGAACGATGAGTCATCACACGGAAAGTGTCCACTCCCTCAAAACAAGACCCAACAACAGAGGGACTGTCACGAAACCCCAGACGCAAAACATGTGGGCATCTCTCGCCCTGACTAGAGACAATGGGGAAATGAGAGGAGTCAGGGAGTGGAAGCAGAGAGGTACAATGGAGTTGGCAGGAGAGAGAGAGATAGAGAGAGAGAGAGAGAGAGAGAGAGATAGGGAGGGGAGGAAGAAGTGGGGAGTTGAAATGGTGGAATCTATTCTGTCTGACTCACTCGACTCTTTCAACTCTCAATGTGTGCTCAACAGGCTGGAAGTGCCCTCTGATCTACCCACACATCTGCCCCAGAGTAGAGCGAATCAGTGGAACAGGTTCACTGATCAGTCTTTTAAATAGTTCGGGATCTCGGTCTTGGAGAGACCATGCGAGGATTGAAACCACTGGTAATAGGCGCTCTGTTTATCTTAGACTTCCTCCCCCTAGTTCACTTACAACAGAGCTGAAACACCCCCACATGCCTATCGCCAGCACTGAATTCCATCCAATACGGTAACTCTTCAGGGTATAATCAACCATGAATTCAGGATAACCGATAATTTTCTCGAAACTTTTATTGATCACAAAATTCTCACAAACAAACAGGGAAAATCTGTTGCAAACTCGATAATAAACTATATGAAAACACCGAACAAGTTATCGTAGTACAAGTTGAATACATTGTAGATCAAACGAAACACCGATTGAAAGATCGCCGATCAGAAGGGGTTGAAGGTTCTACCGGTGTGAAAGGACGTCTTGAGAAAATCAAATGAGAAGTATAAGATGATAAGACTAGAGAGATAGACTAGGGGTACCTACTGGGGATATTGGGGGTACTTAGCACTTAAGTACCGTAATCCTTGGTTGCTTAGTGCTTCTGGGCGAGGAGAGCGGCACGACGTTCCTCGTCTTCCCTCTTCTCACGCTCTTCCTTGCTCTCGTACACCTGATAGAGATCAACCATCAGATAAATGATTGTCAATTGATATTAATTAACTCCAATACAAGTTTGATTGAAAACATATGTGGTCAGCGCCTAACATTTAAAATAATCTCTAGAAACCCATTCAGTGCGTGAAGAAAATTACGAATTACAATCAATCAATAGCAGCTACCGTACCGTGCCGAAGACGGTGACTCCCGCAACGAGCGCCGTGATCGTGAAGAACTGCGCCATGATACGGTATCTGAGAAATTGTTATTGAGCGTGAAAAATCGGACAAGTAGTATCTGTGTTTCACAACGAACGTAAAAGTGTAATGTACACCATTGATATTGTAGCCACATTGCGGTTGCATAACAATAATTGACTATATTATGTCAATCCACTCACTGCATGTACTTCTGTGCTCCGGCCTTGTCTCCGATGAACGACTTGCGCAGCATTCCCAGAAGGGCCAACGTCGTCAGACCTAGACCCAGCACCACCTGCAATCAATTATTGGTTACTGTATCAATCAGGAAGGAACCTATTTCACAGTAACCCTCATCTACCGTACCCCTCTAACTCACTCCAGGATTGCTGACTGCCTGAGAGAGTACGCCGCTCTCCTTGGCTCCCTTCGTCTCCTTGCCTGCCTTGTATCCGATGTCCACGGGGATCGCCGGAACCTGAGAGAGAGAGAGAGAACTCATCATTAGTAAGACAGTCAAAGCAGATTCGAGAGACACAAACTTTGTCAAGGTTCATCGATGTTTCACAAAATATAGTAAAAGTTCTTGTGTTCACTATCAGATGATCATTTACATTCTTCTAGAGCCAAAGGTTGTATTTATGCTCACGAAACCATCGAATGGCCATCCGTGATGCTCATAGTTAATCTACCGTAATTGACTCACTCCTCCGGTCTTCTGGAGTCGCTGATCGTTCGCTGCTCGTTCGGGGACAACATTCATGAAGACACGACGGAAGAAGCCCATGATTAGAGTGTGAGGAGGGAGTACGGTAGGTCTGCGAAAATAGGGATTATCCACTTTCCCTTTTAATCTTTAGATATCAGCTGACTATACTGTGCTAATAGCGGCTCCTCAAATTCTAATAAAATCAATACACTCACCAGTGACTGATGTAGGCGGTTTGCGTGAAGGCTCGCGAAAGTCGAGTGAGATTCGCTGGCTAACTGAATTTGGAAGTATTAAAGCTGTAATGAAGCTACCATAAATGAATAACAAAATATGAAAAATAGAGAGAGGCCCGGATGAGGCGTCGCAGTGAGCGAGATCGATAAACTCATAATGAACAAACATACATAAATGTAAGTAAATATGTTTATTCAAACAGTACAATACCCGAATCGTTACTAACATGGCTTACCGAGTAGATAAAACGAGGCGTCATTTACAATATCCTACTAACTGATAGCTCAACTATGTGGCATTGATCTTGTTCCTATCAAGATCAAACTATGGAGATTAAAGATGGAAGATCACATCTCCTTCACGACTAGACCGGCCTCTCTGTCGCGCCTGACACGAGCCGAGTTGATGCGCTCGAAGAAATACGCCACCGAGAAGCAACCTTCAATGGGAGGGGATCATTGAAGAAAGCAAATAGTGCTTTTACGAGACTATTAAGCTAGCTGAGAGCTGATCAGTAAGGCTGACTGCTAGTTTGGACTATGCATTCCCTGGGTCAAGTGCTTTCATATTACGTGACATATCGCAATCGGAGTCACTAATAATTTAATCAAATTGCACTACGTACGTGTAAGTCTTACGCGTGCGTGATATTTGAAAACTTTTTGAGAAGAGATTTGACTAGAGTTTAGCCAAGGAAGACTGACCGATGCAGCCGTAGATGATGAAGATGACTCTCATTCGGTCGTGCATGCGGTTCATCGTGTTGTGACTGCAATGATAGAACATCATTAGCGATAAACTATATAGGACGCTCCGGTAAAATATGGTAAAAGTAGATATTGTATGGAATTGTGCAGAAACGCACTTTGAAATGAAAAATGAACAACTTACGCTACAGATTCGGGAATCTCGGACTTGTTCTTGTAGATCCTGGTCCAGACGAGGAAGCGACGCTGCCATTTCGTGGGCACGTGACCATCTGATAAATAACATGTGAATTGTTGACAGAAAGAAACACTGCAGGGTGCACTGATGAAATATCACGCAATCTGCAAGACTGGGAGAAAACGAAAGATCGTAGCTAGCATTGAAGAGCACTACCTTTATATTGTATATTGCATAGTCCCAATGATTTAGGAGAAATACACTTTGATGACAAAAAAGTACGGAGCGAGAAAGTAGATCACTCACGCTCTCCGGCGCTCTGGAATCGATGCTCATCGCGAGATTTCTCAAACTTGGCCTTGGTCGCGTACACGGGCTTGACGTACTCGACCTCACCCTTCAATTAGATAAGTTAAACCCATAAACCCGTAAATCCACGATCAAATCACCTCTTTCTTTTCTGCAGGATGGTCCTGTGGCTTGGCGGTGGAACTGAAGGCTCGCAGTCCACGCGACTGGATGGTCCGAAGTGCCACGCGACTCGACAGCATTTCTGGACAAAATAAAATCAATAAATGAAGCGGAAAACCAATAAACCGTGTAGTAGATCACAACAGACAAGCGCGCACTAATCGTACGAGGGCGCGCGACTATACTTCCCTTGGGTAAATGCAGTGGGGCGAAATTGCGAAACAATGCGCGTAAAATTTTAATATTTTAAAAATGAAATTTCCAAAGTGCATTCCTCGCATTGAACTAGCGATCACAAGGTCAGAGTACGCCCGCTGGTGCATCTCCTCTATGCAATCTGTCAGGTCACGTAGTCTCGAGGGAGAGATAGTGTGGAAGGATGAGAGACGTAGACAGAAAGTGGATCGAAAGAAAGAGATAGCACTGGGAGGTGCTCTCGTCTCTCAGATTAGGCCCAATCATAACAGTTTCTTGTCACTTTCCCATTCGTTCCATCGCTCACTCCCACTCTGATCTACCATTCAGATGCTGAGTCGTCTCTCTACTAGATCTAGACTCTTCTCTTCCATCTCCTTAGTCGAGCTCAGTCAACACCCCAAAGCTGGCACCTGTCTATCCATCGACCTCAAAAATGGTTTAAAATTATTCCAAAGCCGGATAAAGCCCAACTTTTTTCAGGCGGAGCAGACGCCAATGTGAAAGTGCCCTTGGTCTGGTTTAGAGATCACTGTCGGTAGGTCAAAACACACCTTGATATATCGATAAAAACTGTTTCAGAAGTACCAGCGCCTACAATCACTCTACGAATCAACGCAAGTCCAAAATGCTCAATCTCCAAGAGGAATCGCGCATCTCTGGAAGGTGAAGCATACTGTAGATATCGTTGCAAGACTCTGATCAGGGACGCCGTTACCTACGATGGAAAGCAACTATCGATCAACTGGGAGGATGGGCACAAGTCAATGTTCGATTCGGATCTTCTTATTCAGATGCTGGTCAAACCAAAGCAGGCACGAGAGAGAAAAAAATATCAGTTAGCGATTGCATGAATCATAATTAAGAAGCATCCGAGAAATCTCTACCATCTCTGGGGCAAATCCGACATTGGTGCACTACCCATAGTCAATAAGTAGGCAAGAAAGAAGTGCCTTTTTATCTCAAGAAAATTCCAGATCTACTTTTTCATTCCCCGAGTTCTCTCGTAAGTTCGCGCAATTCGGATTCGTCTCTGTCGATGGAGTGGAGCACACGCCTGAGGCTACGGAAGAGTGAGATATTCCCTATTCCCACGTCTAATTTAGTGAGAGTGAAAGAATTGAGAATGAGAGAGAGGAAGTGTAAAGCGAGACAATCAGACAGAGAAGGAATCGCTCGCACGAAGTTCTAGCGCACATAACTTGAGCAAGGAATGGCCTAGGGATGACGCAATGCTGAGAGACAAGAAATGAGTGATCCAAGATCATTCCAGATTCGTCCGTTCGATCGGGACCATTCACGACACCTACTACGGCGCCTTCTGGGTCTTCGATAACAACGCAGAGGCGCAGGTTCGTACCAACTCGTTGCTAACGACAGTAAGTCTGACAGGATAACTACCACGAGGATACGGCCTACTCTAATGAGGAGATCGGCCCACACACCGATGGCACCTATTTCCCCCAGTCACCTGGCATCCAGGTACGGTAATCGGCCAATACCGTAATCTCAAAGCCGTGACCTAGGTGTTCCACTGCCTGCGACCGGCGGACAAGGGAGGCGAGACCATGCTAGTCGACGGATTCGCGGCTGCGGAAAAGCTCAAGCAGGAGGTTTGAGAGAGAGAAGCAAAGATCAAAGATCAACCTCTTGCAGAACCCCTCAGCCTACCGTATCCTATCCACAACACCCATCGATCATCACTACATCGAGAAAGGTACAATAGTCAATCGATAAATGCGAAGAGAGAAAAAAGGATAATCAGGAGCTAACCCACTGTTCTCGTGGTCGCCTTCTCGGCCGGTGATCGAGTTGACTGCCGATGGAGGCTATGCCCAGATACGGTAGGAGAGACGAGATCGATCGATAACTGACGACTACGGTAGACTGCCGGGCTGAGATGAGTGGAATGAATGGGTGGTCTTGATGGGAACACAGAGTCAAGGGGCGCCACAATATTTAGATGCGCGAAGGGAAAGAAGCGAATAAGAATGGAGAGTGGAGAGAAAGCGTTTGGAAAGTGTGCTCGGATAGAATCAGAGAAGTGCCCGGAAATGATGAAAATAGAGAGCAAACGAGGAAAAAAGGGACGAAGGCGCGAAATGAACAGAGGGCAAATGAGATCGCGATGGGTGCTTGAATGGAGGATGACGATGATGACAAATCAGACAGAGACTACAGGCGAGTAGATCAAGGGTAGGGATGAGACGGGAGAAAGACTGGAAAGGGACTGGGGGAATGGGCAAGTGGTCAGAGTTCTCTCTAACCGAACGAGAAGATAGAAATGGCGTAAACAAAAAGGACACGAACGCGAGCACAAAGTGAGTACGTCACCATAGATCAGTGGATAGAATAAGAGATCTTCGAATAATAGACTAGTTATGATGCAATACTAGTGCACTGAGGTTCACAGCTTGAGAGGCGAGACCTCCCCTTTTATACTCCCCAGTGGGCTAACTGTGGTGTGTCCTGCCTACGTGCATCTCTACAAATTGATTGTACTCGGGAAACTCGAGAGACTAGCCATATGCTGTCGGACCCGCCTCCTCAACCCATTCCACACCCTTTTGCACGTAGGAGATGACGTCTCCGAGGAGAGATATAGAGGAGAGAGGAGGGAGGAGAGGGGGTTAGAGGAAGACGAGAGAGTGGCGAGAAGGGGGAGAGGAGGAAGAGAGACGATGAGAATTCGCTCACTAGAAACTAGAGCGGGGAAGGGCGCGGAGAACGATCGGGTGGTTTCTTTGGCCCTGATCGAGTTGGACTGATCTTATTATGAGTACATGCATTGAAGGCTTGGAGTTTCGTTGATCATTACGATGAATGATCAAATGATTATTTGTGACAATTCAAAGATGATGAGGAGGGGGGGATGATGACAAACGGAAGGTGTGTAATGGTGAAAATAGAGCAAGTATTGAGAGGATATAATCTTTTTTTCACTTTTTGAATGCAATTGGAAAACTTTCTTCAACACTCTTTTGAATGCCCTCTGAAACATACCCGATTCAGCTTCAATCCATACGATCGCGCTCCTCTTCGTCTCTCGCTCAATGGAGGGAAGGGACTGTCGAAGCCAGAGGACATCGTAGAATTCTATCAAGCGTATCAGGTAGGTCAACGCCACTCAAATGTATGCAAACTCCAATTTCATGATCATTTCTCAATTCACTATCCGCACCTACATAAATATGGAGAATTAATCACGAAATAACGCAGAGATTATTATTATTTCTTTTAAATCGCAGGCCTTCTCTCGAATTTGTTACGATCCAGAGATGGCAGTCAAGATTCAATTGTTGCCCGGCACGGTGAGAACTCCATGATTATGTTTTCAATATGAACTCATTATTCTCGCCCTCTCTCGCGAGATGCCCGGTGGCTCTTTCTTCGAAATTATTGGAAAACCAATAATTCTCAAAAAGAAAATATTGCTAGTAGTACACAATTCTAGTCACTATCCCTACTATGGAATTGTAATTTCTCATTCTCAGGTCATCTTCATCGACAATCTCCGAGTGATGCATGCTCGCACCGCTTTCTCCGTAAGATATTAATTAATTAATTAACTAAATGATTAAACGAGCAAAAATCATCAAAATAACGGGAACTGCCTCTGCAGGGCTACCGTCAGATGTCCGGGTGCTACCTCTCCAGAGACAACTTGATGGTCAAATCGAGACTGCACATCGAGGAGAGCATCCGACTTCAAGTCTGAATGAAAACTCATTCCATAGCACATTACAGTGTATCATTTGTGACTCCCAATGAACTCTCGATCACTTTATCGCGAAAGATTCGTTGTTGACAAATATGTGCTTGATTGGAGGAGGGGGAAGGATGGGGAGGTATATTTACAGTCAGCGGGGTTGATCACAGAGGTCCTGGTGTGAAGCGGGGCGAGGGATGGACTAGAAGCCGGATTGCCGGGCAGGGGGAGAAAACGTGGTCTAGCAGTGTGATATGCTCGAGAAACGATAGGAAGTTGAGGAGACAGAAAGATTGTTGAGTCGTGAACACAGATCGAGAGATAATATCTGCTATTGCTTGCGAGTCGGAGATTTGAGGAGCACTTGTACTGACAACAAAATTGTTCAACAACAAAATAGCGTAACCCGGACTAGAAGCGATGGGAGGCAAAGGGGAGATCATGGTGGTGTAGTCACGACGAAAGGCCAAGACGACCTTTCCGAATCGTCGGTTGGTCAAAAACTGAACAGAGAGTAAGCAAGCACCGGGAGGAGACAAGAGAGTACTCATGATAAGTAAGTGAAGAGCTGAGTGAGGGAAGGGAAGGTGTACACCGTATCGGGGAACCAATGCCGGGGAATAGACAGTCAGAGCCGGAGCCGGCTATTTTGCCTCGATCTCCTTGTCCTGCCGGCTTTTCGGCCGTCGGAAGGAGTTGCGAAGAGACTGGCGGAAGGAGGAACGAGTAGTGGAGGAGGGAGGACGAGAGGTCAGGGAATTGCGATGGTTGAGAGCTGCGAAGGGATTTTATTACTGCAACATTTTATTTAATAGTTTTTCACTACTTCAAGAGGTCAACAAATCGAGCTCTTGAGCAAAACTATATTCATAACCACTAAGTGAAACATATCACATATTATGTACAATTGCGAACGTGGAAATCGAACGCTGCCCAGCGCTTCGTTGTTTTCTCTCAATTTTCCCGTAAAATCAGAAATAAATAAAGACAAAGATACCATCTCCATTCTCATTTGGATGTTCCTTGTCATCTTCCTTCTCGAATTGTCGATATTCGGGACTATTCATGTACCAATGGAGGAGGAGATCGTACAGATACTTGTATTCGTCCTGCAGTTATTTAAAATATATTGTATTCTAGATTTTCAACTTGAATGATCTGCAAAAATACCTTGATGTCAATGAGCTGAGGTCGATTGATTCGCATCATCTTCACTGCGTGGAACACGTCCACCTACAAATAATCTGTTATCTGTTCCGGAAGAGAATGCCGTTATATAAATAACTTTTGATGTGTTTGTACAATTTTATATGATTTTAAAAATTGAATATGTTAAAATCATACTTCATGATCAATATCCATCTGATCGATACAGACATTCGCACCGACAAAGACACCACAGCGAGAGTAGCCATTGCTGGAAATAAATCGATTTATTCCAACTGTTTTATTGTTAAGAATTCTATAAAAACAACTTTTTGTCTAGCTAACAACAAGTCTTGCAGTATTCTGAAAGACTAGGTATTGCTGATTCCAGTAAAATTATAAACCCATGTTCATTGCTTTTCAATATGAGCATTTTTTTTAGAGATTACATTGATTTGTTTTTCGTTATTGAAAATGAACTGACTGGCTCATGACAATGGTCGGCTTTGTCTCCGGACGATCGGGCGCTCTTTTCCGCCAACTCCGGGCCATTTTGATGACATCGATGAGACCCGAGGTGGAGAGAGGCACTTTCGATTCGAGAGGCCACATTCGCACCTGAATTCACGTTGTTTTCATTTCACACTTACCCAATATCAAAACGTCATTCTAATGATGAAAAGGACGATTAATTATGACTTCTTTAAACGGATGAGATTTTTTTTCATTGGGAAAATATCCTTCAATCTCTAGCACCAGTGACAGTGGTAGAATCATTAGAAGGATCATGAAACAGACTTGAATGACACAGCAGATTCTGACTTCTGCCTCGATTTGCTGTTGACTGGCTCCAGATGACATGATATCAGAGATCATGAAGGTCTGCAAAGATCAAAGATCATCCCCTCCCCATCGCCGATCACGAGGTGTTGTTGCAATCAACCCAGAGAAAGAGTTACAGTCGGGTACCGTACCCCGTGCTGCAGGGTACGGTACCCTGATGGAGGAGGAAGGACGCAAATCATAGGAGTGAGCTGTATTCGGACCGTGTTTTAGGCTGTGGAGAGAGAGCGGATTCATCATATACGGTAGATCAAAGAGAGTGGAAGTGTAAGCGAAAGGATACAGAAGTTAGTTTGGGTCACAAGCGCACACCGAACCACTTTCCGGCTCTGGTTTGGCTACGGTTCTGGCTCGCTGTGCGCATCGATGTGAGGAAATGTTAGTGAACGCTGGACTGTGGAGGGTGCGGACTAGGACCAGGACCGGAGACGGAACCGGCAATTAGCACGAGCACGGACACACACACGATGGACCAATCGACGGACCAGCTTCTGGACTTGATCACGAGACGGATCTGCATGCGTCGGCTTGCGATTGTTGAGCAGCCGCTGAATGTCCGCGGCGCCCTTCTAAAACACGGACACGGTCATGCTGAAGACTTGCCGGCACTGGATGAGAGCCAGCAAGACTAATCGACGGAACCGGAAATATCAGAAAACAACAGAGGGTAATGGAAATCGGAAATAAATAAGAAAGAGTAAACACAGTCTAAGCGGCTGTTGATTTTCCGAGTTATTTGTTACTGACCCGCTCTCTCTGACAAGTTCACTATGAGGGGAGAAGGGACACTAGAGGAAGGGACGGAGAAACATTGGAGAGATCAAAGATCAAAGATCAAAGAGCATCGGGACGCGGACCGTGGTCTTACAAGCTTATTCTCTTCCTTTTCCTCCGCGGTAGCAGGTTTGCCACCGTTCTTGTCTTTGCGCACTATCGGAGTGACTTGGTGCGGCTGAAAAATCAACAACCGCTCGCTGAGGAGAGAAACACCAGGAATGAGGAAGAAGTTAAGATGGAGTGAGTGTCGGGATGCCGCAACCAACTCTTAGTCTGGGTACACTAGGGCACGCTGGGCGGGGTGGAACTGTTTAAAAAATATTTTTTTGAAACGTTTATTCAGTTCGACCCCTCCCAACGCGTGAATTCCTACAAAAACGAGGCGTCTCTCTCTCCTTAGGGGGAATGAGCACCCGAACTGAGAAGGGGTGAGATGAGGCATCACTCGAGAGTGCTCTCTGTGCTCACATTGAGCGCCTCCTCAAAGAAGTCCGGAGGGGGCGGAGGTGGAGGGGCGGGCTGGGACCGGGCACTCTTCGGTGGCGCCGAGTGGGTGGCCCTTCGCAGTCGACGAGGCGGCGCTCGAGGTGGAAGCCCCGCCCCCTTCTGGGCCTGTTCCCTCAGCCTCTGAACGAAGGTCTCGTCGTCGACGTCGTCGCCTTCTGATTCCTCGAAGACGTCGGTGGTGGAGTGACGGACTTGTCCCCGGTACTCCCTCTTGAATCGGAATGATTGGCCGAGAGGAATTGCTCTTGGGGGAGGACGATAGGCGGGATGGCCTTCGAGGGTGGGCAGTTTGGGAGGGGCGGAGGGACGGCCGAAGCCGAAGAATCGAGCTGGCGAGCCGGATCGAGAGTCGGCCGGACTGTCGTTGCCTGTCTACAGAGAAGAGAACCACTCTCACACTCGTTTTGACTCTCGAATATCGATTGATGGATTTGATGGTTCATCTCGAAATGGGAAGCCTCTAGCATGCGCATGCTATACGTACCTTGCACCATCACTAGGCAATCGAGAGAGAAAGAGATAACGATAGTTATTCTACGGAGAAAGCAAGGCGGAGGTTCGCCGAAGCAACACGAAAGCTGTTGGAAGAGGCGGAGAAAGAGAGTAGAGATCATATATCAAAGATCATTTTCTTGGTTGGACTCACCCTCTTCATCACTTTGACCATATGGGAGGTCATGGAGGGATACTGATGGTAGTTGAGAACTTCCACCACAAAGGGACCGTAGTTGGCCTTGCCTTTATTGTGGATGAAGGTAGGGTACATCTGAAGGGGTCGAGATCAAAGATCAGACTACAAACTATGATACGAACCCGATTGCTGCCTTGATTGGAGAGATTTACGATCGTGTGACAGGAGTGATCGTAGACGAGTGTCCAGAACGAATCGAGCTGCAGAGATCAAAGATCAGAGATCAAAATCAAATTTTAAACAAGATCATATATCAATATCAAAAGATCAAAGATCATAGAAAAAAATCAAATAAAAACCCACAGTGCTCTGCTTTGGCCACTCAGTAACGATGAATTCGGCTTTACGCGTGAATCCATCGACCTAAACAATTTTTTGTTTCCTTGATTATATTTTGAAAACATGCATGGCAAGGACGAACGTTTCTTTTGAACTTCAAAAGAGATCTACCTCAACGGCATTGATGTACGTGTAGTCTTTGCTCTCGCCATGTAACGTCTGGAGGTACGGACGAGCGTGATCCGCTGGAAATAAATATATGTATTTTTGCTCATTTAATTACTCGTTTTTAGTGAGATTTTTATTCAAAGATTGAATAAACATACGCGGTACGACCATGATATCCCTATTCTTTCCTCTGTTCTCCAATCGATGGCCTCCTGCACAATCGCCGATGCGAAGGGTGTTCGTCAACATCATCAACAGCTGAAAATCGGAGGAGTTTAGCGGATGAAATGAGACGATTCAGATGTGTTTCATAACTATTATTTCAGGATGGATTTTGCTATCACTATTCCTTTTCTAGAATCAATTCCAAATAAATCAAAATACCCTAGCAATAAAAAATAACGTAACAATTCAAACCTTGTTCTCATGTGAGTCTTGGGTCTCCATATTCTGTCTATCACTCTTCTGTCTGTACATCGAACTTCGCTCCTTCAACTTCTGCATCGCAATCGGCTGGATGTTGCACATAACCGCCTGCAATTAAGGTGATTGACCTATCTTATTCTCCGGCTCTAGACTGGTTCAATACATTATTCAACGCATTTGCTGCTATGTTTCTATTCTTGGTTGTAAATTTCCCATTCCAAGCTCTGCCTTTCAAATAAAAAATCAATTTCTCGAGATATTCGATTGAAATGACGTCATACTTCAGCAAGAGCATCGTAGATGAATTGATACTGTCCGACTGAGTCGATGAGATGCGGTCGAGCGGCCACCAATTGCTTTGCGTAGTCGAATACGTCCAGCTGGTAAATTAATCGATGAATATCTCACAAAATCAATAAAGTTTCAGGATCGAAGGCAGGTATTTCTCTGTTTTGACCAGATTTTGAAAATCGTAACAGGAGAAGAATAGAAAGCAGATGAATACTCCAAAAAAGTGCCCGAATGTCCAACCTGTCCAGTCTTCTTCATCAACTCCAGATTCGCATCCAACGCACAGAATGCTCCCGATCTTCCCGCGCCATTGCTGAAAAGATTCTGAATTCCACCGGGAATTCTCAGTTTCCAATCGATTTCTTTGCTCGCCATCGATCAATTCTCGCCGCCTTTTTCTAATGGAAAGTGCGCTTGCGCCAGCATAATTATTCTTTCAATAGAGAGTGAGGAGAGAAGGGAGTTCGAAGGAGGGAGTTTGGTTGGAGAGAAGAGAAGGGAAAGTAGAAACTGCTCCGTTTCATTCAAAATGTGAGTGGGCGTCGACAGATTGACATCACACCCTCTACTTCATCCATGTTTTCCCGTCCCTCCTTTATTCTCGAGGGCACGGTTCCGAGATCTTAGTGGAGATTGTATCTGACCCTGCGCTTTTCGAGAATTTCTCGCGCGTTCCTTTGTGCTCGAAGGCCATTTTCTCGGCTCTATCTCACTCCGCATGTTCTTCCCTTCTATGAGGTCGTGTTTCCGGTCCCTTCCTTCTCAATTCATCAAAGTTATGACGGGGGTACTCCTTCCATGCTGCTCCTGTCTGATTGATACCACTTTGTTCCCCTTCTATTTCTCAACTTCGATTGCTCAGGGGAGGTCAACAATTTGCCAATTCTTCCGTTGTATCCTATTGGAAATGAGCTACCTCGTATCAGAGTTAATTCGTGAAATTATTGTCCATCGCATAACATTTTCCTTCCCGGTTCCAGTCAATCTTTCGACCTCGTTAAAGAGTAAATCCCTCACCTTTTGTACTAAGCGCTAGATTCCTTCGCGTTTTCTCCCCCCTGCAAGCTTCGCAACAATAGACACTGAACTTGACCCGCAAACAGCATCCTGAGAGTAAGCGAGAGGGTCAACCCCCCATGACTTTCTCCCATCCTTTCACCCACCGAACGAGATCTCGCAGCTGTTTTGAGATCCGGGCTCCATAAAAGACTATCTGAGCTTGCTCGAACCTCTCAAACCTTTTGGTCAACTGGCCTTGGTTTTTCGAGAAACCGAACCTCGCTGACCTTCCCGTTCGCAAACCCCTCTTGAGTCTCTTTCAATGCCTTTGCATGTCTCGACAACCTTGCATTTAGCCACTTTGTTGTTCCATTACAGTAGTTTATGTCTCGAAACAACCACGCAACAATCACCAAGAATTTTATTTACCCCCCCCCCCCCCCCCCTTCAAACAATGCTTCCAAATGGGAACTAAACATAGCCAGGAGGAATACCAGCAGTAGGCTGCGCCCTTTCTGCCAATCGAATCATCATGCCTATAATTCTTCGCTCCTCACTCAAACCAGGATGGGTTTGGCCCCTGTCAGCCCCTCTATTAGCCCTATTACGTCAGCCCTCGCACTTTTGCCATGCGGAGAGGCTAAAGCGCGATTGCAAGTCCATACCTTTCGCGCTCTTCGAAAGGCTGTAAAAAACACTACTATCCGAGATTGAAACCCCTCGTTTCCCAGATGCGATCGATATTCCTGCTCCTCCTCCTTCTGTCAGTTATCTACCCTGTCGGGAGCGCTAAAAGGAAACGTGAGTTCGCCAGTTCCTTTCCACTTGAACAATCGTTTCCGAATGATTGAAAGATTCCTTTTCTAGTTCAAACAATGTTGACTGAATCTCTGAATGTATTCATTGCAGAACAGGGTCGATTCCGCATCCGTCGTGCTCCTTCCTCCTTCACTCTCGCTTATCTGCAGAGAGATGCAGAGACGGAGAGCGATGAGATATCATCCGTGCCCAGGGAGCAGATCAGACTTCCTGGTGAAATGTTTTTCGCCCCTTTTTCATGCGAGCAACTGCTGTTTCTCTAGTGCTTGGCGAGGAAATACGTGACATAATGTTGTAGAACGTGAATTTTGAACTTTTGTTTGAACGAGAAATGCAGCTACAGGGTGACGAAATATAGCTATTGAAATGTTTCAGTAATTAGGAAACGATTGTTCAAAAATGCAATGGTCAATGTCATTCAGAAGGCTCTCGACGTCGAGATTTCGTCGTCAACGACGCCAAATGTCTGGCGAGATGTAACAAGGAGCTGACGACGGGCATGGATATGGTCGATGTGCGTGAGGGACAATTTGGAATGTGCACTTGTCACCTATCTTTAAACATGTGATGTGCACAATGCACCACGCTCTAATGCTGATTTTCAGGCGCACACAGCCTTCGGGAGCATCGACGTGCCTTCCGTAATGTCGGCCAAGGTTTCCGGTACCGAAATCGGATACCGTAACCAAGGACTCCCATTCAGGATCTGGAGCTGTTCTGCTCGCTGGACGCGGCTCACTCTCAATGTATTGATGACTGCGGATACTCAGTCCAATTCAATCTGAGGGAGTACATCTGCAGAAGGAAGAGACAAGAGGTTAGCGAGCGCTTGAATGAAGGGAAAGCGCAGCAACTATCACCGTCGCTTGCCTCATACAGCGACTGTTAACGATACAGAAAAATTGCGTAAGACTCTATAAGATAATGACAATCATTCGCAGATGACGGAGTTCATTCCGTGCTATCGTGCCACAGCTCCCTTCCTCACTCGCTACTGCAGACCGCGTTGTGGAGCGTATGAATTTCCAAAACAGATACATTTTAATGTTTTCGAAATGCAGATACCACGCCCTCGAGCACTCGACGCAGGGCTACGGGGCCCGGTGCCGTCAACTTCTCTGCGACCACACCTGCACTGAGTATCTACTACGGTAGGGAGGACACCGATAATCGATAACTGACTTTATTTCAGACGCGTCTGTGGCGCCGAGGAAGGCAGACGAGCGTCTGATTTTTTGCTACATTTTTCTAGGATTCAGGTTAAATAAGAGCCTACAATGTGAGTAAAAGAGGCGCTTTTAGGTTGATTTCTGGATCTCAGACTACGCTCGAGTGCAGAGGGTGAATGCTGCTGAGGTGAAGAGTAGGACTAGCAGAATTACTATCAATTGGTTGAAGGAATGTCTGGGAATCTAGAGATATGAATTGGATCTCCGCTAGATCCCTCAAAAGTGTTCAGAAATAGAGGAGAGATAGGATGGTGCAAGATCTCTGCAGATATCAGAGTGTGGGTACTTCTCGGTTTTTCTCCCTCAGCCCATTCTGCAAACTTTGTTCCCTCCTCTCTTATCACCACTTTTTTCTCCGTTCGTACTGCAGTGCAAACCTTCTCGGTCAAACTTCATCCTAAATCTAATAACGTTACAGAAGCACAATTCAATCAATAATCCCTATTCCTTTTAGATCTACCCCTCTCAGTGTCTCCGTCTGCACTGCGACGGATTCGATCTCAAGAACTGCCCGCGCATCCAGAGCCGCACACTAGCGAGAAAACACACCAATTAGGAAACCTCGACTACCGGACACTACAGGTCTCACCATGTCCAATAACGGGTCTTGATAAATATTGTTTGATCGTATTTTTGTTAGGATACGGCTGATTAGTTATTGAAAAAATTGAATCTTTTAATCTTTCAAGGTGCTTTGAAACATATCCGCAAATTGTCTATGATGGAGCGATTGAAGGGGAAATACCAACGAAAATAAGATCGATGACTAAGTAAGAAAACGAGAACCTATTTTTTATTCACTGACCTGCAGTGAACGATGATGGGGGCATCGGCGTAGTTCTTCTCTGTGAATTGACGGACTCGTCGTCTGACAAGAATAAGCGTCAAAATGGAGAAAACAAAGACGATAATCATTGTAATCTCAGTTTCTGACACGGTACTCCATCATCTCTAGGCCTTAGTTTTTTCTTCAAAATGACCGAAATATTGTAAACTTGGGTGAGAAAAATAGGTAACCTCAATTCGATGAACGCAGAGATATATGGGAACGAGTCGAGCTCCCACTCGGTGAAGTGGAAGTGCTTGATCTGCAAGTTTGTATTTTCATAATAATTGTCCTTTTATGAAAACATACGATTCTCGTTTCTAGTCCGCCTTCTGTTTGCTTCGTTAGTCGGAATGTTCGAATGACCTGAACGGAAAAGGATTGAATTACTCTCAATACCATCACTTTGATCTGCTCGTTGATTTATGATACAACTTCATAAATCTCACGAAATGCGCGTATGTTTTGGCCTCAAGCGTTTCAACTTCGATTTCGTCGAACTGGAACTTGTTGAGTGGCCAGTATTGCAGACACATCACCTGGAAAGATTCAATCATCCCCATCGTTCCTAAATATTTACAGTTTTAGAAATCACTCTTAGTTTGGAGAATGAAGTTTTCATCATTTTGAATGACCATCACACCAGGGTTGGGCGTTAAATGTAAATTTAACGGATCCGTTAAACTGTTAAATTAACTGTTCAAAATCCGTTAAATTCCGTTAAATCCGTTAAAACCGTTAAAATTTTTCAAAAAGTGTTTCTGGCTATCAGATACACATTTTTTTTTATCACCAACGTTTCGTTTATTATCTAGATGAGCACATTAGAACATTTCGATGTTAATAAAGTGCTACAAAAATGGTTGTTCCGTGTTGCAATTTTCTGGGTTCGCGAGTGAATGAATTTTCCTACTAAAATGTTTTTTTTCGGACGGAACAACACAATTTTTTAACACATAAATCTTGCAAACTATCAGTCAAATTTGTTTTGAAACTCGAAAATTTGATTAAAATATACAGTTTTGGCCCATTTCATGTCGAATCCAGCTAAAAAAATTTTAACGGAATTATCGGATGAAAGTTAACGGAATCCGTTGCAAGTAAATTTAACGGATTGAAACCGTTAAAACCGTTAAACCGGTAAATCCGTTAACGTTAGTACCCAACCCTGCATCACACGGATTTTCATCGGCTTCGTGATCTGAATTGAATATGAAAGAAACAAACCCTCATGAAGTCGAAGACCTTGGTCAACATGACTATGCAGTTGCTTCCCAATTCCCATACCATCCTCCAGAATTCGGCATTCATCGGTTTGCTCTTGACTGCTTGGGTCACGACATACGCCCGTTCTCGAAGCCATGACTGCAAATGTTCAGTTTCATGAACGTGAATATCAGGAGCAAAATCGAAAGAAGTTTTGATGACTTCTGACAGCAAATACTATTTTCACCAATTTTATAAACGGAAAAAATTAAAGAATCAAGTGTGCTCACGTTGACATAGCTTGCATTTATGTACGTTGTTCGATCCTCCTCATTTCCGTTGAGTGACTTTAGAATAACTCGATTGCTATCGTACGGTAACGTGTCCTGTAAAAATTTTCATTAATGTGTTTATAGATTGTTTGCGGAAACACTGGCTGAGTTTCTCCGAGTATTGGATCAAAATCAATTGCAAGTGAAACATCAATATTTCGAGAGAATGTAACTCCTCACCGGATAAGGATTGCGATCGCCCATACTCGCTCCGACCTCAGTCTTCGCTTTGTTTGGATCGATCGACCGCTGTATCATCTGGAATTGCTTGGTGATGATGCAATCCATTCCATCAATTTCCCCCTCGCCCCCCCCCCTACCTTCCGCCCCATTGTCTCGAGTGTCAAGGGCGTGGAATTCTTACACTTCCGGGCTGTTTTGACCTCCGGCTCATTTGCATACCACAGATTCCGTGGATAACTTCCGGATGATCAGAAAGACCGGAAGTCCATGAATTCCTCGATATCAAATCGGTGACTTGACTGATTTTCCATCGTAAAACAATCATTTTCCGAGCAAATCTCAAGCATTTGTGTGAAATTTGCTCATCTTGCGACTAATAACTTTCTAATATTTCCGATCTCTGGATCTCCAGCAGGCATCTCAGGGCTAATAGCCTCAACTCGAGTTATTCTCGTCTCTCTCGTCTTTCTCCTCTCACTTTTGTCGTGGTGCCTACGCTAGGGCCTCATCTGGGGAAGGAGGGGAGAGGCTACGCAGTGTAATCAGAGGTTAGAGAGAGGAGGAGAGGGGAGGGAGAGGTGAGAGAGGGGGTGAGGATAGAGAGACGAGATGGGTTCGAGAGTACGCGATCAGTTTAGTTTTTGAGCCGAGGAGGGCCCATCTCTCTCTCACTTGATGTGGAAGTGAGAGGAGGAGGAGAGAAGAGAGGGGAGCAAGGGACGAATCAAACAGGTGATTGGGAAGGATAATAGTAGGGAATTATCAAGTGAAGCAAGTGAAATGCGAGCATAATCACAGACTTTCCGTCATAATTTGCATCATCAAACGCTGAGATCCGAACAACATTATTTTCGGAATGTCACGTTCTAGAGATGATCTTCGAGAGACAAAAAAAAGAGAAAGAAGAACGCAACGCTGAATTTTTGACAGATATACTTTCTTCTAAAAGCGGCGTGAACTTTTCTTGAAATTGATCATTTACTCTGAGATTCATAGGTGTACTTCAAGAAATTGAAGCGAGTGCAACCCACCAGATATTCTCCCTTGAACAGTATCCGCTTCTTTCTTCTCTCAGTGACGTACGCCACGAATTTGGAAGCGTCGATGGGCGCAGTCGGGACTGCTTGCATCGCCTTCTCTTCTTGCACTGAAATTAATCAGATTTTCCTCTTATTTTAAGTATTTTAAATACTTTGACCCCTTTTTGACCCCATTTGAACCGCAAACGGGCAGTAGCAGTACATCGCTTTATCAGAATGGCCAGATGGTCGGAGATGTCGAACCAGGCGAGTGGCGGCTCTTGGAAGAGGTGGTCGGACGAGGTCATCGTTACGAGGAGGGAATCAGAAGGCTGGACGGAGGGAGACACTAACGCCTTCTTCGGGGGGGGGGGGGCTTGACGCAACACACGCTTGAGCAAATATCGCAGACCAAAACGACGAAATCTTATAGGCGCATGTCGTTGCTCGATGTGTATCTCGTTTTCTTCAATCCACACTGCTTCCGGAAGTGAGGACTGCGTCGTTTTGACGACGTTATCGTTGAAGATGAAGAAGATAGTGAACGGATGTCGATTGGATTGTGAACGGAAGACGTTATCGTCGATGATAGACTCCGGAAGACGTCGACGTGGACTATGGAGGAGAGTCTCTCCCCTCTCGGGGTTCTGAGAGAGGCAGAGGAGTCTGTGCATATCAGATGCCTTTCTGGACGTCTTTCTCAGCCCCCATATCCGGTATATGGACTGGACTGACTGACTGATTAATGTGTTCCGTTCGTAGTGTTGTTCCGTGTGCGTGTGTCTTAGTCTTTCTCTGGATATCAGGTCGGAAGAGGTGGAACGAGTGGAACGATTAATCATCGGGAGAAGAACAGAGAGGCGTGAGATTCTCCCAGTGCAGAGAATCTTCACTGATAGATGAGCAGAGAGAGAGAGAGAGAGTGGGGGAATCGATAGGAACAACATGTTTTGAGTAGAGGTTCAATGAATGAGAGGAGGAAGTACCACATGCTCAGATACCAATCTCTTATGATAAACGTTGTCTGGGTTTAGGCACAGTCGCATATCTCATGGAGTATTCTCTGGATTGGTCGGTCATAGTGCTCCATAATACGAAATGCATGGTAGGGAGAAAGGGGGCGAAGTAGAGACAGAAAAGCACCGACTCGAGAAGGGAAAGAATCTTCAGAAGGGAGTTATTATCTACCGTGCCCCTTTAACCTTATTATTGGAGGGGAAAAGCAGCAACGGAGTAATCAATCTTCCCATCTTGTTTTTGCCTGTCTAAACTTCTTTGAACAATGAAATCGAATCGCATCTCATTCTTGCCTCGACACTTTCCTCGAACTAACGATGACCTACGCAAAAGACAACTGTCTCCATCTTGAAGGGGGCATCACTCCCCCACTCTGAGTTCCACTTTTGCTCCATTTATCAACCATTCTACACTCTGTTTCCGCCTTTTTGAAGATGAGAAACGTCGTCAAAGTCAAGAACATAATTCCCTCTCCGTGTCTCATCACTCAATGAAGATTCTATCGATTGAGAAGGTGATGGGTGGAAAAAAGAGAGATGAGATGGGATGAGTTAGAGAGGGAAGAGAGGAGAAGGGAAGGGAAGAGAAGGTATCCAGTGATTGGAGAGAGAGAGGGAAGAATGGATACTACATGATGACATGTAAACAGCAAATGATCCAATACTTTTCATTGGACGTTCTCATTGGGCAATAGCAATTATGAAGACGGTCATATAATTATAATTATAATTAATTATAATCATCAGAATTAATTGATAATTAATTATAATTTGTTGCTTTCACCGGATAAACATGATACCCGCACAGGTTCCCTCAAAATCCAGTCACTTGAGAAAGGGCGTAATTGATTCTGATGATCAACGCGAATCGTCATTTGTACTTCGCCATTGTCTCTCATAGACTTGGTCTTCGTCATGCTAAAATTCCGCTGTTTAGAGCGCAGGTATTCCAAATAGCCCCCGCTCCCCCCCCCCCCCCAACTAAATATGCTATTGGGTACATACTGTCAATGAAGAGAAGAGAGGAGAACAATAAACGCGAGTGGAAAAAAACGAAGCAAATGGACAGCAAGCGAGCGAACGAGGATATTTAGCTGGAGAATCAGGATTTACGTTGAGAAAACGATGAATTAGCGGCGCCAGATTCTCGAGTCGCTCACCATTCTGTATTGCCCTGTGGATGTTACTAGGTTGCATGGCAGCCCATGTTGACTTGACCCTCCTCCTCCGTCGATTCTTCTTCAACGACGGAGCTGGATTGAGGGCCGGAGTCGACGTCGAGGCTATTCCATGAGAGGTGGAGGCACGAGAATCCGCACCCTGTGCAGACACTAACTTGGACTGAACATCTTGGCATGAACATTCTCGTCTTCCAGATCAAAGATCAAGCGACCATCCTACCTGTCGGAATGCCTCAACGACGAGTGACAACTCGGATACTGATCGCTCCTTGAGTCTGGCCATGAAAGAGAGTCGTCGGGCGGGATTGGGACTGGTGTCGGGCGTCAAGAAGGACGACGACGACGTGCCCGGCACCGCCAACGTCGCCATTCTGGTCCCCGTCGCCAGATTGACGTCGACGTCGAGGGCAGAGGGAGGAGGAAGGAGACGCCTGAGGGGGATGAAGGGAGAGACTGATCCCGAGAGGAGAAGGAGACGAGCAGATCAATAGACGATAGGGAGGGAGATGGAGTGTGTAGGGCAGAGGAGGAGAGAGGGGAGGAGGAGAGGAACAGAAGTCTTCCCTCCACTCACTCCCCCCTTCTCTCTCTCTCGGGCCCGTCGCCAGCCCCGAAATTGCTGCTGTTGGAGCGCCCCGAGAAAAGGTGAGATGATGGTAGGGCGAGGAGAGCCGTACTTAGCGCAAGCCGGAAACCGGGAATTAGCCAGCGCCGCTATTTGCGGATCTAAGACTCACCGGCTGAGGGTGTAGCGACGCAGAATCGCATGGTAGATGACGGAATGTTAGTGAATGGCAAGGGGAACGCCAGTGAGCCTCCCTCTCCCTCCCCATTCAGATGGCAGGGAAAGCCCATTCATAGATCGAAGAGGGTTATTACCAATCGCGCCCAGTGTGAACGCCATTTACAGATAGAGTAGAAGCACATCCATCTAGATCAACAACTAGCAGAGTAGTCATAGAAGAATGATAGAGATCCGAAGCCGGGAAAAGGGCAGCCGGTGATTAGACGGCACTCACCAATCCAATAGGGTCTCGCCAACCCGCGCATGGCAGTCAGCCGTGGTTCGCTCATCGTGGCTAGAGATCAAGCAAGAACAAGAGGGTGTCTGGTAGATGAGAGGAGGAAGCCGACTGTCGGGATCAGTGTAGTTGTCTCACTGTGCTATTCTGAGAACAAACTGATGAAAGAGCGACTGTGAGGGGAGAGATAACAAGAATCTATGGGGGGGGGGGGGATCAGTAGACATAGTAACTTTTGAGAGAAGAATGTAGATATCATAGCAAAATACGTGGGAAAGGGTCAACAGAGACGAGCTATTCAGATAAGCAAAACATGGGATTGTTGAAGCAGATATTTTTTGTTGCTGGTAGATGTCTATGAATGATCGGAATAAAGAGACTTCCTTTGAGCAGCTGATCATTTTCTTCGTTCAGTTCAACTCACGCCTTTCTCTTTTGTTCAGAAGGACAGGAGTGGGGGGAGCAGAGAAGGAAGGATGCATGATGATCAGAGAGGACTGAGAATGGGGATGAGAATAGAGGAAGGAGAGAAGACTGGGACACTCGGAATGAGCCCACTTAGTGACGGTCCGAAGGTGAAGAGAGTGGATTGAGAGAAGGAGGAAGAGGAGATGTGTGAGCATTTCCAGATGTGGGGATATTGTTGCGAGAGGAGGAGAGGAGGAAGAGATTGGAAGGAGAGGGAGGAATCAGGATAATGGGTATGGTCTTTGATTATAGACTAGAGCTAAATGTCGAAGAGATTCGAGCGAGTGGCCAGTTTCGGATATGTTTCACGGCTCATTCAAGTTTGTGAATGAGCAGAAGATTCCGCTGGATTGTTCCCTATGATCAAGTACTACAATATCATAACCTGTATTGACTACAGTAATCCTGACTACAGTACCCTTCGACCACCTTGCTCGAATGTCTTGAGTGTGGCATAGGATACGGTCTTCTCGTGTGGGTGAGTGACGTCATGGAGAAACTCGAGGAGAGGAGACTTCTCTCGCATTGAATTGTAAGAGGTGATCAGCGAATTCATGGGGGCTGAGCAAAGATCAAAGATCAAATTCGGCATCAATCAACGCGAAAAATGGGCTAGAGAGGCTCTGGCTGCTAGCGACGTAGAAATGTTAACAAGAAGCGAAAAATCGCTGATTTTGAGCGCAAACTTCAAAATGAGGATATCCGGAAAAAGTGATGTCAGGGTGGTAGTCAGGTGTACCACGAAGAGAGAAACGGACGATCGAACGGTGACTGGAGGAGAGAGTGAGGGATGAGGAGAGAGTGGCAGAGAGTGGAAGGAAAGTGAGAGAGTGGGGAGATCAGAGAGACGGAGGGAGCGAATCTGTCTGTTGCCTCTCTGAGAGTGAGAAGTATTTGTGTAGATGAGCGATGAGATTGATCTCGATGAGGGAATTGAAGTGTTGATTTAATGATGTCACAAGATCATTCGGTATCAGGGATAATGAGGAGAGCTACAAACTCAACGATCGCTCGAATATATTTTTACTTAGAACTTACACGTTCTGAAAAGAAAAGAAGAAGCTTCACGTGCGTCAGTACTAATAATGTTTCTTGGAGAGAAAGTAGGCAGAATTTGTAATGAGTTCTGAAGAAATGAAACTTGGAGGTACCAATTTTCTGTTCATGAGAGATGCTGCAATTACTACTGAATTCTCACCGCGGATGCTTGGATAGAAGAAATCTTTGATCGGATTTTGGAATGGATGAGGATGATGGGGATAGACTTCCATGATAGATATGAGTAGTAGACAGAAGAAGAGACGGGAGATTGGAATGAGTATTGGACTAAGTGATGGAAGAGAGGGCGAGAAGAGGAGTAAGACAACAGATAATGTACAGGACGCATGATCATAGTTATTTGTGTGATCTCAGTGAGATATGAGCTATCTGCAGAACCAAAATATTATGACAGTAACATAAGATGATGATGATATGATCTACAGCGCCAAGAACCAGAGCCTCCGTTTTGAAATAAATGATGAATGGAGAAAAAGAAGGCGCTTCCTTGTCGTATGCTTCGTTAAAGCGAGAGAAGAAGGGTAAGTGATACACTCGACTGTTTCTGAGGAGGAAAAGAGGAGAAGAAGAAGAAGAAGAATGAGGAGGAAGGGAGAGAGCGAGTGAAATACGAACTGCCGTCCTCTGAGACGTGGATATGAGAAGGTGAAACACCCCCGAGATGGATGATCAGAGATGGATCAACATCATATTTCACATATTTGAGCCCGATCGAAACTATGATTTCTGCAAGCTTCATCGTGGATAATTTCGAGAGATGCGATGATTATTCAGTATCCTGGCTTGTGATGAAAGAATGATCTCACCCAGTCCGAGTGTCTCCAGACAGGAAAACATGTGATTGAGACAGACGAGCAGTCCTGTTTACGATGAGAGAGAGAGGGGAGGAATGAGATTCCTTGTTTGGAGAGGAACAACGAGGACGAAACACGGATACGCAGAGTGTTTGAACAGGAGGAGACATGCGCTTTATTCGCTATTTCCATTCCAACATCTTCGATAAAGTCCAAGTCTAGCTTTCGAAATCCTTCTCTAAATCACGTAATAACAATTTCTTGCAAGCGGAGATTGTCGATCAACTGATGTGAACGCCAATGTAGAACTGATAAATCATAAGGAAACATGACTCTTCTTCTCTCGATTTTCAAATAACAGCAGCTGTTATTTCCAAAGGATCACTCACATCCATAGCAGGAGCGGAAGGACATCCGAGCAGCCTGCCGTGGCTACAGTCTCGTCGCTAAACAGCGTAATTTTGCAGCCTCGAGAAAAGCGGAACCAGAAAATGCGTTGCAACACTCACGTAATATGCAGAGAAATAGCGCGTGAGATGAGCAAAGGATGAGGAGGAGGGGGAATACTCTTAGATGAGATTGGTAGGATACGCGCGGTCTACTATCGAATTCCCCCGGACGAAGACGGAATAGAAGGAGGAAACTAAGGAATTGGGGAAGGGTTAGAACTAGATGTAGATGGATGGAGAAGGATCCACCAAGAATCAGAAGAATGGAGGGTTCAAAGGGATGGGATAATCGAATGGAGACGCGTGTTGAGGAAGCACAAAGAGTCGATGACGGCATGAATTAGTGCTCGATTTGCAGAGGAACGTGACACTTATCACACTATTCCGGAGCTCGCAATGGATAATAAATCGAACAAGAACGATGGCGAAACACCGGAAATATCGTAGTTATTGTTTCTGCACGATCTTCCTAGTCGGAAAAGTGTGATTTTCCCCCGAAATCATCAGCCGACATACTTCCACACCTAGACATTGAGCAAATAAAATAAATGGAAAGAAGAATATGGGAATTCATGGAATGGTCTCAGGATGAGTACTCATCTCGGACATCTAGTCTCGTCTAGCCTCGTGTCTCTTCTCTCGACTGTGAATAGACCCCTTTCCTTCTCAGGAAATGCGACTGGCTGATGCGATTTGGTGACGGTGATTTGAAGTGTGAGCCAGAGGGGACAGTTGCAGTCACTTCCGGGAGGGTTGACAGGTCATGGGAACCCACTTTCCAAATTCATTTTCTAAATTGGAAATATGGGGGAATTATCTGAGAATTTTCTAGCAAAATGAACAGGAAGGGAACAGGGACGGAATGAGCGAGTGGATGTGGTGAAAACAATGAGAGATCTCTCACAATGGAGAAGGAGGAGGAGGACTGAGACTGTCTCTCGGTACTCGCACACTCTGTCTAAGATGACGTCTTCTGCTCCAATCGAGTGACCGTCGTCTTCTTCTCTTCTACTCAAAACAGGAAAAGACGGCGCGGCAAAGGTCTAAGCGAAATTTCCGGCACGCCTCGCTCTTCCAAATTGGTTGGTGCACGTAATCAGAAAGAAGGAGAGAAAGGTGAAGGAGTTTTCAACTCAAACGACAAACTTAACTCGAGTAGAACCGTTTTAAATGGTTGAACTACATATTGCTGCTTTGCAAACTGCATGTACAGCGTATGGTGTAAGGTGAACGGTGCAGCCTTGCTAGATGTCGATTAAACGCACGAAGGTAAAGTGAAGGCTCAATCAGATATTTTCTAGCTGGAGAATGTAGAGTATAGTCCGTTGCAATAAGGGATATCAACTCAGAAGATGCAGCTGATAGGAGCTTTGAATGTTAGTTCAATAATACTTCAGCCGCAGCAGGGGACTTTTGATTAGGGGTTAGATTGCATCATGATTAGTCAACTCACATCCTAGCACGTACTCCGACAGACTCTTCCTCATACTCAACGTCTTCTTCTTCGATGGAGGAACGGAGCCTGAAACACACGAGAAATTAGTGAGTAGAGATAGCAGGGCGAGCCACGGGGAATCGAAAAGGGATCTTCATTCTACACACTTTCAATGTGCGACAAATAGAGAAACCAACTCTTCCTTTTCAATCTTCTCCCTTCTACAGTATCTTTCTGCAGAATTAAGAGTATCACCCGCAATGCGAACGCTTCAAACAGGTTAGATGAGGGTTGGAGGCATGCGTCTAATGGGAAACCGTCTAAATGAGGACCGGGCCCGGTAAATAGGTGGATGAAAAGATACCGTACCATTTTCGGTGAACCCACAGGCGGTGGTCGTTGATCGGGGGAGAGAGGCAACTTTAAAGGGCGAAGAGGTGGAGGAACGACGACGGAAGAAACGAGGGAGGAAGGAATGAGTGGGGGAACGGAGACTGAATGGAGAAGGGTGAGAAGATCCCTTTGAACTCACACAAATATTGTTATTGCCTTGGACTGGTTAATAAAAGGAAAGACAAAGTTAGCTTAACAAATTCATCATCAATGTTTAGACGAAAGTTCAGCCCGCGATTGATGATCATGTAATAATCACCGTTATTTTCGCAAATATATTTTTGCCGTATGATAGTATCGTAAGTGAATGAGGGAAGAGACGAGTCCATTTGATGAAGGGGTGAAGCTGATTCTGACCTCTTCTTGGGAGAATCACTGGCCTCTGTTCCCGTCGGTTCGTAACTGGCCGACTGTCGAACCAGCAGTCTTCGTCTAATTAGATTAATTTATTAGATATTTAATCAATATATATAATATTTATTAGTGTGGTTATTTAAATGAAGCATCTTGGGAAAAATAAGAAACACTTATTCTCACCTGAATAACCCCCGATGGACGACTCTCAATGGCGAATTCGTGGCCGTGCTCGCGTTGAGCGTCGAATTCGACGCAAACGACGACGTCGAGGGCCTCTCGTCAGCTTCTGGCGTCGTCCTGGCGGCGTCTGATGCCCGCTCGACGTCGCTCGACGACGTCAACGTCGTGGCCCCGAGCGACCGATGCATGGAAGACACGGCGACCGTCATTGCTGCATGCTTCTGGAACCCGTCGTTCAGCGAGAGAAATGCGAGATAGCACGCGAATGTGAGAGAACCAGAGACGTTTCTGGCACGTTGCTAGCTGAACGCCTCGGTGGAAACGAAGCGGAAAATATTGAAGAGATGACCGAGAGAGCATACAATTAGAGGAAGTGGCGAGAACACAATGTTGAACTTATTTTCGGAAGAGTGTCTACAGTGAAAGGTCGCGCGCTCGCAAACATCGGGCACGTCTAATTTAGTATGATCAGCGAGATGAAAAGGAGAGAGGAAGGGACGTGCTCTCGAATGTCAAGAGAGGAAGAGAGAGGAGAGGAGAGAGGAGGGAAGCTGTCATGTCTTCCATGTATCACCATCGTCCACTCATTCCTATTGGGCATGCAGGTAGGACGAGAGAGAGAAAGAGGGGGGGGGGGGGAGAGAGGAGGAGGAGGAAGGAGATTGAATTCTGGCCAATGAAACTAATCTGCTAATGATTCCTAATCCCGCGCAGATTGTATGCACTTTAGAGTGGAAAATAAATAATTATGCTGTTTGTTTCTTCACGGAAAAGAGTTTGTAAGACCAAAAGGAAAATAACAGAAGAACGGAAAAAAGGGAAGAGTGAATATCACGCCTGTCACGAGTTAGTCGAGCTGAAACTGAATTTTTTGGTAATGGAAAAAAATTTTAAAATGAGTTCTCGTTGGTTTTGAGTATCTCTAGGCAGGTCCTACCAGCCCCCAACATCCCATTATGCCGAGATCATTCTGAAGCTCCCGGCACCATGTCGGTCATCGGGAGCTTCGACTTTAAGACCATTTTACTACTTCGCCTGAGTAACCCCGGCCCATTTTTCGAGCTCTTTCTATCTATCAAAACCAGAAGTCATGAGAGTGATTTTGGACAGAGTTACATTCCGGGTTCAATAACTCAAAAGTGTAGGAAAAGCAGCAGCCAAATCTTGGATATGATGTGCACCTTGCTGAGCTCTATCGAATGAGTACCTTGCGCCCTAAAAAAACAGGAGTATGGGTGAACGTTTTGACCATGAGAATTTCTGAGAAGATTTGAACTCATTTTACACCGTCACCGAACCGCTCATTTCAGAGCGCGCGCAATGAATGACCCCCTTTCTCGTACGTTTCACTCTCGCGTTCATTGTTTCCCTTTGTAATAACCTGTGATCCCGGAATGTAACTCTGTCCAAAATCACTCTCATGACTTCTGGTTTTGATAGATAGAAAGAGCTCGAAAAATGGGCCGGGGTTACTCAGGCGAAAATTTCACTCAAAAACAGTTCAGAACGGAGTAAAATGGTCTTAAAGTCGAAGCTCCCGATGACCGACATGGTGCCGGGAGCTTCAGAATGATCTCGGCATAATGGGATGTTGGGGGCTGGTAGGACCTGCCTAGGGATGCTCAAAACCAACGAAAACTCATTTATCAGTTTTCGCTCCATTACCACCTTCAGCTCGACTAGCTCGTGACAGGAGTGATATCATCATTCAGCAGATATGTTGCAAAAGAAATAAGGGAAGGGCGTATTCTATTCGCTCTAAAACCTTGACATAAGGTCAGATGGGACTCTGTCATTGGTAGCTGCTGCGTATGAGATTGTTTTGGCCATTCCTTGCTAGCGTAGGGTCTGACCTCCCCCTCCCTAAAGATGAGAGATAGGGTCACCGCCTCAAGGGAGACAATGGAGCAAACATGACTGAATTCGAGGCTATTTTGACTGCGCTGACGCACTTCTTCTTCCAACGAAAACTGCATTTCGAATCAGAGCGCGCGAAAAAAACGAAGGAAAAAAACGAAGATGAGACTGAGGAGATTATGCATGGATATTAGATTCATCCTAAGCGACCGACTCTGACTTTCGAAGAATGAAGAGTGTATACTCGGAACTAATGGGAATCTCTGGAATATCTTATCTCTCATCTTTCAGAGAAGTAAGAGATTGAACAGGAAGATGGCTGCTGGGAGTGTCAAAATAAAGAATCCTTCTCACTATTATGCACAGTATCTCGCTACTCTGACAGATGCGCCAGCGATGAGGATGGGGAGGAAACACATTTCCCCCTACAGGTTCATCGAAATCCCCGATATATTCTCGGAAATACGAGAAAAGGTAGAGCAAAGTAGAAGGTAAAAGCCTGTGGGAGCTTCTCTCCCAAGTCTCTAATCAGAAGCCCTACATGGATTGAGGGAAGCAAATGAAATGGAGGAGGAGAAGGAGGAATCTAAATAGGTTAGCTGAGCGGCAACACTGAGTGGATTGGGAGACAATAGGGGAAGCATTGGTAGGTCAAAGGGGGTAGGAGGGTGTTTGGTAGTAGGAAGTAGTAGGGCGGAAGGGTAGAAGGGGCAAGCGTAAGGAATGGCGATAGAAGGAAGGAGTGGTTAGCAAGATGAGTGGACCCCAGGGAGAAATGTGACAATGCGGAACAAAAGAGGCCTTTGGTTTTCTGGAGTTGCAGAATCTTCCTATCTCGCGTGTACCTATGATACATGCTATACAATGTAAATCATGATACTTTGTCAACGGAGAATTTTTTCAGTGTAGAAAAAATGTTGGATTGAACAACACAAGAGACACACCGCACAAAGTAGAGCTATAATCGGAAGCTGGAGGAAGAGGGGAAAAGGTTGTCAGGCATGAGGGTCTAGAATCTCCCTTTGTCGAGTTAGAGAAGAGGAGAGAGCATGGGGAAGGGGAGAGTGGAGTCGGGATCTCGTCCCACCTTTACTGACAATGGAGACATTGGGGTGGAAGGGGGGAAGTTGTGAAGAGAAAGGGGAAGGAAACCCTTCGTGAAATGATTGTCTGACGCGGAAAGTGCCATGGAAATCGCATGCTGAGAAAATTGAAGTTGAATGGAGTACTTGAAGATAAAACAAAGAGAGAAGTGTTCGAAAAGACGAGCAGATCAGCATAATTTCGTTTCATAGTCATTACTTGAACTTTTTACTTTGCTAGTGAAATGATGTGTCGCACGTGTCCTATTACAATTGAATGTAATCTACTATTGGGGGTTTCAGAATGGGTCTCTCCTCCCTCATTCCTTCCTCGATCTCCTCCCCCTGGAGAGTCATTATCGATATCTCAAACAGGGATGAGCGACTCTTCACTCTGACGTAAGCAGAACGGCCCTCCGAGAATTTTAGGCGATCGCGGAGCTAAAGATTACGGTAGGCTCGCGGTAGAGCCACTTTCTAGTGTCATTACAGTAGCGTCACCAGAAGACTAGACAGAGAAAATTCATTCCGTAAGCACGACTAGTTTCATTTCAACGGCGGAGATTCGAGTAAAACAATATCGGTTCGCTTCTTCGAATTTCACAAGCGGAAGGAACAATGGAAACTACGATTCATCCATTTCATTCTCTCTCAAAAGGAAACGCTCGAGACCCGAATGAACAGCCGGGGAGCAATGATAGTTTATGTGAATTCACCATTTATGGGAATTTTTCGGGAGAGAAGAGTGGAATGAGATGAGCAAGCTCAGAGTGGAGAGAGATCCAGTGAGCGAAAACGAAACTTTAGGAATTTTGCATAATTCAAGCGAAAAATCTCTCCAAATAAGCATCAACGCTGAATCTGACAAAATATGCAATTTCTATCCGATTTGTGAGTTATTGTTGCTGATGTTCCATCGGCTGCAGTGGGGCGAATGTATACGCAAGATAGTGTCGACGATTCGACTAC
>BTSX01000002.1:20201657-20297399 GCA_036245825.1 Pristionchus entomophagus | reverse complement strand
GTTTTGCTTCTCCCTCGATCGGCTTCTCAACTTCCTGCAAACAAATATCTTCCCATAACGAAACTCCATTCATTCCGAATATATGGACCCAATCAACGACTTTCTAGAAGACTATACTGAGATGTTTCTCACTTGCCAGACCATACAACCCCCCCCCCCCCCTCACCTCTCCATTCCATCTCCTCCATAATACGATTTATTTCTTCTCTCATCTCCTTTTCCATCTCTCGAACGGCTACTTGATCTACATCTTCTTTCATCATATCCTCCACTCCTTCCTCTATCGTACTCCACTCTGCTTCTCGATCGATATCTCTCCCTGTCGTATCTCTCATTCCTCATGGCACCGTATCCTCCATGTTCTCCACTATCGTGCTCCATTCCGCTTCTTCTTCCATCGTATCCTCCACTACCGTATCCCTCAATTCTTCTTCTTCCATCGTATCCTCCACTTCCTCCACTACCGTATCCCTCAATTCTTCTTCTTTCATCGTATCCTTCTCTTCTTCTGCTTTCATAACCGTCGTCCCTTCTTCCACCGTATACATCTCTATCCTCTCGTCCAGCATAGATTCTGGTTCTGGGTTCAGTGTATCCCGCGGGGCTGTCCATTCCAGAGTCAGACATCTGCAAATGGAATTTCGCCCCAAATAAACAAAATCGATTCCACGTCAGCTGGAGGTTGGTACTTATTTATCTATTCAACAACAACGACAACTAGATCATACTAATATGTTATTCTCTTGTGACATCATGGGTAAGTGAAAGTGTTAGCAATTCCATAAGTATCTCTTACCAGGGCTGTGCGTAAAATATTTTTCGTAAAATTTTCGTAAAACGTAATCTTTCGAAAAATTTTCTCGTAAAATTTTCGTAAAAAGTTAGCCGATATTTAGTCTTTTTCCTTTACTTTTTCAAAAATAATTGCTCTTTCAGCATTATATGATCCTGGAATGCAATTTTAACATACTAAATGATTTCCTCTAAAAAATTCTCCCCTGCTAGTTCTCAGTGACTATCACCACAAAAATGAGCGCGTCTAATACATCAGAAAGTTTTTATTTAAACCCATAAAACTCGTAATTGTAACTGAGATCGGAAAAGTCAAAAATCGTTAGTCCAAAACAGTTATTTGAACTGTTGTGATGTTTCGTAAAATATTTTTATTTTCGTAAAATTTTACGTCGTAAAAATTTAACGAAAAAAAAATTCGTAAAATCGTAAAACGAAAAATGCACAGCCCTGTCTCTTACCCCGGCTGATATAACAATTCGTTATCATCGAAGTATATCATCCTTAGCCAATCTCACCTCAAATCCATGAATCCTTTCTTCTTTCCCTCCTCCTCCCTCACTCACTTCGTTCAGCCGCGGACGATCTTTATCGTCCATATTCAAATATTAGCAATTAGGGGCGTAATAACAAGGGTGCTCCCGCAGTTGGGATGGACCTTGATAATGAAATGAAAGAAGGGAATGAGAATAGGACAGTTGTGTGGTCCTCTCAACCACCAGAAGCAAAGCAACGGAAAGATCAAGGAAGAAAATCACGACCTAAATTAGAAATGCGACAAGTATCATTGGCTGTCCTCGAACAGTTTAGAACTTCTACAACAAATAGAGCAATGAAAATAACTATTAAATAGAAACAGAAAAGGTGAACATGTGATGCACGAGAAAGGCGTGAAATACTATATCAACGGTTGTGGGAGACTAAATCAACAAGAATAACGATACAAGTAGAGTAAGATGAGACAGATGAAGTCTCGTTCACATTCCAGAGAGAGGTGCACGTCCTTTCTTCAGATTGCTGATAACATTGATCCAGAAGTTGACATCGGATTGGTACAGGGGCTTGGGGCGTTTAGAGCTCTCAAATTGAAACAATTTTTCGATTGATTTGATAAATATCGTAGAGATCTTGAAATGAACAGTCTCATATTAAACTTGACGAGATAGTATAGAACAAGTCTAAATGGTTCTCCTCTATTAATATTTACTCACATGTTTGGTGGTATTGAAGTGACCGATTACAGAAATTGCAGATTGGAGATTTGATCCGCAATGGCAGATGAATCTCTGAAAGAATCAATGGATCATCCATATAAGTGATGCCCTATTCCAATTCCCAATTACATGGATATTGCCGGTCTCAACCCAATTCCCCAGTAATCGAGTCTGATAGTTGGAGAGAGAGACCTTCCAAATGGCTGATAGTAATTATATACACCGATACCTGGTGATACCTCTCATATTAGGCAATCGTGTCAGGTTGCTTTATTTTATGAAATTTACTGATTGGATGGAAACCCAATTCAACCTAATTATCAAGTAATTAGGTCGTTCTGAAGGAATTGGGAATTAGTTTGCCATGCCTAATTGATATTGAGTGGTAGGAGACAGACCGGGTTCTCCATAAACTCCGTGAGTCCATTGGCATCTCCCCGTAGGTCGGAGCCCATGAGGGCAAGGGTCTGGACATCAATGGACGAGGCTGCAATCACATCCAATCATCAGACGCATTATCAACTGGCAGAAAAGCGAGAAGGATCAATTGAGAGAACTTGTGGATCCAATAGCTACAATACCCCCCCCCCCCCCTTCCCTTCAACCTTACCCACTCGATCTCCGAGTCGGGTAGGTCCGTCTCTTCCCATGAGCAGTCCTTGGATGCGATCCCTCACGAGGGGATCACTGTGTTCATGCAGCCACTGGCTGGGGTTCCTCCTCTGCTGCATCGGCTGCACGGCCCGATCTGCTGCCTGCTTCTTCATCTCCGCCACCTCCTGAGCCAGCAGCGCCCTCGTTCCATTCACGTCGTACGTTTTCCAGTCCTGAGATGAGAACGAGATGAAGAGGGAATGGAATCAGTGGAAATATCCATCCATTATCACTGAGCAGAAGATGGAAGAGAGGGAGAAAGACGAATACCCACCAGGACGTCCGCCTTGCTCACCGACCCAATCGCTGTCTGCAATCAAGGGCACTCATTATTTACGCTAAACTGCATTTCTATATCCTGAACAAGACTGGGCAGTGAGAGTTTCAAATATTCTTACAGGGAAATTATTACATTAGTCAGGCTCCAGCCCAAACTCGTGCTGGATCATTTCACTATTATCCTTGTTCCTAGAGGGAATACTGTCCCCCCCCCCCTATCCTCACCGATATCCTGGGAAGGGGCGCCCCTCCCCTTCCCCCTCCGAATCCCAGCTGAGATGACTGTTGCGGCTGTCGGGGAGGATTCGAGAGACTCTTGAAGAGCAAAGAGTAATCGATTATCCCTTGCTCTACCATTTTCATCCTTTTCATGAATATATTCTCATTTCATCAATCATCCCAATGGACTCGACTGGACTCTATCTCACTGGTCAGAGTGACGAGATAGTATGGTAAATGAGGAGAGTCAATCCATCTCTTCCTCACCTTCTTATTCCACTCTTCAATTGCCTCTCGTACATCCTTGTTCCTTTCATGGGCAGCCAGAATAGTCACGAGTTGCGAGTACCGACCGTCCAGCACCTCAAGAGGGAGAGTATCATTGCCTCACCACTAGCTAATACTGGACCCAGTAGGGAATCATGTACGTTTTCACATCTATCCATTGTACACTCATTCGACTATACCGTAGAGATATTGGAGAGAGTGAATATCTCCTGATTGTGAGCCCTACTGCTCACCTCCATTCGTTGAGCGAGATCAGCCTCCAGGCTGTGCACTCTCTGCACTTCCTCCTTGTATCCACCCATTCTGAATGGTACCTACTTTGATTATGTTTCATCCACTGCACAATCATTATGTTTCACCACGAATAATCGATGATAAAACAAGCCCTCCCTCCCCCCCCCCCCCCCCCCCCCCGACTGACTCTTCGCTCTTCTCTCTGAACTCCTGATGCATCCGTCTGGCCGCTCCATACATCTCCTCCATCTCTGATGCGTGCAGCGTCGATTCCGCCTTCTGCAATCATCGGCTACAGTAATTCCGAGCAACACAGCTATCGATTGATAAAAATGATGCAACCACCGTACCCCGGAGTGTCCCATAGGTGCACGCTTGGCGAAGAAGACGTGCTCGTGGATCTCATTCAAACGTTTCTCGAGCTGCAAAGCATCGAATTGAGCTCCCACACCCATCAAACTACAAACTAGAATCAATGGGTATTCCTCACCGTCTTGATATTCTCCACTGAAGTCACCACACGCATCTCGAGAGAGGCCACTCTGCAATCAACCATCCACATATTCATTTTCCGTGAAATGGAATTTCATTCCATCAAAGGAGGGACTGTTTAATGCTACAGATGTAAACGTCCTCATTTCCCAATCGATAAATTCAAATGATTTACCGTTCTCCCCCTTCTATCTACCATACCTCTTCATGAATATATCGGCTCCGGCCAATCGACTCTGCTGCTCCGTGTACAACTTCTCGATGGAGGCCATTCTGAGAGGAAAGGAAAGTCATACTTCACACCTGTCCTGCATCCAACCCTACTCTCTCAACTCTGTATGGTCTCTCGCCATTTGGCGTGAAGAGGCAGATTGGGGAGATCAACTATTGGATGGGAGGTCTCTCACCTCTCGCTGATCTCATCCAAATAGGCAATTAATCGTGGGAAGACAGCCTTCTGTTCATCCTCCTCATCTCCTCCTCGTCTCTCCCTCACTGCATCTCCCGATCCATTGTGAGTTCCCGTATCCACCATATTATCATTCTCGTCCATCGATGAACCTGCACAATTAGGGCAGAGTAGTATCAGTAGGACGGTCCTTTTTTCAGCTCTTTCTATTCTACTCGTTATTTTGCCTCCCTGGCAGCAAGAAAGTATGTATAATGAAGAGAGCTAAACCTTGAAGGGATCCTTGGTCTGATGACCCTACCTGGTCGACTACCGTTCCTCTTCTTCTCTCTCACTCCTTCTCTTCTTTCTGGCTGGGAGAAGTCTGCGAATGGACACTCCCTGCCATTCCAACTGATGAGTGTGGCTGAAGAGGGAGAACAGGTCATCATGGAGGATTAATGGAGTCTCACCGAGTGTCCGACCCTGTCCATCTTCTCCTCTTCTGAATTGGGTCGAAGAGGGGATCTTGGCCTCTCTATACGCCTCCAGCACATCTACCTCGCCTATCGCTCTGCAATATTAATTCAAATTATCGCTTTCAATGATTAGCGATCTCCTGATGGAATGATAATAAGATTGTAATTCCACCTTCACTCACTCATGAACAGCTCCCAACAGAGACCCATAGCAATAATTCATCGCCAAATCGATTGACTGAGAGACAAAACAAATTCCTCAGTATGAAGACGAGGATACCTCCATTTATCCTCTCCTTCGACCTTGTACTGCAGTTCCTTCAGTGTCTCTTCATCGAGAGAACCCGGATCGGGTTGATATGACATGCCCGCAATATCGATCCATTCTCCATCGCTACCATACACCGACAACTCGTCAGATATGCCAAGGTAAACAACCTCGTCTTACAAACTCTTCTTGAAATGGAAATCATGCTTTATCAAGGATAAGCCGAACTTCTATACAATAACAACATTACAGTGAATACTTGCACAAAACTGAAGTAAATATGAAACAGGCTTCTACAAATCTACAAATCGTCATGGGTACATACGGCTTCTAAGGACTATTTCAGCCTGATCTAAGTTCTACTTCTAACAATCATAACAAGTTTGATCTATAGATACACACGTGAAGAATGAATCCCGTTCACGACGTTCTCCCTCCCTCATCACCACTTCTTTGGTGGGTTCTTGCATTCGATAGCGGTGTGGCCGATCTTAAATAAAGCATCCATATCGAGATAATACGTGCTATCCACCATACCAAACCGCAGTTGAAGCATAGACGAGGGTCCGATCTCGTGCCTTCATAGTAGAAGTGACCTATCTGCAATCGATAATTGTCTATTTACCGTAGTACGTCAAGGTTCTTCTCATTGTTCTATCTTACGTTGTTGCACTTGTAGCATCTCTTATCGGCCTTGCAACGATGGTGAGTGTGGCCCAGACAGCCGCAAGTTTCACATCTCGTACTGAATAGGGATAAGTGGTAATGGGACGTTTAGGAACTCTCAATCGGTGACGTTTAGGAATTGTTTCCAAAAGATTTGGAAGACGTTTTGGTTCTTGTAACCTTGGCTGGAAGGCCCATTTTGCACGTACCCCTTTGCCTTGCAGGTTTACCCCTGCAAGGGGGAGTGGCCCTCTCCCTCTAGGAGAGGACTACAGTCCACGTGGGCCATGCTCCCCGCACTCTCGAGAGGAGAGTGCTCGGACTAACCGGAGAGGGCGAATTCAACTCTTTTATAGGCGAGAGAGCGCGCGCGAGGTGAGAGGGAAATGAGAATGAGAGAGTGTGAGAAGAAGAGAGAGTCTAATCCACTTGTAATTCGTTTTTCTTCAATCTCATTCCACTCACGCTCCGAAACTGTGTTCTCCCACACTCAACCGACCGAACCAACATTGATGAAA
Source organism: Pristionchus entomophagus (assembly GCA_036245825.1). Taxonomy (NCBI): domain Eukaryota; kingdom Metazoa; phylum Nematoda; class Chromadorea; order Rhabditida; family Neodiplogasteridae; genus Pristionchus; species Pristionchus entomophagus. The sequence continues at coordinate 20,290,908 of BTSX01000002.1, read as the reverse complement.
AGAGAGAAATGAGCGCCGAGGAGGGGAGTGGAATACGTGCAAAATAAGCCTTCCAGCCAAGGTTACAAGTGCCGACGTTTTAGACCCCTAATTTGAATTCAGGTGACGTTTTAAAACTCTATTATATTGAAAGGCTAGCCACCGGTATTCAAATAAGGCTTCTAAACCATCCTCCCGATGTTTTGAAAGGGTTCCTAAACGTCACCGATTGAGAGTTCCTAAACCTCCCATCACCGGGATAAGTATAGATATGGATATGGATCACGATAACTGCGCGTGCCATTCTCATTCCACAATAACAAAAAGGTGCTCACGATTTCAATCTTCTGCAATCGCGCGCCCAATGTCCACTCTCCAGACAGTGATAACATTCATTCCCAGTGGCTGAATGAGACCATCCATCATCTACTTCTCCTCCTTCCTCTACAGTATTCCTCACCCGTTCCTCTCCATGAAGTGGGTGTGGATGCAAGAGAGGGAGAAGTAGGGAAGACTGGAGTCTCCTCTCCTCTCTCTTCTCTCCATTCCTCACTTCCACTCAACACTCGCACTCTCCTCCAGACAGACGATCGACTCCCTCACCGTCTGGTACACATTGACGCAGTCGTCCTCAACCATGACAGACCCATTCACAAGTCAGGGGCCACAGATCCCATTTCGGATACTATCGAGAGCGAGCGCAAGGGGGGAAAGATAAATCTTCCGAAATGAAATCTATCTCTCCAACTCACAAAGATGCGATCCCAATGTGCCACGGCCGCCACTTCCGATCTCTCCATTCTTAATCCAATCACTCCCGTCTCATCACTATCCCGTCTTCTTCTCTCGTGTAATTCCTCTTCCCTTACACAATCATACATTATCGATTGGCACCAGAATGATCTACCCACTTCCTTCTCCTCCCATCACTCAGTTCCTTTCTCACTTCCACCAGTTCCATCGATATCGACATCAACCTTCAATGAACAAATGATGAGAAGCATGCAATTGAACAAACCAACATTTCTTGAATGGAGTCCACAGCGTTCGGAGCGATCTCATTCCGATTCATATCCGCCAATGAACCTTAAATCATTAGTTGGAGATTCAATCAATTCATGACCAACCGAGATTACTCCTCTTCTTCTCTCTCACTCCTTCTCTTCTTTCTGGCTGAGAGAAGTCTGCGAATGGACACTCCCTGCCATTCCAACTGATCAGTGTGGCTGACAAAATGACATCAATCAATAATCATCGATATTCAACTGGTACCTAACGTCCAGATGGGTCCATCTTCTCCTCTTCTGAACAGTGTAGAGGAGGGAAGCCTAGAGCTTCTCAACGCTTCCAAAACAATGATCTCGGGGACTTTACTAAAACATGACTTCCTAATAATGAAGTTAGCTCGAATAATGTCCATTCAAAGAATATATCCCAACCTCCATCTATAGTCTCCCTCAGGCATTATATATAGGGGCTTGAATGCCTCCGAATCCAGAGAGCTTCGCTCTGGATCCAATTCCATCTTCAATGGGCCTATGAGCTTATAGTGAGGAATGTCATACTGAGATATTCAGAGGGCAACCAACCTTTCCGTTGGACATTCTAGCCATTGTTGAACTAATTATTTATCCAGGAAAAATTAGCATGCACTACTTTTTGTAACATAGATGAACCTAATGTGGAGGGAACCAAATTATCTCAACAGGAAACTAAAAAATTCTCTACACAGCCATCTGGACGCCGACAATTTATAAATCTCGCCACATAACAAACAATATCTCTTCTCATCATCTCTTCCTACACGACATCTCACATCGGATAAAAATAGAGCAAATTAAAGCAGTAATAACTAGGGGAAATCTCACATAACGGCTATCTATGTGGATCAAAAAGGGGAACGAGAACGAAAACATCTCAACGAATAAAAAAGGTGCCCAACTCTCGATAGTACATGCCGCATCAGCCAATAGTCGATGACGACATATACTAATTTGTGGTGTATACTTCACTCCACTCCACGACTGCTCACTACTTGGGGGCATTCTTGCAGTTGATGGCCAGATGTCCCACCTGGAATGAATGGAATGAGCACTGTCACTACCGTACTCCTTTCTTTCCCTGTACACCGTGATGACACGTTTTGGAACTTCCATTTAGGAACCCTGAGAAATGACTATTTGGAACCCTCCCAAAAAGAGGAAGACGCTTTAGAAGCCTCATTTGAATAAAAAATATATTAGAAGATACATTAGAAGCCTCATTTGACGTGGATGCACTCGTCTATGTTGAATTGGAATCCTCATGTATTCAAATGAGGGTTGTAAAGCGGCTTCTTCTTTTGGGAGGGTTCCAAAATGGTAATTTCTCAGGGTTGCTACATGGAGGTTCCAAAAGGTGCCATGACCCTTCTACACACCTTTCTGCAGTGGAAACAGCGACGAGTGCCCTGCTCCTTGCACTCAAAGTGACGATGACCAGTCTGCAATCCATCCATTATCATAAAACTACAGTGGCAGACCAAAAACCTCCTTTGTTCCAGATAGAGCACTCTTTCTCTCTAATCGTCAAGTGCATCTCTACCTCTCCCTACCATACCTTATTGCAGTTGTAGCATCTCTTACTGGGGATGCAATTGTCAGCCGAATGGCCCATTCCACCGCACAACTCGCATTCCAGACTGCAATATCAATCACTATTGATAGTATCTTGAGTAAGGGGAGAACTCACTCCATATCCACACAGTCCCTTGCGTAGTGGCCATCCTGATTACACTTGTAGCACGTCAATCCACCTGCAATTGCGACAAAGCCTGGTAAGGCAATGATATTATGAAACAAACTACCTAGAGAGAGAAAGAGCAAATGGAGCAGACACAAGTCCTATACGAATACATAGCATAAGATCCCTCTTCCTTCTTCCAATCCCTCTCTACCATATCCCTACTCACCAGATCCTCTGGAAGACGGTGTCCTTGCAAGAGTAAATGGGGACTCTAGTCCATCGGAGATAGTGTCCGTGTGCACCTCCTGAGACACTTCAATATCATCTTACTCAAAGGTATACCATACCTCCTCTCCCTCGTCCATCTCACTCTCATCCTTTTTCTCAGCCTGCTCATTCTTCTCCTTCTCCAATATCTCTCTCGTCAGCCACTCAGCCTTCATGTTCTCCTCTTGTTTCTTTCTCAACTCTTCCTCAAACACGTATCCATTTGGACAAATGTTATAAACGGTACCATGTTTATATGATACATAATCCTTTATTAAGGAGTGATTGGCCCAAAGAGCCATCGCACTCGGCTCTAATATAGACAGCCATGATCTTACACTTTGAACAATCAATCAGATATGATAAGGAGCAGGGGAAATCTTTGGTTGTATACTGATCATCTATAGTAGAGCAGTGTACTTGATATTCTCTCACTTCATCGTATATCCTCTCAAGATGCTCCTTCAATGCCTGCTGTCCCTCCTCGAGACGAGTCATTTCCTCCTGTAGTCTCTTGCACTCCTCCTCAACAGTCCACATTAGCCAGTCTCATCTTTTTCATCCTAATCTTATTTTCCTCTATTGGGGTGTCCCAAAAGTCCTGTCGTTTTTTTTAAAAATTATTTTTTCAACTGTAAAGATCATTATGTGATCTTGCTAAGCTGCTATTGATGAAGTGACTTTAGATCTTCTGTTTCAATACTTTAGTCAGTGAAATCATTTCAATTCCGAGGAGCTACGGTATGTATAACTGACCACACTAAAAACACCCACGTTCAGTTTTCGTTCAAAAAATCCGTTCTCCTTTTTTTTGAATAGATAAAAATCAGTTTAGTGTTTGCCACAAATAGGAAGTAATCCATACTCAATATGCGCACCATTCCGACTTCCCTTCTCGAATTGCATCATCACTATGAAACTTGCCATTTCCCACACATTATTCTAAAAAATTTCGAATTTTATTCCGGAAATCGATCAAAATATTTGCAAATAAATCAAAACGTTGAACAATTAACATTTGAGCGCAATCGAAGGGGGTAAAAATAGATAACTCAAAAATCGACCTCCGAAATGGTCATGGTTTTCACATATTCTTGATTATTTCTGAGTTCTCAAGCGATATTTTTCGTTCGAAAATATTATTTAAAAGTCTGATTCCTACTACTACTATGATATTTGTTTGTGCTTCGGAATGTCAACCGCCTCTGTTTTATGAATATTTTAAAACAAGGTCGAAAAACATACATTTTCCATTATTGCTTCACCATTAGGCAATCTCATGATCTACTCGAAATCGAATAAATTAGTGCAGGACTATTAACAACGAGTGAGAGATATTGCGACCTACGGTTCTCTTTAAATAATAAAAAGAAAAACGGAGACAAGACTTTTGAGACACCCCAATAAAATGACAATAGGTAGGACAGAAGTGGATCAAGAGAAAATAGTATACCGATGGTACAGCCGCAGGACAATTATACGAAACTGGCACTACTATAAAGGCACAAAATGGACTCATAAGAATCGTTAGTTATCTACCCAGACTATCTTACCTGTTGGCTCAATGCCTGCTCTTCCGTTCTCTTCGTTTTCTCCGCTTCTCTTCTCTTTCTCTCCTCCTTCTCAACTTTCTCCTTAGACACCATCACACCTATCAACTCTTCTCTGAAACAATCCATCGATTGACCAAGTCCCGTTGCGCTACTCGCCTCCATCTTCTCTCCTCGACCAATGCTACCCTTGTCTTGAACAACTCGTTAGATACGGCCTCCATCCTGAAGATAGCAACTTCGTAGAAGGCATATCACACCAATACTCAAACTCACTTGAGGCGTAGTTGTTCCGTCTGGTGGACCACCAGACGCATGTCCACGTCCCGCTGCACCAGCAAAGCCAACACGTGCTTCTGAAGAAGCATTTATATAGCACAGGAAGCTAAAACATAACGAAATCGTTGAGACGAGACGGATCGACCCGCCTTGAAATCGTCGTCAGCATGTGGCTTGGAATCACCCGCCGCATGCTTCGCTGCGTCCGCACCACCGATCGATCCCTCTCCGGATGCAGAGAAGCCGCCGTGCCGAGGCCGCACTTCACCTGTACCAAGCAAATCTTCGTCCGCGTTTGCGGGGCAAAAGCACGCACGGGGCGAGTACGGAGAGCCTCCCGAGCGGAGAGAAAGATTCGAGTTGTTGAACCAGTCGTCCTTCTGCCATCCTTGCCCCAATTCAGGCGGCACACTGCAATTTCTTATACCAAAAGAGGGTAAGAAAGCTTTGAAAAAAACAAGTTACCTTATAGACTCCATTTCGACGATTTCAGCGCTTTGAGTGCAGAAATAAGTGATTGAATCGACACTGAACGGGACATAGTGTTGTTAGGTTGACTAGGAATATGAATAAAATCGACAAACAAACAAACAGCAAAAATTTAAAAAATTAATTTTTGAGAAAATTCAAATGCCTTTTCGTTGCCCTCGAACGGATCCAAGAATGATTACGGTATACATACCGTAACATTTAATTTATTGAATAACAATCATGAACTTTGTTATTTATCGAGTATGTGACTGAGTATCTGTATCTATTGGTTGTGAGTCTATGCAAACTTCTAGAATTTTTCCGAGAGAAAAATGATATAGTTCCTGCTCACTCCATTGTTCCTCATTAACTTCTGAAATGGTAATACTCGTATTCCATTCTTGTCAATCTCGCACCACATGTTGAGCCGATGCCATATGAGAGATGAATTTGTTGTAGCAGTCAATGGTGACTGAGCACTGAGAGCATTTCTGGAAAATGGATCTTTCCATGGTGCATATTTTCTTAAACGAACCGTTCCTTTCAAGTACACCTTCTTCTCATTCTTCTTCTCTCTGATCCTCTTCAGCAATTCGACGAAATGATCGAATTCAATCTTCGATGCTAAGATTGCAATGAAATGGGATCTATCTAGTTCATTTGAGATATGTAGTTTAGTAAAGTACAAAATGAATACATTCATATTCACACCTTTGGTCTCATCAACAGCGGTGAATTCGAAGATCTCTTTGAGGGATCTAAACGGTTCTTCATGCACACACTGGAGGAGAGCTAACTTGTGATACTGGACATCCTTCATCACTTCTTTCTTCGGTACAGGTTGTTGTTAGCAACCACCTTCAAGTAAGATATAAGGATCAATCAGATGGAAATGTGCAAGTGTTTAAAGGAGTTATCGAATCAAATAGTAGCTCATTCCATTCAGCACTGCATCTCGCCATTTCGACCTTCGAGAGTGTGCGCATAATGGAACGAGCTGCTATTGATACCGATAACAATAGTAGTGAATGGCTACTATAGATTCATTATACTTGATATCCTTCTACTGTAATCCACATCGTCTGGGTATCAGCCCTTTACCTTCTCGGAAAAATTGTTGGTCTCGTGAACCTTCGCACGGATATCGAACTTGAGAGTCCTGGAAAGAGAAGTTTTTATTTGGTATCTGTATCAGCACACAATTCATCGAGTGTCTTCTTCATTCCTTCTGTATCTTTTCGATTCCTCTTTTGTTCATCATTCATCCCGATGAAATTTGTCTCCAGTAGTTCCATCCTGAATATCCTGAATATAGTCAAGATAACGCTAATCTCATCAATCCAGTATGCTCTGAGCATCTTCGTGCTACACTCAATATCACGACCATCCAGGGGAGAAAGAAGAGAGGAAAATGCAAATGGATATTGTGGAGGATTAGAAAACAATTAAGATTGGACTGGATCAGAAACAGAGTAAGTGGCGAAAGCTCTACAATCCATCATTGGTTGTCTTTGGAGAAGGGGGATACCTCTTCTTCATCTCTAGATCCGCGCTTACATAAGCTTCGAACTGCAATGACCTGGAACGAAAAATAATGTCCTTTATTGGCATTACCATATCTCATTAGATTACAGTATCCACCACTTACAATTTCTCGATAATCGTCATCATTCCTTCCAAATCTACACGATTTCTCTCGAGTTCATCGCTCATCCCTTTGCAGTTTGATTTCAATTGTTCGATCCTGATGACAATTATGACTTATCCAGAAAACATCGTACTGGTAATCGATGATCTAATAACATTCAGTAAGTACATCTCTTTCATCTTCGCATTTTCTCCTCCCATCTCCTCCATCTGACACCTGGCCTCTCCCAATTGTTTCTCTAAGAGGCGAATCTTCTCGTCTCTCGGATCTCTAGTCGGTGCGAACGGGCACATAATTCTATTCAACTCACGAAGACGACCTACAACTTTTCATCATTACATGTCCACATTATCTTCCCTATATTCCATTGGTCAATCACTCCATTCACTACTTATTCTCATATTATTTACATTACCTTCCATTTATTCCATTGGTTAATCACTATTCACTACTTATTCTGATATTACATTACCTTCCATTTATTCCATTGGTTAATAATTCCATTCACTACTTATTCTCATACTACATTACTTTCCATTTATTCCATTGGTTAATCACTCCATTCACTACTTATTCTCATATTACATTACCTTCCATGTATTCCATTGGTTAATCACTCCATTCACTACTTATTCTCATATTACATTACCTTCCATTTATTCCATTGGTCAATCACTCCATTTACTACTTATTCTCAAATTATTTACATTACCTTCCATTTATTCCATTGGTCAATCACTCTATTCACTACTTATTCTCATATTACATTACCTTCCATTTATTCCATTGGTTAATCACTCTATTCACTACTTGTTCTGATACTACATTACCTTCCATTTATTCCATTGGTCAATCACTCCATTCACTACTTATTCTCATATTACATTACCTTCCATTTATTCCATTGGTCAATCACTCCATTCACTACTTATTCTCATATTTTGCTTCGAAACTTCTGTATCTTGCATTAGTAACCTCACCGAGGGTTGTGAATTCGTGGCTGTTGCCCATTCGGAATTGAATTCCCGAGTGAAAGCATCCTTCTCTGTACCATTGTTGCACCGTTGATTCATTGAATGGACCACTGTTGAAAAGACAGTTTGAGAAAGCAAGACAGATTGAGGGAGCAAGGAGGAAAAGTTCTCCTTTGGGAAACACAGTTTCTACCCAACTTACTATTCCTCTGATTCACTGGTGGCTCTGTAGTAGAGTCCATCATCTGTAGATGATTCACCTTTCTTCACAGATTTTAGTCTTTCTTTCAAAACGTTCCCGCGCGTGCTGAAACTATACTTGTAAGATAACAATGACATATAGAGAGATTAGGACTCACATTTCTATTCCTTTATTAGATGTCTTTAGAAATTTCGAATTGACATACATTCAAAATGACCGATTGTAAAGCGCGACAGAGAATGGAATGATTCTCAATTGCTTCTCTGTTCGGTAAAGAATCAAATTCAATGATAAAGGACTAGAAAAGTAATTAATTCTGAAGCTCTTTCTTGTCTGAATCTCTCTAATATCACTTTTCGCTGTAGCTTCAAGCATTTCCTTGAATAGCCGAGAAAAAAATTCATGTCCTCAATTATAGAGTTAATGGAATGATTCTCGGTTGAAAATGTTCTCAAGAGACAATAATCATGTTTATTCGTCTGCATTGTAACGAAAAAAAATTTTTTTAGCAAGTAACCAAAACGAGTACGGAAATGTCAAAATTGCACAGATTGTGAGTATTAGTTGCGATTCACCATCATATTTACAGCTATCTATGCGAACTTCTTGAATTCTTCCGAGAGGAAAATGATAGAATTCCTGCTCACTCCATTGTTCCTCATTAACTTCTGAAATGGTAATACTTGTATTCCATTCTTGGCAATCGCCTACCACATGTTGAGCGGATACCATATGAGAGATGAAGTTGTTGTAGCAGTCAATGGTGACTGAGCACTGAGAGCATTTCTGGAAAATGGATCTTTCCATGGTGCATATTTTCTTAAACGAACCGTTCCTTTCAAGTTGGTATAAGTGAGCATCACTGCATCATACACCTTCTTCTCATTCTTCTTCTCTCTGATCCTCTTCAGCAATTCGACGAACCGGTCGATTTCACTATTGTATGCTAAAATTCGAATAACATAGATCACAAGGGGGGGGGGGGTGACAAAACAGCAACGAAGCACAGTTCGGTTGGGAGTTGGCATGGTTCAATGAAAGTTGTCTCATTTATATCTGCATAACTACCGTAACCCAGAACCATATTCAGTTCCGTGGGTCAGATTTAGTTCCTTGGGTCAGAAATTTTCCTATTACTCCCCTATTGATCTCACAATTATAATATCGGGCCTATGGTAACCTACAGTCTGTAGCATAGTATGAGAGCAATAGGGGAGTAATAGGAAAATTTCTGGCCCAAGGAACTAAATCTGACCCACGGAACTGAATTTGGTTCTGGGATACGTTAGTCATGCAGATAACAATGATAGTCGTTTCATTGAGCCATGTCAACTCCCAACCGAACTGTGCTCCGTTGCTGTTTTGTCACCCCCCCCCCCTAGATCAGGCATAGATTTATTTTTTTATTTTAAATAACATATATTATAATGCGTTTTGCGCAATCTCCGTCATGCACTCTATCTAGCTGGTCAGACTAAAAAAAAATTCAACATGGAAATCGGAGAATGTGATCATTTTCACACGGTGTGACAACCACACAAAAATGACCGGTCACTTTTTGTTCGTCCGCAAAAATACCGTAGATTTTAATTTGGCGAGCAAATGGCGTCTTGTCGCGGGAAAAAATATTTGAAATAAAAACACTACAGTAGCCCTTCAATTCGCTGTGAGAGCACCGAAAAGTTACGTGATGTTACGGTATAATTTGCCTGTTGCCTGATTTTCAGTATTAAAAGGCGAGGGGGAACGAGTGATTTCGTTGGTCTTGCACGGATTAACTTGATTGTATTTTTCACGAAAAAATCACGGTAGAACAACTGTTTGAATTTTCCCGCTCTACATTTCTGCGCACGTTTGTCATGCCTTTTTTCGCGGGCGGTCAAGGCATCACATCGTGTTTTCATATATAGGAGAAACGCATTCAAATTGACCATCCAAACACAAACCTTTCGTCTGATCAGCAGTTGTCCCTCCGAGGATCTCTTCGATGAATCTATTTTTTTTAAACCAATTTGTATCACATGGACAAAGGAATAAGAGCTAACCTCACATACTGATTTGATTTCGTAACTTCTTTCGTCTTTAGAGGATGCTGTTCAGGAGCGACTCTTGCCACAGCCTTCAATGTAGAAACAGGAGTATTAAACATTTTGAATGAGTGTTAGCCAATGCTCGATGGAAACACGTGACCGTATCCGACGGACGTGGCCAAATTTATCCGGATAAATTTGGCCGCGTCCGTCGGATAATTATACGACGGACATGGCCAAATTTTTCCGGTGCTTTTTAAACGACTATTTTTCAAATAGGGATGCCAGAATTTCACCATTTCCAAGCCTCGATATCATAGTGTTTCAAGAGTCTTCATCAATGATCGTTACTTGTATGCTCAAATCGACTTTTCGTTGAGTCTTTATTATTCACTGTTGTCTCTCGTAGTGCTCAATCATGACACGTTCTCAATTCTTTTGTCATTTCAATGTAGGGGAAGAACTAGCAATACATTTCACAGTTTGGCGGTTGCTAAACTGAGACTGCCACTTTGCACCAGGGCTATTTCACAATCACCTAAGGATCCCGAAACTTTTATTGTTCCCAAATTGTCGAGTTCTATGTAGTTATGGGTGTAATTACTGTTCGGGGCTTCTGCTATTGAGAGAGTAAGCTTCACCTCCTTTTATGTAGAGCTTGCTCTCTCACTCAGCTTCTTCGGTTAGACTACTCATCTCAAAGGTTAGGCGCCCCATCTCGGAGGTTAGGCGCCCTACTGTAACAACCAAGCTGCATATACCTAAGCACTGAGCCTAAGCAGTTCCAAAAATGAACAGGGATACTTTCCGGAACGGACAGTTTGGGCTCTGGAATTAGGTGACATTAAATTTGCGGTATCTATTGCGAAATAAAACTAAATTAAACAAAAATTGCTGATAATAACGCAAGAGAACACGTTCCATCGATTTCGTGATAGAGCTCTTGTTTACTTAAACAAGAAATTCGGGCTTTTGAAAGCTGGTGCAAAGTGGCAGTACGTCGGTTACGTACCTGTTTCGCAAAATCTAATAGAACATTTGCTTCGATTCAGTGAAATTGCTTTTTCATAACAATCGTAGTCCCAATTCTCAATTAAAAGCATACAAGGAGACGCGCATATTGTTGTGAAACGTCAATTTGTAGTGTCCTTAGTAAGTAAACCCGAAATAAAGCAAATGTTACTCTATCTCTTATAAAGTCAGAATGTCTCTTTGTCTGTTCGTTCGTTCGTTCGTTCGTTCGTTCGTACTTCTGTGTGTCACACTTTTCAAACCTCAATAACTCGCTTTCTAGGCATCGCCCGAGGACAAGTCCTTGACCAATCGAACCATCGTAAACTCCTTTTTCAAAATCAATAATAATTTCATCATCATTACGAAATATTTCATCATCCTTAGGCAATAATCCGTTTTTCGCGCCTAATTCGCTTCAAAATCGTCCGTAAAGATCGGCAATAGTGTCAATCGAATCAGAATCGTCAGCGCTTTTCACTTGCAGCAACTATTTCGCAATCTTCGATTTCGTCATCATTATGAAATCTTCACGTTTTCGCTCATAACTCGCTTTAAAATCATCGGAGACCCTCGGGAGAAGTGTCAATCGACCCCCCGTGCTTAGATTTCGCAATTATCGATTTCGTCATCATTACGCAATCTTCACGTTTTCGCTCATAACTCGCTTCACAATCATCGGAGAGCCTCGGGAGAAGTGCCAAACGACCTCCCGTGCTCAGATTTCGCAATCTTCGATTTCGTCATCATTACGAAATATTCATATTTTCGCTCATAACTCGCTTCAAAATCATCGGAGAGCCTTGGGCGATGTGACAATCAACATTTAAAGAAGATTTACAAGTTTTAGGATACTTCGGCCATGCGGTTGTGAAAAGCTCGTGAGGCTGAGAGCGAGGAGGAAAAGTTGCGATGTAGCCACGGAGCGAAGCGGAGTGGCTACATCGAAACTTTTCCGGAGTGCTCGAAGCCTCACGAGCTTTTTGCAATGGCATACGCCTCATTCGCAAGCAAGCGGTGTTAGGCTAATGTGTAAGGCGGCCAGCCACCTGTTTAATCTCTCAGAAAAGTTCGTCAGTTTCTATCCACCTTTTCTCGCTTTCATTTTCACGTTTTACGGACTTTCTTTTATTAGTTTGTGAATATATGATCAAGCAATCGGATAAACTATTTTTAGAAAATTAAAAACAAAAATAAAACTCGTTAATAATACGACGAAACAGTTTTGAAATAATAGTCGCGTGAAAAGCTCGCGAGAAAAGTTGGCAAGATTTTGCATGAAAACTCGCGAGAAATAAATAAACCTCGCGAGAATGTACAAGAGAGCATGCAAAAATAAGAGAATTCAAAATAACTAGGATTTCCTATGAAAACAACACCCGCAAGATTGTCTTATTTTCACACACACTCTCGCACTTTCTCGCGAGCTTTCATGCAAAATCTTGCCAGCTTTTCTCGCGAGCTTTTCACGCGACTATTATTTCAAAAGTGTTTTCTCGTATTATTAACGGGTTTTTATTTTTGTTTTAAATTTTGTAAAAATAGTTTATTCGATTGCTCAAACATATAAAAACAAACTAATAAATGAATGTCAGTAAAACCTGAAAATGAAAGAGAGGTGGACAGAAACTGACGAACTTTTCTCGCGAGATTCTGATAGATTAAACGGGTGGCTGACGTGGCAAAGGAATATGTGTTCATGAGTTTTGCCTATGCTCCGGCCATGCTATTGTGAAAAGCTCGTGAGGCTGAGAGCGCGGAGGAAAAGTTGCAGATGTAGCCACGGAGCGAAGCGGAGTGGCTATATCGCAACTTTTCCGGTGCGCTCGAAGCCTCACGAGCTTTTTGCAATGGCATACGCCCCACTCGGAAGCAAGCGGTTTATTGTTAATCTGTGAATACGACCCGGTGTACAACGTAGCTAGTTCTAAAAGCATGACACGAGAAACTAACAAAGGAATGTTAACTGGTGTACGTAAAATTATGGTACGACACCTATTGGACCTTAATAGGGACCCTTTTTTTTCACACTAGAGAACACAAAAATGCGAAAGAAAAAAGTTGTGTTTAAAAAATACGACTTTCGTGGTTTTTCAAGCATAACTTTTTTCTTTCTCATTTTTGTGTGATCTAGTGTGGAAAAAATTAATTCTACGTGCGGAACTACGTCAGGGAAACCTATAGAGACGTGGTTCTGCGATTTTGACTTTTGTGCCAAAATTCGACCTATTATCGATTTTCTCCATGGTAGATCAAATCGGGCACTTTTTGAAAACAAAAATGAGATGCACATAGGGTCCCTATTAAGGTCCAATAGGTGTCGTACCATAATTTTACGGACACCAGTTACAATTCCCTTGTAAAAGTACTCGGGTTTTCCCGCGCTGCCTGCGCGCCACTTTTGCGAAGCTGCGCAGCCACCCTATCCGCTTTTTACGTGCTCTCTCACCTGGACGAGAGAGTGTGTGAAAAGCGGAGAGGGTGGCTGCGCAGCTTCGCAAAAGTGGCGCGCAGGTAGCGCGGGAAAACCGTAAACACGTTTGAACCACTGGTGAGCTTGAAAAGGGTTAGGCTTCGATTTCGGGGGAGCCCGGACGACTGGAAGGCCAGTTTTGCGGCTAGTCCGGGCTAAGGAAGGGTTAACGGACGGATTTCGGGACAGCCCGACCCTCTTTTTTTCGAAAATTTCGGGGCAGCCCGGACCATTCACCCTTTTGTGCTCACCAGTGGTTTGAACACGGTTCACAATAGGACGTAAACAATAAAGGCGGGCTTTTCAAAGCCGGATAAATTTGGCCACGTCCGTCAGATACGGACCGGTGATGGAAACTAAAGATTGTAGATTGATTGAAATATGTTTCAAGAGCACTTTGGAGCACCTCAGCTACATTCATTCTGACGATGTCTTATTCGATCGATCCCTAACTAACCTTCTCGGGTACTTTCTTCGTCTCCACACCGACCTTTCCAAGTGAATTCAATTTCATGGTTCTGGAATGAGAGCGCATATTAAGATTTCTGTATTCGCTCACAGTCCATCGATAATCTTCCTCATTCCATCTGCATCTACTCGATTCCTTAAAACATATTGGCTATCAAAGTTACAATATACAGAACTCACAAATTATCGATTAAATTTCCCATTTCCTCTGTATTTCTCATATTTTTCTTTTAATCCCTTTGAAGTCTGAGACCAGCTTTTCCATCCTGAAATGAATTAAACATCTCACGATAGTATGGCTAATTTACAGACTTAATGGCAAAGTCGCCAGTTATTTCATTATCCATGGTGATATCAGTGTACATTGTGATGAATCGATGCCGGGAGAGGACGGTTAGCCATAGATCAAACCGCAGTTGATTTCAGAGTCATTCATGACTCTACGCTCTATCGGCGGTGGATACTGTATCGCCTCAAGTTGTTGTGGGAGATATTTTCACAGTGTTGTGGAAACAATGGACGGTGAAACTGTACGTTTTTGACATAATGTGCAACTATCATATTCTTAAAGAAACAAACGGCGAAGTGAGGCGAACACTGTTGAAAGGTGGTTTATAGAGAGGTGAAAAATGCATGACCAATTCATTTTTAGACGAGCCAGAGGCGGTGGAACATCTCTAGAAACATCTCCCTCCACTTCACCCGTTGTCACGTAAATATCCATTCCCTTTTTCCGCCTAGAACCCGGTATCTTTAGACGAAATGCTTAAAATTTTTGTAAGTTGATGTTGATTGTTCTCCGAATTTGTTATTTCACTCAGGGAAAATCAGTCCAAATTTCGCAAAAACAATCTCGATTGATTGCACATGTCGAAGTTTCGTTCCAAATGTATATTATGTGTCGAATTTCTTGTTGTGAGTTCTTAGAAGATAAATAAAGTCGAATTTTGTAAAGCAGTGCAAATTCCAAGAAGAAATAAAGAAGCAATGAGAAAGTAAGCAAATGTGACCGAATTGGAACTTGGATGCAATGAAATAGATATTTGCATTCAAAAGAAAAGTCAGAAATATGTCACTTACAGTTAATGAAAAAATAAGAGCGAGCGAGGAAAAAGTAAGTAGAGAGTAACTAACGTAAGC
Organism: Pristionchus entomophagus; assembly: GCA_036245825.1. Classification (NCBI taxonomy): domain Eukaryota; kingdom Metazoa; phylum Nematoda; class Chromadorea; order Rhabditida; family Neodiplogasteridae; genus Pristionchus; species Pristionchus entomophagus. Next base: position 20,275,692 of record BTSX01000002.1, on the reverse strand, counting down.
ACGAAGTCAACTTACAGTAACAATTGAGGCAACTTACCCGAGGGATCGCACGGCCTCCGGAATGCCGACATAAGGCAAGCGGAAAATGTCGCGACTATGAACTACAAAACAATTGCCTGAATCACGCACGCGTGTGCGAGAGTGATTACTGTGCGCTGCGCGTGCGGTTCAAATTGCCTGATTTTCACTTCCGGAACGACGAATCGCAAAGTGAACTTGGTCTTCAGGGTATTATTACCGTAAATCAGGCACTTGCACCGCATGATCGTGATTCAGGATCAGGATTTTACTGTATGTTTTTTGGAGGCCCGCTCGTTTTTCCTGATTTCCCCTGATTGGTAGCGACATTTTCCGTTTGCCTTATGTCGGCATTCCGGAGGCCGTGGGATCGTAGTAATATACTTTTTTTCCTTACTTTTTACTTACTTCGTGCTTACAGTAATATAACTCCACGAAACCAGAGCTCGTTGAATTTAACCAATCACCATCTGGCTTTTTAAACTCGAATGAAACTGTGGTAGTATTGACTCAACACATCCATTAATTATGACACAAAAGTGTAATAGATAAGACGATGTGAATTCAATACAAAATCCGCGGAAACTTTTTTAGACAACCTAATATTATATCCGAGTTCACTACTCCAGTATCACCAGTATCACTTACAATTTCTCGACTATCGTCCTTATCCCCTCTGAATCTACTCCATTTCTCTCGAGTTCATCGTTCGTCCCTTTGCAATACGACTCCAACCATTCGATCCTGATAGAACACAGAGTTCAAAACCAAAATTTCATGAATCTAGAAAAATTTAGGGTTTGATCAGGATCGATACGGTACCTTTCTTTCATCTTCACATTTTCCACTTACATCTCCTCCATCTGACACTTGGACTCCCTCATCTCATTCTCTAAGCAGCGAATCTTCTCGTCTCTCGGATCTCTAGTCGGTGCAAACGGACACATAATTCCTTTCAACTCACGAAGACGACGTGCAACATGTTATTCCATTCTAACTGGCCTATCGTCTACTGACATCCGTAGTATTTAAAAAGATCTGTCGATGCCTTTAGACATGCTAGAAGAAACAAAGAATATCGTTTCGGTTAAGCTAGAAATCGAGCAGGGCGGAGAGTTCCAAAACAAAAGATTACAAGGAGCTATTCTAACAATATCTATCGTAGATCTACCACAAATAACCTCACCAAGGGTTGTGCATCCGGTGCTGTTTCCCATTCGAAATTGGATACTCGAGTGGAACCATCCTTCCCGATACCATTGCTGCACCGTTGATTCGTCGAATGGACCACAGCAAGAAGAAAGAAGTAGTCATACTAGAAGGAACCATAATTTTTTCTATTTTGAGCCGTCCGCCTGTGTAAAATCTTTTCAACTTCGGTCGAAATTGAATAACCTACGGCGGTGAAACTCGAATCCTCATTCCCAAATAACTTACTAGAATTAATATAATTTATCTACGCACTTGGCGCAACAAGAAAATGAGTATAATAATATTATGGAGATAATTAGTGTTGTGATTGAGAGAGGTCATTAATGAGGGGGTGCTTTTCTAAACGACGTTTAAAAATCTTGACATTTGGTGCGGTACGAATAAAGTCGGGTAATTGAGAGTACATTCGAGATGATCTAACAGGGAAAGAATTGAATCTGGCTGTACATGTAGTGAATTCAATGTTGATACCGAAAGAGGAGACTCTATCCCGAGTGGGCTTGTATACATAGAACGATGAACGGGGAATAATAGAGGCGCCAGTCATTATGGTATGTGTCATACAGAGATCAGCTATGACTCTCCTCTCGGTAAGTGCGCGCAGGTTAAGGGTTTTAATGCGGTCTTGGTAGGAGGGGATGGTGTAGGGGTAGGAAGAGGAAGGGAAACAACGATAGAAAATTTGACGAGTGAATGTATGCTGGACCTTTTCAAGTGTGGCTATGTCCTTAAGGTAGTGTGGGTTCCAGAAAGGGGATGCAAATTCTAGCAAAGGGAGAACATAGGCTTTGTAACTGCGGATGAGAATAGAGGGACAATTGAATCGGAGTGCTTTGAGAAGGAGAAACAACTTAGAGGTGGCTTTTTGGGGCACGGGTCTTAACAGAAGAGAGAATTCCCGTGATTCACAGGGGTCTCTGTAGTAGATTCCATTCTCTGTAGATACATCATCTCTTCTCACCGATTTTCGAATTTGCTTAGAAACATTTCCTCCCATCCTAGAAAAAATAGCTTGAGAAAGAAGGAGAATACATTCTCCCCATTTGTCGAATAGAATATATCATGAACAGAGATAGTTATCTGAATAGAGTTATGAAAAGCATACAGATACATACATGTCACGAACATGTTCGTTCATTCATCCACGGCATATTCTTTACAACCAATTTATCTCAAACAGAGAAAAAGGCAACAAAACGACAATAATGTACATACAGCACAGCGCTTCTTTCAATTAATAATAGTCGTGAGTAAGTTAACGTTTAGTATCATACCAAAGCGAGGTCAATCTGACTGCATATAACTCGCAATAACAATAAAAATTACATTCTCATTCTTGATCTGAGAGAGGATTAGTATCTAATAATTTGTCAACGAAGAACTTGATGCACTCGGAGGAGACACGACAGAACGGGAGAATTGACTGAAATTGCGTTAACTCACTCATTGAGAATGGAAAAAGTATTCACCAAATGGATTCCATTCATGAGATGCTCCATGAAATCCGAAGCATTATTCAGAGAGCAACGACAGAAGAAACACTTCTGGAAGAAAAAAACTACTTGAGTAATAGCTGAAGTTGTATTTCCTACAGATTATCATATTTATCGCTAAGTTGTCATTCCTTAACCTTTGTCAACTAGTTGTGACATCGTACTGTCATGTAACTACAGTAACTATTTCAACTCTTTATTTACAATCATTTTTTGCATGATAAAGCTGATTCATTGATTGAGTCATTGACAGTTTGGACCATCTACTTTGGACTGAACCAGATACTGAAGAATAGTACCAATAGGCATTGGTCACAGTAATCCCGAAAATTCTTTCATTAATTCTCTCTGTCCATATTTCTCTCTGTCCACATAAGAATGATATTCCAACTGACGACATTACTGAAGTCGACAAGTCTATCCCAATTCCTCGCCAATTCTTCTCTCGTCTTTTCATCACTTCTCAGCAGTGCCCGTTTGAGAGCCTTCACCGGTGCTTTCGATGCTAAAATTCATGACTTTTTTCTATTTATCTATTTCCTAGGATTTAACCTCTGCGACCGTGATCTACCAGCGTCGAGCAGTGTCCGAGCATTTGAGATGCATTCCTGAGATATCTCTCAAATATAAACAAAACAATGTCAAACAAAAATAAATGCATTGGCTATCATCATGATCTCCCTTCTCATAATCTTCATTACTCATTCCCCAACTGACCACATGAGTTCTCTTGCCTCCTTCTCTCTTCTCAATCGCTCCTTCGTATCTTGAAGAGATTCGTCTGAATCGATGGATGATTTCTTCACCCATGGAATCGAGAGACTGGTCCTTTACAGATGTCCAAATCTGTAAATGAAGAATTTAATAACGAGGAAAGAAATATATTTCAGAATATAATACATCTGCTATTCAATTACCACGTTGAGTATACTTTTTGAATTAAAATAAGACTAGCACAAAAGTAAAGTGACCTCGTGTTCATCTTGACTCGCTCCTGATTGAGGAATATCACTTGGTTTTCCAATCTATCTGCTCTGATAGTCTCTCATCCATCTCTCCTGTATCTCTTCTCTCTTCGATTGGTTCCCTTCCATTCTCCTTTCGCTGATTCTCCAACCATTCTTCCGCTCTATAATAAAAGATATTCTACGACATTATTGAGCTAATAAATACCTCTCTGAGAACTCGACGTAGAATTCTTCCAGTTGGCCCACTCTGAACTGATTGGCATTCACTTTTCACATCATATATGAGGTGATAAGAGAAAGCGAAAAGTATAGAATGGTAATGTGAGTCATTCCCTTCCGTCCGTCGATAAGAAGTGATTCCACCCTCTCGTAATCTTTCCTCTCCATCCAACCCACCTCTCATTCCACTTTGACTCGCAATTGCATTCTCCACTTTCCCCTCCAGCCTCTGCAATCTAAGAAGGACAAATCGAGTTCGCTGAGCTATGTCACAATATACTGATATTCTGGAGTCGAATTCAGAATGGGAAGGAAAGGAGAAGTGTACAGATTAGATGAGATACACAGATTACGGTAGGAGAGATATTGATATTTTATCTCTGCAGATCGACTGCGTGAATTGAATGGAATCGCGTGTCCTTTCTCATTTCTCATCGATTCGGAGAAGAGAAGGAAATTGGAGGAGATAACTGCTCAATTCCATGATCATGCCACACTACTTAAAAGTCCCCCCACTCTATAACTCACAATGGTCTCATATTCTCTATTTCCTCCTTCATTATCATTATTACTTGATGGGCCAGTGTGGCATGATCATGGAATTGAGCAGTTATCTCCTCCAATTTTTGATTCCATTCAATTCACGCAGTCGATCTGCAGAGATAAAATATCAATATCTCTCCTACCGTAATCTGTGAATCTCATCTAATCTGTACACTTCTCCTTTCCTTCCCATTCTGAATTCGACTCCAGAATGGAAGAATCCCTGCTGGTACCAATTCTGTACACGAGATTCGTAGAATGGTCCACTGAAATATTATTATGATATTCCTCACAATCAGGTCAGGTAACTCACAAGAAGCTCAGTCCCTTCTCTGGATCTCGATAGTAGATGGATCCTTCCATATTCTTGGGAGATCCCATCTCACTTTCCTCTCTCGGCACCATCTGATCTCATCATGCAAGATCATCTAGTTTGTGGTACGGTATTCAGACGGTTCGAAGACCTTGCAGTAATAAACATCGCACACAATTCACTGTATACTCCTTAATATCTCTGTCAGATCTCGTGGAATCGCAAAAGCAATCGTTCTATAACATACGTTCTATAACGTTTGATGAATCTCCTAAATGACGTCCCGATAGTATTAATTCTCTGGAAGCTTCGTCGATGGAAGAAGCGAGAGATGGAATTGAGATCAGAGAGAGGATGTTTTGCAAGAGGCAGAGAAAGGCGCGCGCCCCAACCACTAGCCTCCGTCAAGCGCTCCCTGCGGTAGGCCGCCCTGGCCCTGGCCGTTCTATAACAAACAAATAAAAAACAAAACGCTGTAAATAATTTTTAGTACATGCATGTTACACGGCATCATTTACTACAGAACAATAACAAGCTCTAACAGGAGCGTTTGATGAATCTCCTAAATGACGTCCCGATAGTATAAATTCTCTGGAAGCTTCGTCGATGGAAGAAGCGAGAGATGGAATTGAGATCAGAGAGAGGAGTTATCGAACCAATGGAGATAATGAGAATGTGAGAGAGATGAGGCATCCAACCATCCTTCATCGTTCCCAACACTGACACCAGCAACTGAATAACACAAATATACATATCTCAGTGCCCTCAATTATATCACTAGGCACCATCTGTGCAATATTAGAGAACAATATGCTTTATCTCTTTTTCAATAAATACTAGGAGAACTTGATAAACTTGGAGAAAAACTTGTTGGTATTTGAGAATATGTTAGTGAAACGAAATAAGAATGCCTCAAAGACTATTTTCCATTAAAGGACCATAATTAATAAAAGAGAGGACATACGGAGAAGATCTGATGTCGGTCAGCGATGATTGCCAGGAAGGAGAAGTCTCTTCTCTTCTCCATCACAAATCCCTGAATGCAGACTTGCTCATTCATGGATACGCTACTGTATATTTATGTTCTAAATGAATACCTCAATAAATCTATATGACCATTTGTTCTATATCATGCGTGACTTGACAAAGTAGTGTATCATTCACCTTCACTTTCCATGTTTGATCGAGGATCTGTGTCTGTGGAGAGAGATCCGATTGGTAGAAGTAGCACAAGTGATCTCCTCTCTTCACTCTGCAGATCACATTGGGAATGGCTTCGTCCATCCTCAATCACACATCATTGGCCTTCGTTTATAATCCGTAGAAAGAAGAATGACAGAAGTTTAAAGAGCAGTAACCAAGAATGACTAATCTAACATATTGTCGTCAACCAAATTTTCACACGGTAATTAGATTGAAATGAATATAACGTACAATCTGGAATGCATCATCTGTCTCCAGTCGACTCGTGATAATGATCTGATGCTCATTCAGTGGTCGTTCATCGATGGACGGAATGGAATTTACTTCGATTGATGAAGGTATCGATTCACCAAGCGCACTGTCACTAAAATAACAGCGGTTTTTCAATTTTTAACTAAACAATCATATGAAAGCAACTTTTAATTCTTTCTTTTAGATCTAAACACTAGGGTTTAATGCCTTTACGCAATACAAAATATTTGTGAGCAGCGAAATTGATATCCGTAGCTATCATCCACAATTTTTTTTAAAAACATGCCAAACCTGTTCGAAGTTAATCTTCTATGCGATTCTTATGTCGCGACGAATGAAAAAGGGCAAGCGACTCCATTGAGAGCGCGCAGTTGATCTGAAAACCATGACTTGTTTCATTCGGTACTAAACATGAAATAAAAGAAACCCACTTTTAGTGTACGTTTCCTTTCTTCCGTCGAATCGAAATTCCATATCGGAATAGAAGAAACGCTCTCTATACCACCTCTGCCCTTCCCATTCCTCGAAGGGCCCACTGGAGAAGAGACATGCTACGACATTTTTTCAAACTCACACACGGTGTCACGGCCTCCGATCCGTCGGTAATTGAAAATAGGGACCACCACGTAAAATTTTAAAGTTCCTCTAATACATATTTTTTATGCGCATTTGGGTAATCGGGAGTGCAGAATTCATTAAACATACTCAGATTTTAATGAAAAATCAAAATCAGCGAGTATTGACATACCCGTCTAAGCTCCGCCCCTCGTGGTGTAGTCCACGTTTCACGCGTGCGGACGTTCGACGGGGCGACAGCCGTATCGCGTGTCAGATTTCTTAGCTTACTGTAAGAAATGCGCTCTGTTTCACTCTTGTTTGTTTCCTTCTCTTTTCGATATTTATATCGACCTGAATTGTATAATATTACTTGCTGCGGTACCCATTGAGTTCGTAGTAAGTGTCATTGTGATACTTCTCTTCTTTTCTCTCACTCTTTTGATTTAGTTTAGCTTCACTGTAAGCTTTAATGGTATAGCGGCTGGTAACGAGTAACCCCACGGAACTTCGCTGAGTTTTTGCTAGTAAGCAAGTAGTTCCTTAGCCCCTTTTCAATCTCCTGACCAGGGGTAGAATATCATTCACAATGTTTATTCTTCGACGCGTGTAAAGTTGGATGGAATGTCCATTTTGCACGTATCTCTCTCCCCTCACCTGCACCAATCATTCCCATTTCTCTCTCTTCACTAATGCCGGCTCGGTTGGTCGAACGTCCGCTCGCGTTTCTTGACTCTGTGGTTTTCTCTTTATCTTGTCTATTTTATGTTTTCCGCGGTACTAACTGTGCTCATAGTAAAAGTCATAGTGGAATGAGAAACTTGAGGAAGGAAAGAGGAGGTATCTTGCTGTAATATAACGTTACTATGAGCTCAATTGGTACTGCGGATGATAACTACTTAAGCGTTCTTTTTCAGTGGTACACGGATAGAGGGGCTCAATGCCCTGGACAAGATTGCAAATGGGTCGAGTAGTAATTCCCTCCCCACAGGATTTAAAAAAAACTGTACTAACTCAGTCAAGTGAGCGTATATTCTATTCATCAAAATATTATGCTGATATTTCCAGGTTAAATCGTAACAAGGAATCTACGAGGGGGGGGGGGCTTTTATGTATTTCTTGGCCATGTTTATTGAACACGTTTGGGCTGAATTTATTAAGAACTATTTATTAGCATTTGGTGACAACGGAAAAAATGTGACATCTTCTATCTAGTAAATGATAGGCACAACGAGAGCGATAGGGGGTGACTTCTATGCACAACAAAAAAAGAAGAATCTTGTCCCTAACGTAAATATTGGTGTTTACTGGAAGTATGCAAAACGGTCATATGAATAACGATAATTGGGAGTAGGTAGGTATTCTACGCCCTATCTCCACCACAATAGTCATGGTCCTTGAAAAAGAAATGGGAAGGGTCGAAAAACGTTTCACATACATTATCTTCCTCCATTTCCATATTCTCACCCCAGTGCTCTCCCATGTCCATACTACCCAGTTCACTCCCAGTCTCATTCACAAAAGGCTCCACAGATGCCTCTAGTTTTCGAATAAACCCGTCCTCTAGATCCTCTCTGAACAATTTCTCTGTCTTCTGAACAATTTCTCTGCATAGTACGGTAGATACTCACCTGGGTTGGAGAGACATCAGTTGCCATTGAGATGGGAGCGAAGGAGGTAGAAGAAGAAGGAATCGACTGAACATCCACTTATCGATTGGATTTCGGTAGGTTTGGTTACTGTATGCATAGTACGGTAGATACTTACCTGGGATGGAGATACTGCAGCCACCTGAGAGATTGGATGGAAGGAAGTAGAAGAAGAAAGAATCGACTGAACATCCACTTATCGATTGGATTTCGGTAGGTTTGGTTACTGTATGCATAGTACGGTAGATACTTACCTGGGATGGAGATACTGCAGCCACCTGAGAGATTGGATGGAAGGAGGTAGAGGAAGAAGGAATCCATTGAACATCCACTTATCGATTGGATTTCGGTAGGTTTGGTTACTGTATGCATAGTACGGTAGATACTCACCTGGGTTGGAGAGACATCAGTTGCCATTGAGATGGGAGCGAAGGAGGTTGAGGAAGAAGGAATCGAGTGAACATCCACTTATCGATTGGATTTCGGTAGGTTTGGTTACTGTATGCATAGTACGGTAGATACTCACCTGGGTTGGAGAGTCATCAGTTGCCATTGAGATGGGAGCGAAGGAGGTTGAGGAAGAAGGAATCGAGTGAACATCCACTTATCGATTGGATTTCGGTAGGTTTGGTTACTGTATACATAGTACGGTAGATACTCACCTGGGTTGGAGATACTGCAGCCACCTGAGAGATTGGATGGAAGGAGGTAGAGGAAGAAGGAATCGACTGAACATCCACTTATCGATTGGATTTCGGTAGGTTTGGTAACTGTATACATAGTACGGTAGATACTCACCGGGGTTGGAGAGACATCAGTTGCCATTGAGATGGGAGCGAAGGAGGTAGAAGAAGAAGGAATCGACTGAACATCCACTTATCGATTGGATTTCGGTAGGTTTGGTTACTGTATGCATAGTACGGTAGATACTTACCTGGGATGGAGAGACATCAGTTGCCATTGAGATGAGAGCGAAGGAGGTAGAAGAAGAAGGAATCGACTGAACATCCACTTATCGATTGGATTTCGGTAGGTTTGGTTACTGTATGCATAGTACGGTAGATACTCACCTGGGTTGGAGAGACATCAGTTGCCATTGAGATGGGAGCGAAGGAGGATGAGGAAGAAGGAATCGAGTGAACATCCACTTATCGATTGGATTTCGGTAGGTTTGGTTACTGTATGCATAGTACGGTAGATACTCACCTGGGTTGGAGAGTCATCAGTTGCCATTGAGATGGGAGCGAAGGAGGTTGAGGAAGAAGGAATCGAGTGAACATCCACTTATCGATTGGATTTCGGTAGGTTTGGTTACTGTATGCATAGTACGGTAGATACTTACCTGGGATGGAGATACTGCAGCCACCTGAGAGATTGGATGGAAGGAGGTAGAAGAAGAAGGAATCGACTGAACATCCACTTATCGATTGGATTTCGGTAGGTTTGGTTACTGTATACATAGTACGGTAGATACTCACCTGGGTTGGAGAGACATCAGTTGCCATTGAGATGGGAGCGAAGGAGGTAGAAGAAGAAGGAATCGACTGAACATCCACTTATCGATTGGATTTCGGTAGGTTTGGTTACTGTATGCATAGTACGGTAGATACTTACCTGGGATGGAGATACTGCAGCCACCTGAGAGATTGGATGGAAGGAGGTAGAGGAAGAAGGAATCCATTGAACATGCACTTATCGATTGGATTTCGGTAGGTTTGGTTACTGTATGCATAGTACGGTAGATACTTACCTGGGATGGAGATACTGCAGCCACCTGAGAGATTGGATGGAAGGAAGTAGAAGAAGAAGGAATCGACTGAACATCCACTTATCGATTGGATTTCGGTAGGTTTGGTTACTGTATGCATAGTACGGTAGATACTCACCTGGGTTGGAGAGTCATCAGTTGCCATTGAGATGGGAGCGAAGGAGGTTGAGGAAGAAGGAATCGAGTGAACATCCACTTATCGATTGGATTTCGGTAGGTTTGGTTACTGTATACATAGTACGGTAGATACTTACCTGGGTTGGAGAGACATCATTTGCCATTGAGATGGGAGCGAAGGAGGTAAAAGAAGAAGGAATCGACTGAACATCCACTTACCGATTGGATTTCGGTAGGCTTGGTTACTGTATACATAGTACGGTAGATACTCACCTGGGTTGGAGATACTGCAGCCACCTGAGAGATTGGATGGAAGGAGGTAGAGGAAGAAGGAATCGACTGAACATCCACTTATCGATTGGATTTCGGTAGGTTTGGTAACTGTATACATAGTACGGTAGATACTCACCTGGGTTGGAGAGACATCAGTTGCCATTGAGATGGGAGCGAAGGAGGTAGAAGAAGAAGGAATCGACTGAACATCCACTTATCGATTGGATTTCGGTAGGTTTGGTTACTGTATGCATAGTACGGTAGATACTTACCTGGGATGGAGAGACATCAGTTGCCATTGAGATGAGAGCGAAGGGGGTAGAAGAAGAAGGAATCGACTGAACATCCACTTATCGATTGGATTTCGGTAGGTTTGGTTACTGTATACATAGTACGGTAGATACTCACCTGGGTTGGAGAGACATCAGTTGCCATTGAGATGGGAGCGAAGGAGGTAGAAGAAGAAGGAATCGACTGAACATCCACTTATCGATTGGATTTCGGTAGGTTTGGTTACTGTATGCATAGTACGGTAGATACTTACCTGGGATGGAGATACTGCAGCCACCTGAGAGATTGGATGGAAGGAGGTAGAAGAAGAAGAAGGAATCGACTGAACATCCACTTATCGATTGGATTTCGGTAGGTTTGGTTACTGTATACATAGTACGGTAGATACCCACCTGGGTTGGAGAGACATCAGTTGCCATTGAGATGGGAGCGAAGGAGGTAGAAGAAGAAGGAATCGACTGAACATCCACTTATCGATTGGATTTCGGTAGGTTTGGTTACTGTATGCATAGTACGGTAGATACTTACCTGGGATGGAGATACTGCAGCCACCTGAGAGATTGGATGGAAGGAAGTAGAAGAAGAAGGAATCGACTGAACATCCACTTATCGATTTGATTTCGGTAGGTTTGGTTACTGTATGCATAGTACGGTAGATACTTACCTGGGATGGAGATACTGCAGCCACCTGAGAGATTGGATGGAAGGAGGTAGAGGAAGAAGGAATCCACTGAACATCCACTTATCGATTGGATTTCGGTAGGTTTGGTTACTGTATGCATATTACGGTAGATACTCACCTGGGTTGGAGAGTCATCAGTTGCCATTGAGATGGGAGCGAAGGAGGTTGAGGAAGAAGGAATCGACTGAACATCCACTTATCGATTGGATTTCGGTAGGTTTGGTTACTGTATACATAGTACGGTAGATACTCACCTGGGTTGGAGATACTGCAGCCACCTGAGAGATTGGATGGAAGGAGGTAGAAGAAGAAGGAATCGACTGAACATCCACTTATCGATTGGATTTCGGTAGGTTTGGTTACTGTATACATAGTACGGTAGATACTCACCTGGGTTGGAGAGACATCATTTGCCATTGAGATGGGAGCGAAGGAGGTAAAAGAAGAAGGAATCGACTGAACATCCACTTACCGATTGGATTTCGGTAGGTTTGGTTACTGTATACATAGTACGGTAGATACTCACCTGGGTTGGAGATACTGCAGCCACCTGAGAGATTGGATGGAAGGAGGTAGAGGAAGAAGGAATTGACTGAACATCCACTTATCGATTGGATTTCGGTAGGTTTGGTTACTGTATGCATAGTACGGTAGATACTTACCTGGGATGGAGATACTGCAGCCACCTGAGAGATTGGATGGAAGGAAGTAGAAGAAGAAGGAATCGACTGAACATCCACTTATCGATTTGATTTCGGTAGGTTTGGTTACTGTATGCATAGTACGGTAGATACTTACCTGGGATGGAGATACTGCAGCCACCTGAGAGATTGGATGGAAGGAGGTAGAGGAAGAAGGAATCCACTGAACATCCACTTATCGATTGGATTTCGGTAGGTTTGGTTACTGTATGCATAGTACGGTAGATACTTACCTGGGATGGAGATACTGCAGCCACCTGAGAGATTGGATGGAAGGAGGTAGAAGAAGAAGAAGGAATCGACTGAACATCCACTTATCGATTGGATTTCGGTAGGTTTGGTTACTGTATACATAGTACGGTAGATACCCACCTGGGTTGGAGAGACATCAGTTGCCATTGAGATGGGAGCGAAGGAGGTAGAAGAAGAAGGAATCGACTGAACATCCACTTATCGATTGGATTTCGGTAGGTTTGGTTACTGTATGCATAGTACGGTAGATACTTACCTGGGATGGAGATACTGCAGCCACCTGAGAGATTGGATGGAAGGAAGTAGAAGAAGAAGGAATCGACTGAACATCCACTTATCGATTTGATTTCGGTAGGTTTGGTTACTGTATGCATAGTACGGTAGATACTTACCTGGGATGGAGATACTGCAGCCACCTGAGAGATTGGATGGAAGGAGGTAGAGGAAGAAGGAATCCACTGAACATCCACTTATCGATTGGATTTCGGTAGGTTTGGTTACTGTATGCATATTACGGTAGATACTCACCTGGGTTGGAGAGTCATCAGTTGCCATTGAGATGGGAGCGAAGGAGGTTGAGGAAGAAGGAATCGACTGAACATCCACTTATCGATTGGATTTCGGTAGGTTTGGTTACTGTATACATAGTACGGTAGATACTCACCTGGGTTGGAGATACTGCAGCCACCTGAGAGATTGGATGGAAGGAGGTAGAAGAAGAAGGAATCGACTGAACATCCACTTATCGATTGGATTTCGGTAGGTTTGGTTACTGTATACATAGTACGGTAGATACTCACCTGGGTTGGAGAGACATCATTTGCCATTGAGATGGGAGCGAAGGAGGTAAAAGAAGAAGGAATCGACTGAACATCCACTTACCGATTGGATTTCGGTAGGTTTGGTTACTGTATACATAGTACGGTAGATACTCACCTGGGTTGGAGATACTGCAGCCACCTGAGAGATTGGATGGAAGGAGGTAGAGGAAGAAGGAATTGACTGAACATCCACTTATCGATTGGATTTCGGTAGGTTTGGTTACTGTATGCATAGTACGGTAGATACTTACCTGGGATGGAGATACTGCAGCCACCTGAGAGATTGGATGGAAGGAAGTAGAAGAAGAAGGAATCGACTGAACATCCACTTATCGATTTGATTTCGGTAGGTTTGGTTACTGTATGCATAGTACGGTAGATACTTACCTGGGATGGAGATACTGCAGCCACCTGAGAGATTGGATGGAAGGAGGTAGAGGAAGAAGGAATCCACTGAACATCCACTTATCGATTGGATTTCGGTAGGTTTGGTTACTGTATGCATAGTACGGTAGATACTTACCTGGGATGGAGATACTGCAGCCACCTGAGAGATTGGATGGAAGGAGGTAGAGGAAGAAGGAATCCACTGAACATCCACTTATCGATTGGATTTCGGTAGGTTTGGTTACTGTATGCATAGTACGGTAGATACTTACCTGGGATGGAGATACTGCAGCCACCTGAGAGATTGGATGGAAGGAAGTAGAAGAAGAAGGAATCGACTGAACATCCACTTATCGATTGGATTTCGGTAGGTTTGGTTACTGTATGCATAGTACGGTAGATACTTACCTGGGATGGAGATACTGCAGCCACCTGAGAGATTGGATGGAAGGAGGTAGAGGAAGAAGGAATCCACTGAACATCCACTTATCGATTGGATTTCGGTAGGTTTGGTTACTGTATGCATATTACGGTAGATACTCACCTGGGTTGGAGAGTCATCAGTTGCCATTGAGATGGGAGCGAAGGAGGTTGAGGAAGAAGGAATCGACTGAACATCCACTTATCGATTGGATTTCGGTAGGTTTGGTTACTGTATACATAGTACGGTAGATACTCACCTGGGTTGGAGATACTGCAGCCACCTGAGAGATTGGATGGAAGGAGGTAGAGGAAGAAGGAATCGACTGAACATCCACTTATCGATTGGATTTCGGTAGGTTTGGTTACTGTATGCATAGTACGGTAGATACTTACCTGGGATGGAGATACTGCAGCCACATGAGAGATTGGATGGAAGGAGGTAGAAGAAGAAGGAATCGACTGAACATCCACTTATCGATTGGATTTCGGTAGGTTTGGTTACTGTATGCATATTACGGTAGATACTCACCTGGGTTGGAGAGACATCATTTGCCATTGAGATGGGAGCGAAAGAGGTAAAAGAAGAAGGAATCGACTGTACATCCACTTACCGATTGGATTTCGGTAGGTTTGGTTACTGTATACATAGTACGGTAGATACTCACCTGGGTTGGAGATACCGCAGCCACCTGAGAGATTGGATGGAAGGAGGTAGAAGAAGAAGGAATCGACTGAACATCCACTTATCGATTGGATTTCGGTAGGTTTGGTTACTGTATGCATATTACGGTAGATACTCACCTGGGTTGGAGAGTCATCAGTTGCCATTGAGATGGGAGCGAAGGAGGTTGAGGAAGAAGGAATCGACTGACATCCACTTATCGATTGGATTTCGGTAGGTTTGGTTACTGTATACATAGTACGGTAGATACTTACCTGGGTTGGAGAGACATCATTTGCCATTGAGATGGGAGCGAAAGAGGTAAAAGAAGAAGGAATCGACTGTACATCCACTTACCGATTGGATTTCGGTAGGTTTGGTTACTGTATACATAGTACGGTAGATACTTACCTGGGTTGGAGAGACATCATTTGCCATTGAGATGGGAGCGAAAGAGGTAGAAGAAGAAGGAATCGACTGAACATCCACTTATCGATTGGATTTCGGTAGGTTTGGTTACTGTATACATAGTACGGTAGATACTCACCTGGGTTGGAGATACTGCAGCCACCTGAGAGATTGGATGGAAGGAGGTAGAGGAAGAAGGAATTGACTGAACATCCACTTATCGATTGGATTTCGGTAGGTTTGGTTACTGTATACATAGTACGGTAGATACTCACCTGGGTTGGAGATACTGCAGCCACCTGAGAGATTGGATGGAAGGAGGTAAAAGAAGAAGGAATCGACTGAACATCCACTTACCGATTGGATTTCGGTAGGTTTGGTTACTGTATACATAGTACGGTAGATACTCACCTGGGTTGGAGATACTGCAGCCACCTGAGAGATTGGATGGAAGGAGGTAGAGGAAGAAGGAATTGACTGAACATCCACTTATCGATTGGATTTCGGTAGGTTTGGTTACTGTATACATAGTACGGTAGATACTCACCTGGGATGGAGATACTGCAGCCACCTGAGAGATTGGATGGAAGGAGGTAGAGGAAGAAGGAATCCACTGAACATCCACTTATCGATTGGATTTCGGTAGGTTTGGTTACTGTATGCATATTACGGTAGATACTCACCTGGGTTGGAGATACTGCAGCCACCTGAGAGATTGGATGGAAGGAGGTAGAGGAAGAAGGAATCCACTGAACATCCACTTATCGATTGGATTTCGGTAGGTTTGGTTACTGTATACATAGTACGGTAGATACTCACCTGGGTTGGAGATACCGCAGCCACCTGAGAGATTGGATGGAAGGAGGTAGAAGAAGAAGGAATCGACTGAACACCCACTTATCGATTGGATTTCGGTAGGTTTGGTTACTGTATGCATATTACGGTAGATACTCACCTGGGTTGGAGAGTCATCAGTTGCCATTGAGATGGGAGCGAAGGAGGTTGAGGAAGAAGGAATCGACTGACATCCACTTATCGATTGGATTTCGGTAGGTTTGGTTACTGTATACATAGTACGGTAGATACTTACCTGGGTTGGAGAAACATCATTTGCCATTGAGATGGGAGCGAAAGAGGTAAAAGAAGAAGGAATCGACTGTACATCCACTTACCGATTGGATTTCGGTAGGTTTGGTTACTGTATACATAGTACGGTAGATACTTACCTGGGTTGGAGAGACATCATTTGCCATTGAGATGGGAGCGAAAGAGGTAGAAGAAGAAGGAATCGACTGAACATCCACTTATCGATTGGATTTCGGTAGGTTTGGTTACTGTATACATAGTACGGTAGATACTCACCTGGGTTGGAGATACTGCAGCCACCTGAGAGATTGGATGGAAGGAGGTAGAGGAAGAAGGAATTGACTGAACATCCACTTATCGATTGGATTTCGGTAGGTTTGGTTACTGTATACATAGTACGGTAGATACTCACCTGGGTTTTAGAGTCATCAGTTGCCATTGAGATGGGAGCGAAGGAGGTTGAGGAAGAAGGAATCGACTGAACATCCACTTATCGATTGGATTTCGGTAGGTTTGGTTACTGTATACATAGTACGGTAGATACTCACCTGGGTTGGAGATACTGCAGCCACCTGAGAGATTGGATGGAAGGAGGTAGAGGAAGAAGGAATCGACTGAACATCCACTTACCGATTGGATTTCGGTAGGTTTGGTTACTGTATACATAGTACGGTAGATACTCACCTGGGATGGAGATACTGCAGCCACCTGAGAGATTGGATGGAAGGAGGTAGAGGAAGAAGGAATCCACTGAACATCCACTAATCGATTGGATTTCGGTAGGTTTGGTTACTGTATGCATATTACGGTAGATACTCACCTGGGTTGGAGAGTCATCAGTTGCCATTGAGATGGGAGCGAAGGAGGTTGAGGAAGAAGGAATCGACTGACATCCACTTATCGATTGGATTTCGGTAGGTTTGGTTACTGTATACATAGTACGGTAGATACTTACCTGGGTTGGAGAGACATCATTTGCCATTGAGATGGGAGCGAAAGAGGTAAAAGAAGAAGGAATCGACTGTACATCCACTTACCGATTGGATTTCGGTAGGTTTGGTTACTGTATACATAGTACGGTAGATACTCACCTGGGTTGGAGATACCGCAGCCACCTGAGAGATTGGATGGAAGGAGGTAGAAGAAGAAGGAATCGACTGAACATCCACTTATCGATTGGATTTCGGTAGGTTTGGTTACTGTATGCATAGTACGGTAGATACTTACCTGGGATGGAGATACTGCAGCCACCTGAGAGATTGGATGGAAGGAGGTAGAGGAAGAAGGAATCGAGTGAACATCCACTTATCGATTGGATTTCGGTAGGTTTGGTTACTGTATACATAGTACGGTAGATACTTACCTAGGTTGGAGAGACATCATTTGCCATTGAGATGGGAGCGAAGGAGGTAAAAGAAGAAGGAATCGACTGAACATCCACTTACCGATTGGATTTCGGTAGGTTTGGTTACTGTATGCATAGTACGGTAGATACTTACCTGGGATGGAGATACTACAGCCACCTGAGAGATTGGATGGAAGGAGGTAGAGGAAGAAGGAATCCACTGAACATCCACTTATCGATTGGATTTCGGTAGGTTTGGTTACTGTATGCATATTACGGTAGATACTCACCTGGGTTTTAGAGTCATCAGTTGCCATTGAGATGGGAGCGAAGGAGGTTGAGGAAGAAGGAATCGACTGAACATCCACTTATCGATTGGATTTCGGTAGGTTTGGTTACTGTATACATAGTACGGTAGATACTCACCTGGGTTGGAGATACTGCAGCCACCTGAGAGATTGGATGGAAGGAGGTAGAGGAAGAAGGAATCGACTGAACATCCACTTATCGATTGGATTTCGGTAGGTTTGGTTACTGTATGCATAGTACGGTAGATACTTACCGGGGATGGAGATACTGCAGCCACCTGAGAGATTGGATGGAAGGAGGTAGAAGAAGAAGGAATCGACTGAACATCCACTTATCGATTGGATTTCGGTAGGTTTGGTTACTGTATGCATAGTACGGTAGATACTTACCTGGGATGGAGATACTGCAGCCACCTGAGAGATTGGATGGAAGGAGGTAGAAGAAGAAGGAATCGACTGAACATCCACTTATCGATTGGATTTCGGTTGGTTTGGTTACTGTATACATAGTACGGTAGATACTCACCTGGGTTGGAGAGACATCAGTTGCCATTGAGATGGGAGCGAAGGAGGTTGAGGAAGAAGGAATCGACTGAACATCCACTTATCGATTGGATTTCGGTAGGTTTGGTTACTGTATGCATAGTACGGTAGATACTTACCTGGGTTGGAGAGACATCATTTGCCATTGAGATGGGAGCGAAGGAGGTAGAAGAAGAAGGAATCGACTGAACATCCACTTATCGATTGGATTTCGGTAGGTTTGGTTACTGTATGCATAGTACGGTAGATACTTACCTGGGATGGAGATACTGCAGCCACCTGAGAGATTGGATGGAAGGAGGTAGAAGAAGAAGGAATCGACTGAACATCCACTTATCGATTGGATTTCGGTAGGTTTGGTTACTGTATACATAGTACGGTAGATACTCACCTGGGTTGGAGAGACATCAGTTGCCATTGAGATGGGAGCGAAGGAGGTTGAGGAAGAAGGAATCGACTGAACATCCACTTATCGATTGGATTTCGGTAGGTTTGGTTACTGTATACATAGTACGGTAGATACTCACCTGGGTTGGAGATACTGCAGCCACCTGAGAGATTGGATGGAAGGAGGTAGAGGAAGAAGGAATCGACTGAACATCCACTTATCGATTGGATTTCGGTAGGTTTGGTTACTGTATGCATAGTACGGTAGATACTCACCTGGGTTGGAGATACTGCAGCCACCTGAGAGATTGGATGGAAGGAGGTAGAGGAAGAAGGAATCGACTGAACATCCACTTATCGATTGGATTTCGGTAGGTTTGGTTACTGTATGCATAGTACGGTAGATACTTACCTGGGATGGAGATACTGCAGCCACCTGAGAGATTGGATGGAAGGAGGTAGAAGAAGAAGGAATCGACTGAACATCCACTTATCGATTGGATTTCGGTAGGTTTGGTTACTGTATGCATAGTACGGTAGATACTTACCTGGGATGGAGATACTGCAGCCACCTGAGAGATTGGATGGAAGGAGGTAGAAGAAGAAGGAATCGACTGAACATCCACTTATCGATTGGATTTCGGTAGGTTTGGTTACTGTATGCATATTACGGTAGATACTCACCTGGGTTGGAGAGTCATCAGTTGCCATTGAGATGGGAGCGAAGGAGGTTGAGGAAGAAGGAATCGACTGACATCCACTTATCGATTGGATTTCGGTAGGTTTGGTTACTGTATACATAGTACGGTAGATACTTACCTGGGTTGGAGAGACATCATTTGCCATTGAGATGGGAGCGAAAGAGGTAAAAGAAGAAGGAATCGACTGTACATCCACTTACCGATTGGATTTCGGTAGGTTTGGTTACTGTATACATAGTACGGTAGATACTTACCTGGGTTGGAGAGACATCATTTGCCATTGAGATGGGAGCGAAAGAGGTAGAAGAAGAAGGAATCGACTGAACATCCACTTATCGATTGGATTTCGGTAGGTTTGGTTACTGTATACATAGTACGGTAGATACTCACCTGGGTTGGAGATACTGCAGCCACCTGAGAGATTGGATGGAAGGAGGTAGAGGAAGAAGGAATTGACTGAACATCCACTTATCGATTGGATTTCGGTAGGTTTGGTTACTGTATACATAGTACGGTAGATACTCACCTGGGTTGGAGATACTGCAGCCACCTGAGAGATTGGATGGAAGGAGGTAAAAGAAGAAGGAATCGACTGAACATCCACTTACCGATTGGATTTCGGTAGGTTTGGTTACTGTATGCATAGTACGGTAGATACTCACCTGGGTTGGAGATACTGCAGCCACCTGAGAGATTGGATGGAAGGAGGTAGAGGAAGAAGGAATCGACTGAACATCCACTTATCGATTGGATTTCGGTAGGTTTGGTTACTGTATGCATAGTACGGTAGATACTTACCTGGGATGGAGATACTGCAGCCACCTGAGAGATTGGATGGAAGGAGGTAGAAGAAGAAGGAATCGACTGAACATCCACTTATCGATTGGATTTCGGTAGGTTTGGTTACTGTATGCATAGTACGGTAGATACTTACCTGGGATGGAGATACTGCAGCCACCTGAGAGATTGGATGGAAGGAGGTAGAAGAAGAAGGAATCGACTGAACATCCACTTATCGATTGGATTTCGGTAGGTTTGGTTACTGTATACATAGTACGGTAGATACTCACCTGGGTTGGAGAGACATCAGTTGCCATTGAGATGGGAGCGAAGGAGGTAGAAGAAGAAGGAATCGACTGAACATCCACTTATCGATTGGATTTCGGTAGGTTTGGTTACTGTATGCATAGTACGGTAGATACTTACCTGGGATGGAGATACTGCAGCCACCTGAGAGATTGGATGGAAAGAAGTAGAAGAAGAAGGAATCGACTGAACATCCACTTATCGATTGGATTTCGGTAGGTTTGGTTACTGTATGCATAGTACGGTAGATACTTACCTGGGATGGAGATACTGCAGCCACCTGAGAGATTGGATGGAAGGAGGTAGAGGAAGAAGGAATCCACTGAACATCCACTTATCGATTGGATTTCGGTAGGTTTGGTTACTGTATGCATATTACGGTAGATACTCACCTGGGTTGGAGAGTCATCAGTTGCCATTGAGATGGGAGCGAAGGAGGTTGAGGAAGAAGGAATCGACTGAACATCCACTTATCGATTGGATTTCGGTAGGTTTGGTTACTGTATACATAGTACGGTAGATACTCACCTGGGTTGGAGATACTGCAGCCACCTGAGAGATTGGATGGAAGGAGGTAGAGGAAGAAGGAATCGACTGAACATCCACTTTTCGATTGGATTTCGGTAGGTTTGGTTACTGTATGCATAGTACGGTAGATACTTACCTGGGATGGAGATACTGCAGCCACCTGAGAGATTGGATGGAAGGAGGTAGAAGAAGAAGGAATCGACTGAACATCCACTTATCGATTGGATTTCGGTAGGTTTGGTTACTGTATACATAGTACGGTAGATACTCACCTGGGTTGGAGAGACATCATTTGCCATTGAGATGGGAGCGAAGGAGGTAAAAGAAGAAGGAATCGACAGAACATCCACTTATCGATTGGATTTCGGTAGGTTTGGTTACTGTATACATAGTACGGTAGATACTCACCTGGGTTGGAGATACTGCAGCCACCTGAGAGATTGGATGGAAGGAGGTAGAGGAAGAAGGAATTGACTGAATATCCACTTATCGATTGGATTTCGGTAGGTTTGGTTACTGTATACATAGTACGGTAGATACTCACCTGGGATGGAGATACTGCAGCCTCCTGAGAGATTGGATGGAAGGAGGTAGAGGAAGAAGGAATCCACTGAACATCCACTTATCGATTGGATTTCGGTAGGTTTGGTTACTGTATGCATATTACGGTAGATACTCACCTGGGTTGGAGATACTGCAGCCACCTGAGAGATTGGATGGAAGGAGGTAGAGGAAGAAGGAATCCACTGAACATCCACTTATCGATTGGATTTCGGTAGGTTTGGTTACTGTATGCATATTACGGTAGATACTCACCTGGGTTGGAGAGTCATCAGTTGCCATTGAGATGGGAGCGAAGGAGGTTGAGGAAGAAGGAATCGACTGAACATCCACTTATCGATTGGATTTCGGTAGGTTTGGTTACTGTATACATAGTACGGTAGATACTTACCTGGGTTGGAGAGACATCATTTGCCATTGAGATGGGAGCGAAGGAGGTAAAAGAAGAAGGAATCGACTGAACATCCACTTACCGATTGGATTTCGGTAGGTTTGGTTACTGTATACATAGTACGGTAGATACTCACCTGGGTTGGAGATACCGCAGCCACCTGAGAGATTGGATGGAAGGAGGTAGAGGAAGAAGGAATTGACTGAACATCCACTTATCGATTGGATTTCGGTAGGTTTGGTTACTGTATACATAGTACGGTAGATACTTACCTGGGTTGGAGAGACATCATTTGCCATTGAGATGGGAGCGAAGGAGGTAAAAGAAGAAGGAATCGACTGAACATCCACTTACCGATTGGATTTCGGTAGGCTTGGTTACTGTATACATAGTACGGTAGATACTCACCTGGGTTGGAGATACTGCAGCCACCTGAGAGATTGGATGGAAGGAGGTAGAGGAAGAAGGAATCGACTGAACATCCACTTATCGATTGGATTTCGGTAGGTTTGGTAACTGTATACATAGTACGGTAGATACTCACCTGGGTTGGAGAGACATCAGTTGCCATTGAGATGGGAGCGAAGGAAGTAGAAGAAGAAGGAATCGACTGAACATCCACTTATCGATTGGATTTCGGTAGGTTTGGTTACTGTATGCATAGTACGGTAGATACTTACCTGGGATGGAGATACTGCAGCCACCTGAGAGATTGGATGGAAGGAGGAAAAGAGAGAGTGAGACAACTGATCAACCATTTATCGATTGGATTACGGTTTCTTGTGTTACAGTATGCATCATAATGAGACTAACCATTTTGAATTCGTCTCGTACTTCCATCAGCAGATTCCCGAGCCAGTTCTCACCCCACAGTGTTCTATCTTTCACAAGGGGGTTAGTGGTACTCATGCCTGAAGAAAGAATTGATTCCATAGTAATCAACCGACCGTCTCACCAATTCCCCATCTGCCATCATGCGGACTACATTCAACAAGTGTTCTATCTCCAGTGGAAAGTAGATCTCTCATCATGCCTGGTATGAAAGAAAATCGAACGAACAATCAATCGAGAATTATTTGAAGGTATACCGTAGACAGACACACCAAAAAGTGGCCACGTTGGCATGTGGCACAAAGTGGCGAGCATGAGAAAGGGAAGTAGCGATCGATTTTTTTTGAAAGTATGGGGTTTCAAGCGGAACATTGAGGGCCGGTTACGGTAGTACTTCTCAATTGAATCAACAATTGGTTTATCGATTTCCCCTTTTGTTTTCGATGTACTTACGTTGTTTTTGGCCATTTGTACTCATTCAAAGAAAATCCCTTTAAGATGCCTCTCTGGAAGATTGATTTCGCCGCCATAAGCAGCGAAACAGCGGTCCCGGCAGATATCGACGATGACGAAGAACTTCCTGACGGCTACAGCGAAGAGTTCGAGAAAGTTGACAACTTCGTCGCTGAGAATCTCAAGCGAGCGAAAGAAACCAAGGATGTCGAAATGATTGGCTTCGTCGTTGAACAGGTTGGTCGTTAGTGTGATTCCTGCTGGTTCTCCATTCATAATTGTTCAGGGGATCATGAGATACACTCGTCTCGGCTTGAAGAAAGAAGTGTTGGACGAGCAGATCACCAGACAGTTGGGCAAAGGATGATGGATATGGTGTCTGACTGGCATGCCTTTCTCTACCTCTTGCAAAACATCACCTGCGGGCGGGAGTCGAACCTGCCTGCGTCGGCATGCCAGTCAGACACCATGCCCATTAGGCCAGGGCGGCCTACCGCAGGGAACGCTTGACGGGGGGCGCGCCTCTTGCAAAACATCACCTGCGGGCGGGAGTCGAACCGTTCGAACCTGCCTGGCCATACCGTTGTGAAAAGCTCGTGAGGGGTTGGGGCGCGCGCCTTTCTCTACCTCTTGCGAAACATCACCTGCGGGCGGGAGTCGAACCTGCCTGCGTCGGCATGCCAGTCAGACACCATGCCCATTTGGGCAAAGGATGTGAGTTTAATTATTACTGATCGAGTTTATTTGTGTCATTCAGTCCTCCAGAACTTCCAAGCTGAGGTAAAAGGAGTACAGTTGAAGATTGAGATTGCCTGTACGTTTTAATTTATATAGTTGTTTCAATATTAACGATTCTTCAGTTGTGATGGAGATGATCGCTGATCAGAAGAAAGAAACTGAGGTTTAGTTTTATTATCAACAAATAATAAACTGTTGCTGACAGCTTCGACATCGCATCGCTTCTCTCCGTGCAGAGAGGGACTTGAAGAAAGCAAGACTGGAGGCAGTTATTCGAAGCAATCGCAGGCACGTTTTCATTTCTTACTCAGAAATATTTAGTTTTGTTTCAGTGCAATAGACGAGGTTTCGCACATAACTAAGCGCCATGCTCTCATCAAGGAACGACTTCGACTTGATACTATTGAGGTGCGATTGTTGGTTTCTTCCAAGTGTTTGAATACTCTCTTGTTTGTAGTACGATCAAGAGAAGGCGCTTCGATATGACCTCCGTGAGACGTTCGTTGGATACTCCGAAGATCTCGATCGTCAGCTGCGAAACGCGTCATGGCTCGTCGAGAAGCAAAAGGTCGCATTGTCTATCCTTTCTCGATGCTCATTGTTCGCTGAAAAAGTTTCACTACGTATTCTTTCATGATCTACAATATTTACTCAGGAGGCAGCTCGCCGGAAGAAGCTAGAAGATGAGATCAGGATCCTTGAAGCGGATATCGCTAAAATCGATCGGATCGAAGAGAGGAATCGCATTGCAGGTAAATCTTAAAATTGGATTCTATCTTAATTTAAATTATGGATCAATTTAGAAGAGAGTGAGCGCGACCTACCGTTCAAACAGTTCTGTGTGCAGCTTGCTGAGCTGTACGTCAAAAGAGAGAAGGTGTTCAAGCAATTGGCGGAAGAAAAAGCGAATGTGAAGAGACTCGAGGTAAGAGGCTGAGCGTATCTGGATTCGACAACCATGGTGTTTATTTATTTATTGTTAAATGCTATTTCAATGAAATAACGGTGAAACATAATTAAGTGTATGATACAAGTAAAACCTTGAATGGTTAATGACGGAATGGGGAAATGGGAGAACTACTCTGAGAAACTGGTCCGATTTGTTTAGGAGGAAAGAAGAAATCGACGTGCCATGGAAGAGAGTTCTCAGATGGGTTGTACCCAGGTGAGGCGATCTGTTGATGGGCCAACTCTAATTTATCATTTATAAAGGCCCTACTCGACGGTGATTTGGACGACGACGAAGAGACTTATGAAGATGGCACGCCATTACAAGGTTCTGTCTCATTTTTCTCTTTCCAAACTTTAACGTAGCGACTTAGATTATTTTAATGCTTACTATCTCAGATCGACACGCAGAATCTGAATGTTCCGATGTCTCAAAAGACACAGGATAATCAGATGTCGCAGCCACTCTGCAGGGAGAGAGCACAGGTCAATCATATTTGATGATAGGTTCATACCTTATCCAAACAGTTGTTCATGCATATTTATCATTAGTAGTCATTAACTCCTCTTATGTCTAGTCTCCGGCCGAGTCGACGGCAAGTTCCGAAGCCAACGATGCTGAGATGTCTGATGGAGAACAGACG
This sequence comes from Pristionchus entomophagus, assembly GCA_036245825.1. NCBI lineage: Eukaryota > Metazoa > Nematoda > Chromadorea > Rhabditida > Neodiplogasteridae > Pristionchus > Pristionchus entomophagus. Next base: position 20,249,933 of record BTSX01000002.1, on the reverse strand, counting down.
ACAGTCCCTCCTCCTACCAAGAGAGTCTCCATCATCGAGCCAATGGACAATCCAGATGAGAGTGTCGATGAAGCAATCTCCCAGATTGACACACACAAAGAGGTCATCTTATTTTATAAGCCATTTTCTTGTAGTCGCAAATATAACGCTAAAGTTTGTAGACAAACCTGGATGATAGTCAGATGGAAGAAGACGAACAGAATGTAGATGGATCGCAGGCAGAGAAAATGGAGACAGAGGAGAGAGAAGAAGAGGAGGAAGAAGAAGTAGAGAGGGATGAGATAGAAGAGGAAGTAGAGGAAGAAGAGCAAATGGAGCAGCAGGAACAAGAGGAATCTCCGGGTTAGTGGATATCTGGTGGAATCCTCTTCATTATTGGTATTCCAGGCTCTCAAGAGTCTCAAGTAACGGCCGCCAGTCAGGAAAGCGCGGCTGGATATGTTCCAGAAGAGATGGTGGAGCAAGAGGAGGTGGAGGAGAATGGTGGATTTAGGGTTGGTTTAATGTTAGTTTCGTTGACACTTTAAATGATTTGTTCAGCGTCCGCTGAAACCGATGAAGGTGGCTCCCGTGGCTGTTGAGGTGATATCATGGAAAATGAGGAGGCCGAGACTAGCTTCAACCCCGAAATGATACTCAATATCAGTGCAAGCTCTAACGGTGAGGAATCGCGATTAAGATACGGCATTAATGAAGGAAGCTTTCCTTCTAGACTATCACTAGCAGGGGCTCGTATTTCGAGGGTATTTCCTTATGTTGAACAATCAATGTTCAGTTTGCTTCTCTACAATTCGGCTTTTTAAAAAAATGTTGGGATGGGGATACCACCATATATCTGGTCTCGTATTTCTGTTAATGATATCATATTCCAGATCCGGGAGGCGATTTCTTCGACATGATGAACAACCAGACGACATCTGAGAGAGCCGTCGTGGATGCATCAGGAGGATCACCCGCTGCCGCAGCTGGTAACGACGACTTCATGAGCATGTTCGGAGGTGAGTCATTCAGAAGAGTATAGTAGTCACAATTAATGATTGGAGGTGGTGATGGTGGTGGGGGCGAAAGCGGAGCTGCTGATGGAGGAGATGTTGGCTTCTCATTCAATTTCGGGGGAGGAGACGGTATGATATATTCATGTGAAGCTTCCATGACTGGTATCTTTCCAGCCAACGAAACTGTCGGTGGAGGTGGCGGAGAGTTCAACTTTTTCGGCTTTTAGATCAAGCTTGATTGTATAATCTCTGTACAATTTCATGTGCCATAAGTAACATAGTTCTTTCTGTACCATAATTGTGACTGGTCTTTCGTTACAGTCATCATTGTTTAAGTTTGTCCAAGTTTCCATGTTTAGTTGTGTTTGTTTCCTGTTAATAAATCTGATGAAGCGAATATATTTATTGTCCACGACAATACTAGGTACACAATAATACTTATTCTTCTTGGAAGTCTCTCGTGGGTGAGCCTGTTCCTTCCCGCTTCTGAAATGATCGATGATGTCAGTTCTATCCCAATAGATCATACCTGTCGAATCTCTGTTTCATTTGAAAACATGTTGTTTATATTGAACTATTCAATTTTATCAATTGAGTCTGCATCTAATCTGCTCTCTCAATTCGCACATTCTCTCATTTCATTTGCATCTACTCCCTTCTCCCACTCCCCTCTCCCTCTCCTCCATTCACTCCCTTCGATTTCTCTCATCGGGAGCACCCCTCTCCTGATTTCTCTTTCCTTCTCTACTGATCCCTACTCGACTGACTATGGTGAGTGCATGGGTTCGGTACCTTACCGTACCCCGGATCCTGAGGATCTCTGATACCGTACCCCCTTCCAGACTATCGACTACATCCAACTACTCGCTAATGCCTACAACCAGCAACGCATCAACACCATCTGTAAGTGACTGATTTACCGCAACCCATAGATACCGTACCTCCGACCTACAGCATTCATCTCCAGGCACTGCCGTGTTCTCATCTTGGACACTCTTCACCGCTGATGATGACTATTTCGTCGAAGAATGTATTGTACAAATCGCAACCCGACCTACCGTACCCTCATAAATCCATCTTACAGTATCCCTCGTTACAGGCTTAGGTGAGCATCTTCCATCGATGGAGTGACTCGCTGTCTCAATTCCTCCTCTTCCTCTTCTCACTCGTTCCACCGGTATGATTGATCAATTGAGTGATGAATGGAATGAATCATTCCAGATCTTTCGTCCATTAGTGGAAATTCGATGGACGATGAGTGTAATTGCGGGCAATGCGACTCCTACCACGAAGATGAAAACTACGGTAGCGACAGTGGATACGGTAACGAGTACCACTCGTGCATCTACCGTGGCGAGTACGGTTACTGTACCACTCCGGACTCCGATGAAGAACGTAAGAAGATTACGGTAGATGGAGAATACAGTACCTCCATTTCAGACATGAGCCTGTCAACTGCTTCAACTGAACAGGAAGAGAAGGAAGATACTGTGTACTCAGGCACAGTGACCCTAATGTCCCGCAGTACCTACCGTATCCTTTTCAGTTAAATCGATATCTACAGTATCCTGCTGTCCTGGTCCTTTCTCCGACCTTCTCTTTCGTCTACTCCCAGTCAGTGGCACTCCAGTCCTTATCAATGGACAACTCATTTCTTCTACAGTATCCAATGTGAGTTATCTACCGTATCCCCTTCTCTTATCAATCTCTTCGGTACAGGACCCTTCCTACAGTCTCTCATCTCTCTTCCTACGTGATCGATCCTTATCTCATCACTCCATCCTCTCCTCCGCCTATTCTATTCCGATTACGTGAAGTACGAGACTATCCCTACTGATGGTGAGTGATTACGGTAGATGAGTGATACGGTAGGCTACAGTACTCCTTGCAGACGAGTGCGAACCTCTCCTCCAACAGTCTACTACTACATTATCATCGATGGAGGAGATTGAGATTACCGAGGTACTGTAGGATGCTGTAGTCTATGGTTACTGTACTTTATCCGTTCAGGAGATGTTCTCTCGAATGATGAACGAATGTGATCAGATGATGAAGAGAATTGAGAAAGTGAAGAAGAATCTGAAGAAGATTGTGGAAGAAAAATGAGACAGAGAATGATATATAGAATAAATGAATACTAACTAATGATGTTGATTGGCACTTGACACTTGGAATGTTTCTTAGATTATCTTGTATCGAATTTTGTCGAAAATGGTTGGGAATCAGATGCCGAGCCTTTTTTTATATTACAATTGCCTTAGAATATTCGTGTGACAGAGAATGGTCGCCAGGCTGGTACCGGTGAAAGAAGAGGATACCAACGGCTTAACTTCAAAGGACATTCTCTAAAATAATCTCAGATACATTCCAAATGGATCGCGAGATGGGATTTACAAATTAAGCCTAGTCTTAGTCTTGGTCACATCCACGAGATGATTTATTTGGTCATTCTCACCAGTCATACATGGGAATTAGGGATGCAAAAACAATTCCCAATACTCGAAAACCCAAGTATTTGGTCGACATATACAATAGAAAATAATAGGTTTGGCATCACTAATGGGAATCAAACGGTCAGAGAGAAGGAGTAAATTAGAAACTTTCATTCACTGTTTTCTGTTAATAAATCTGATGAATCGAGTGAATCGAACGTATTTATCCACGACAATATTTGGTACATAATATTACTTTTTCTTCTTGGGAATCTTTCTCGTGGGAGAGCCCGTTCCTTCCCGCTTCTGAAATGATCGATATCAGTTGTATCCCATGGTTGATTGACCTACCAGCCATGGCTTGTTCTTCTCCCTCTCTGCATACTGTCTCTTAGCCAGTGCAATAGGCACGGGAACTGCCGCCCTCAAGAGAGAACACTTCGTTCCCATCACTACCACTATTACTCACTTGAACTGTTCAAGAAGGATGGCGAACTGATTCACGAGCGTTTTGTCGGCCCCACCGCACTTCTCAAATAGGGTATTGCGATGGATTGTTGAGTGAGAAATGAGAGAAGATGATTGATATGAAGATAATACCTTGAAGTGAGCTCTGTTGAGGTGTTCAAAATACTCGATGGCATTGCGCAGCTCCGTCTTCTTCTCCCCAGTGGAGCACACATCGCATATCATCGCCTGATCATTCAATTCCTATTCCATTGTGATTCAAAGATTCATTGCTCACCTTGACGAAATGGTGTTTGAGTGACTCTGCAATCTGCAGCATCTTGGCCCCTTTGATTGCAGTCAGTAGTCGATCGATATCTGCATCCACTGCTGCAATTCCCCCATCCATCATCCATGACCTCCCTCCCTTCTTCCCTCTCCTACTATTCCATCCGTCCATATCATCACTCACCAATATTCTCATTCTCAGACTCCGAGCTGTGCAGGAACATACCGAGTCCATTGCCGAGCAGAGCAAGATCTAAGATCCAATCGATTGATGAGACGGACTACAGTATACTCACGATCGGCGCTTCCCTCCAACTTGGTCTCCTGATTCTCCTTGTCAACATCTCCCGCCACGATCTCTACCGTATCCTCATCAGTGGGCGGAGTCTCCATTTCTCTCTTCTCCGCTTCTCCATTCAATGCCGCATTCGCACACTCTTCGTCCTCGATGCTCTCCCAATTGTCCTTCTGAGAATGACCAAATGGGTTAGATCCCGAATCCTACCATATAACTACGCCTACAGTATTCCCTTCATCACTACAGTATGCCTACCGCACCCTCTCACCTGATCCTCCACAACATCGACCATCTTCTCGACACCTGGCCATACACCCGAAACGACTGCTGCAATCGACTCAGAGGCAGCTTCGAAAGTGGTCGAAGTGAGGGTGAGATTACTCTCCGATGAGGGCAATCTGCAAATAAAAACATATTCGACAACATTTTTGCTAAAAGTGGTTGCATCTTGCACTTCAAAGAGCAAATATGAAGTAGCTAATAATTGTATGTTTAAATTAAGACAATCAACTGACTTCTCATTTGGACTGTACCACGACTCAGTGATGGATCCATCTGAGTGTTGATCCGTTCCATTCGATCTCTCCTCTGGCAGAACCACTTCATTGTAAGAGGAACAAGTGCTCCCGATGACAGTCTTCTCCATAGATCCGACCACTGTTTGAATCTCTTCCATCGACTGCTCCAGATACGATAGTCTCAAAAGTGGATTGATTAAATCCTCATCGATACCGTACATCCTGCTATTGGGTTTGAAGATCAAAATTGAACAATAATTCATAGCACATCCTTTTGAGTGATGTGCTTTACTATCATCAGAGATAGGCCAGGGGAAACATAATGTGGTACTTGCTCAAGGATCCCTTGCTCACCTATCAAACACTCCGTCCTTGTTATTCAGTCCTTCTCCAATAATATCCACCACTTTATACTTGCACTTGAGCTTTTCCACTTTGTGCGACAGCTTGAATGTGCTGAAAGGGGATCGGGGTTACGGTGGAAGGGAGATACAGTAAGTGACTCACAATCGATCGAGTGATTGGATGCTGTTCTGGAGTCGCACCAACTCCTTGCGCACTTCCATCAAATCTATAACAGATTCCACTTAATTCCAATATTGCGCGGTAGCAGAAAGAAGAAGAAAAAGAGAACAAACCTTCTTCGTGAGAAAAATCCATGGCAGTCATCTCGGATAGGGGACCCCTGTATCCACTGAAATCAGGAATGCAATCCTTCATAGATATTATTTTAAAACAAAACAATAATAGTATAAATATAACTAACACAGTCATCTCTCCCTCCTCCGTCGCTGCTTCCACTCCACTCTCTACACTCACAACTGTCAATGGAGGAGCAGGGCCACAACTGCAACAGTCACATCATCATTACTCCATATTTCCGCTGATTGACCTACCTCACTCTCAGTCTTTCTATCTCCGCCTGCATATCGTTCAATCTTTGGTCCGTCTCGCGCCGATATTGCTCGTTACTGTATAATAAACCGATTATATATTGATACCGTAATCTACGTTGTACGATAGTGAGATAAATCGCTGTTCAACGAAAGATCTAATTATTGATGGGCGTTCAACTCACCGCGTATCCTTCTCCATGAGGTTCGTCACCCTGCAATAACCGGGGGGATAATACACACCTTATATTTTAATATTATAATACTAATAAAATATAAAACAGTTCAGTCACCGATTTTTGAGTGCCTTTCTTTCAATATCGTGTGATATCAACTGAGTATTTCTCTCCTCTTTCATCTTCTCTAAATCACTCGCCAGATCTCCCACTCTCATCATCAACGTCTGCACCATCCGCTCCTTCCCCCCACTCTGAAACATAACATTTCACCTTTCAGCAAATACCCCCCCCCCCCCCCCCATTTATATCTCATGAATTCGATCCCCAAGTGTGAGCATGGTTTACCTTTCCTAAACAAACTAAATGGGAAAAACAGAAAATACGAAGTCGTGTTTACTATGGTATCTCTCCGGAAACGCCATTCGACAAGACTATTTGTTCAACGAACCTTGATTCCCTCTTGGAAGGGACACTCGCGCCCATTTCTAGCCTTGAGCGAGTCTACAAAAGACATTTTTGTATTATAACAATATGACAATAAGGATATGACCTGGTATAGCTTACCTAGCGTCTCGATGGGACCATCCTTGCTAAATTTAAATTCGAGTCCATTATAGAAGTAGCCTTCCTTGTACCAATACTGGACCTGGAGCTCGGCGAAAGGACCTCTGCAACACAGTCCGATTGTTAGATTTGTTTGTTTTTCACTAACAATCCAATATCTCATCACATGAGACGTGCTTTCTGAATTGACCGTCAACTGTCACAGTCAGTCAGTCAAGACTATCAAGTGGAAGACCTCACTCAAAATATTCCTGGTCGGGTGGTCGATAGTATATGAACTCCTCTTGATAGTATCCGTTCGACGAGGCCCCGTTAGAGTTCTGGCGCGAGAGGGAAGACGAAAATCTGGATGAGACGGATCAATCCTAGATTGACTAACTATGTTCCCACGCGTATTGTTCTTTCTCACACATTATATGAGCTTTAGCACATTAGCTATTCTAGCAAGAAGCGCAGTAGAGAAGGAGGGAGGGAGGGAAGGAGGAAGAGGGAGGAGACTTACTTTCTGGGAAAGGGCGATTCTTCAGCAAAGGTAGTGGTCTCGGGCGACCGATGGATCATGGAATCCAACGGAAAACTTCTGAAAGAATGATATGCCACGTGTAATAGACAAATGTGCAAGAGCGAAAGCGTGAGTAGTGCCGGAGGGGGGGGGGGGAGGAAGAGATAGAAGATAGAGGAGAAGGTGCAGATAACAGGAGGGATAAGCAATGGGAAGAGGAAGAGGGGAATGGACGGGTTGGGAGGATGAGCCATAGCAACGCTATCAAGATTCTTCTAGAGAGTAAGTATAGTTGGATGAGAGATACGAGAAATTAAAGGAGAGGAATAGAGGAAAATACGAAGCGCAAAGAAATATTAGACATTCTGGCTTCTCTTGCAAGTCATAATTCCACACGGTGAGCCAATGCGCTAATAGGACAGGAAAGTAGAGCATCCTCTCTCTCTCTCTGGTGATAGGACGATTGGAAGGAACGAAAAGAGAGAGAGATAGGGATTGGACGACAATGATAATCCAATCAACAGGTGATAGGGCTTTGCACAACTTCACGAAAATTGAAAGTCGGTGCAATTGTATGCAGGTGCAAACGTGAACTGCAAGAGGAGAAAGGGAAGAACACGGGTGAGAGAGACAAACATTAGAGACTTCCAGGCGAGTGACTGGCAATAAATGCCAGCTGTCTTTAGATTGGTCAAGTGCAATGAATGAGTGAGCATGTTGCCAGCCAGTGACAAAGCATTGATGAATCCTAACCTGATAAAATCCTCGAGTTGATTGGTGAATAGCAGATCAATGGTTGTTGTCGTAAGGGTCGATTGTGTGACTGGAGGAACGAGCGAAGGAGAGGATCGATTGCGATAGCACTATCGGTCGCTTCCAATCGCTATTGAAACGATACGCGTTAGAGAGATGAGTGGCACAGGAATAAAGAAACTGAGTGTAGCCAATCGCTTGCCGAGATTTTCAGCTGCTTGTTCACGGAGTGAATGCAGGCGCTTAGGAATGGATACAATCTGTCCTCATCAAGGCTACGAAAGAAGGGGGCGATCAGCAGTGCCAACGCGTAGTTCTTCCTTTTGAAAGGTAAACACTCTAGCGATGGACAATAATTAGAAGCGCACACGGGTTACAACTACTCGGAAAGCAACGGAAGAGCTGCACCACATATTGCGACACACGCTGGAGAAATCAGAACAACGTAATAGACCAATTAACCGTAATTAAATTCCGAAAAAAATTTTGCAGCATTAAATCGTTCCGATCGTTCGCTGGGACAGTTCGCTGGGACAGATCTACCGTAATCCTTTTATTTTTATTTTGTATTCTTCACATTTATTTCTCTTTTATCTCTCATTGATAGTCAAGCAGTTAATCTTCCATGATCCGGTAGCCATTGGCCGCCATCCAGTGGTGTGCTTGAGTTTGCGCGCCGACTTTGCCCTGATTAACGCCCCTGGTCTCCCAAACCAAAAGGAGATGGGAGCACACTCGAATGAGATTGAGGGAGATGGAAAAAGCACGAGAAGACTGAGAAATGGAGATGAGCAAATACGAGAACAATGGAACCACAATTGGAGATAACCAAGATTACGGTAGTTGAGATCCTTTCACAACACAATTTGAGATACTGCAATAATCTTGAAGATGCTCCTCTAGCACATTGCTTTCCTATCAATGTTATAGAATATGCCAATCGATAACAGTTGATCCTACAGTGTTCGTGAGTCATATCAGGAAGCAGCTCCTCTGACCGGTATAATCAATTCTCGCTTGGTCCGTGTGATCATCTTCTCAATACACGGAAGGGAGTCTAGGAGATGAGAGAGTGTAGGGAGGGAAGAGAGTCCAGAGAAGTCAGAGAGGAAATTAGAGAAGGGAGGAGTGACGGCGGAATCTGGAAGCGAGTCATTCCAGTGCGCACCGTTCCTCCCGTTCCCCCCTACAGTATCCCTCCTTGGCATACTGTATTGGCATATTGTTCCTTTCCCCTCACAATACTCTTCCGTCTATAGCATCGTTTACACTACAATTTCTTTTGACTATTTAGAGGTCCCTCTATCTCTTCATAGTCACTATCTTTCTCTAATTGTAAATATATTGGGATCCAAATTGCACTGAGATGTGTCTGTCGATACTGCATGATTGACCGTGGCATCATCTGTTCCTCTCTCTGGTTGAAAACACCCCCCCCCCCTTCCCCCTCCCCCTCCCATAACAAGTGCATGGGGTCACCATCCCATTCAGAGGGAGTTCTATCACCAACTCCCGCATGCCATGAGAAATACTCGTTCCACACTAGTGTTCACACCCCTTTTTCTCTCTTGTTGGACTCACTCGTGATAATGAGTGATCTACCCTCCAAACAGATGATCCCCCTTCCTGATCTGTTCATGGTCTTTCATAAATCACACCTAGTCTGCTTCCTCCTTGAGATCATCCATGACGAATGGAGAAGCATTCCCTGTTTGGCAAGTCAGAGAAATGAGATAGCACAGAATGAAAAGAGTCCTTTCTTCATCCAATATGTCCAATTATCCGTTCCGTCCTGGTTATTTTCATTCACTACCTTATCAGTGATAAATATCGCTCTAACTAGTCACCGATCCTTGCCCGTCGCACTCAAGTTCTTGTTCTCCTTCCCTTTCTGGGGGGGGGGGGGGAGACGGTAGGGCGGTGCCCCGACCGACAACTGACTTTATTCTTGGTTATGACCGGTCACTCAGCTGTTCCCATTGTCTCTAACTGGAACTTGGCTGACCGGCTGCGAAAGACTGAGTGAAAATGAGAGAGTGTACGAACTGACTAGACAGGCTAGAGAAGATGAGAGAGTGTGGGTTTCGAGGAGAGTGCAGAATGATAGAGAAGAGGAGAGATACACGGAGTAGTGATAAGAGAGCCTCGAGAGAACTTACTTGTTAGTAGATAATTGGAGTAATGAGAACGTCAATAGACGATGTAATATCGGATCGAACCTCGAATGGAATAGTATCTCTCTCTCTCTCTCTCCATTACTGAGTAGGTCGCGACGATTGATTCCCTACTCTTCATTCTTTCCATTATAATTCAATCTGACTAATCAAATGGACATCTCAGTTTCGTTTTTCGATCACTGATCCAAACCCTTGTTGTTCATGTGACTCACTCATGTGATGGTTCTATCTAGTAGAGAAGAGTTCACTTTGAATCCCCCATCCCTCCTCCTATCCCTACAGTTAGACACTGCTCTGAACTCATTTAATCTCCCCTTTGGTGCAACCGACACATGATATTAAAAGAAGATTGCACATCATTCCGATTCTCAGAATGAGAAACTCCAGTAGTTTGGTCTTCTCTAGTCACCGACCGCAAATCGTCCTCTACCAGTCATGAGATTATGTTGTTGCTCCAAATGCACCAGGAAATTGAGCAAGGAAGGGCTATCTATAGATGGGAACTATCCATCACTTATGGTGATTCATCTGATGAAAACTTGTGAATACGTCTAAAATCTCGAAAATGCCTCGTTTCTCTCCACTCTCTGTCTAGTCTCATCTCAGGTTTCCAAACACGCGATTCACGCATTTCCCGTAATAGGATCGTCTCTTGTTTGACCTACTCTGATCATCAATCGATAAATATCCAATCGATAATGGGGATGATTCACATTAGATGCATACACCCTCTCAACTTACGCAGTTTCTATGGGTCGATTCTCCAAATTGAAATGGCGTTCCAATTGAGTGTCTCCAAAAACACAACCGCTCCACTATCGATCTCGTACTTTCGATAATCCTCCCTAAAAAGTTCACTTAATCAATGATTTCTTCTTTTTCGTGCTCAAATCGTCCTCCGATAATTCGATATTCGCGGAACTTCTTTTCTTCCTCATGAATGCTCCTGGTTAGTTCCAATATTCACGTAGACACTACCGTCTATATAATATAATTATTTTGAATTTTTGTGGAATTTTCCTGTTATTTTCTCTCTGTATAATCCTGATTAGGGGACGATCCCATTCCATCCTATTTCTAATTTTTGCTCTCGATCGTTCCTTGTTTACACATAGATCTCCTCTGATCTCCTCTGTTACAACCTTGGCTCATCATAAATTTGGTTGATCGAATTAGGAATTCCCGTGTCCATCGACGTTCTTCGTTGCGCTTTTTCAAGTGTCGATTTTGCGGTTTCGCCGGTTCCAAATTAGGGAGATGCCAATGGGTTGAATGGAGACTAGATTGGATAAGGGAGACCGTCTCTCTCTTCCTCTGATCTATCGCTGTTAGAGAGAGAGGAGGCATCAACAGCAACTACCAGTCAAAGGGAGTCTCGAGATTGAAAGAGTTGATGCGATTTATGCCAATTCTGCTCATCCATCTTGCCGTTTTCTCTTTGCCGTTTTGACCCCATCGCTAAAATATTGGTTATCGTTGAGAATATGCCTGAAAAGATCATCTGGATGCACTGAAGAATAATGGGGGAGATGAGTGGTGGGAGAGAGTGAGTATGGAATGCAGGGGGAACCTCTAGGTGGCCGTTCCATTCACCCCCCCCCCCCCCCCCCCCCTGACAACCACTCCATAACACAACAACAATCACTTACTACTTTGCTACTCCTTAGGTGCGATCGTTCCGTTCATGCCCTCCAATCGATTACCGTAATCTCTCATTTTCCGCTCAGGATGACGCGCATTTCGGATGCTGGCGGCGCTGCTCCACACGAGATTCACATCGACGCAGTGGGTCCCATCGCGATCAAGGTACGGTAGATTGATCGGTTACGGCAGATGGAGGAGGAAGAGTCTGTACACTCATTCCCTCCTCTCGATTCATGGAGATAGAATGAATTTCATTCATTCGTAAAATGTAGGCTGAATGATTGGAGTTGTAGGAGGATAGGAAATGGTTGAAACAGAGTCCGACTAAAGTCATATGAACAAAAGATTGTGATGAACGATAGAAGATAGTTAACTCCTTACTCTGCAATGAACAGAGCTGCAAGAGAACGTGTAATAAAGAGATAACTATTAATTGATCCACCACTACTAGGAGGTTCCAAGTACGAGTGAGTGGAAAGTGTGTCCATGTCTTGGATGGCCCGATGGGAAATCACGCCGAGACATTATTTCGCGCCTCCATATTTGATGTGCTCATAAAAGGGGAGAAAATGTAGAGAGAACTGTCATCTGCTGGACTTTCAATGATCAGGAAAGATCAAATGAGATCGGAAAGTCCCTGCGAAACCCCCTTCCCCCCACCCTCTGACTTGAAATGAAGAATGCTTCTTTTCTTTTGTCAAAGGGCGAACATACCATATTGATGAAGGGTGGAGTAGGAGTGTTCTAGTCATTCTAGCCCGACCTCTTGAGAAGAAACTATAATTTACGATTTCTTTTCCTCGCTACCGTAAGCTCTCGGTAGTGGAAAGAAAGGAAAATAGTGATCAAGTGATTTCTGAATCGACACACAACAAAATCATTTCTTCCCTTGATTAGCACCGCCTTTTGAAGGGGTCTCTCTTCTCTCTTCTCTCTTCTCTCTTCTCTCTCTCTCTTTTACGATCGACTAGTCAGACGCACAATTATCAGCTGAAATTTTGGTGTGTCAAACTCGAAGGAACTTCAATATTTAATTTCAGGTCAAAGATCCGGATGCACTGAGCACCTCCAAAGTGAGTTTGACTCTTCTTCCTTCTTCTAAATGCCATGATGGTCGATACTCTATTCGGACAGAAATGTGACATTGCATACAAACTACTAGAGAGATGGAATGCTTAGATAAGCCTAATTTGAGGGGACTCATGATGACTCGAATTAGCCATAGGTTGAGAGAGTCTTCCTCTCTCCATTCCACCTTTGTTTTCGGTTAGAGAAACAGAGATAATGGGTGGAAATGAGAGGGCGGAAGGATAAAGGGAGAGGATGGCTACTGGTAGGCGACTTCATAAGACGATTAGGGCTCCAATTGGGTTATCACCCCTTGATCAGTTATCAGTAGAAGAGGTGGTGAGAAGGCCCCAGAGAGGGAGGAAACTCCCCCCCCCCCCCTCCCCCTTCCACTATCAGTGGGGACAGTGTGACTTGTGCAAGAGACAAGGACCGGCTAATGACCTAATCTCCGGCTGCCCCTACAACTTCCCGGCTCTGTCCAATTCCCGGCTCGTCGAAGCGTGAACGAACTCGTCGTTTCTCAACGAGAGAATCGGATAATCTCTCTCTCTCTCTCTCTCTCTCGATAGATCATAATCAGTCTCTCTGCTATTTCTACTCGCTTCCCTCACTGTCCCTCCCTCCTTCCCTCTCCTTCCTCAGTCGACTGAGTGACCCATCCTCTGACCTACCGAACTCCCCCCTCTCTCAACAATGAACGACTTGGAGGCAGCGAGTGAACCCTGCACGACTCGTGAAGTGCTCATCCTTCCTGCGAATAAAGAGATCGAGAAGGTTGGTGATTATCTCTCTTTTCTCATCTCAATGAAACTGCCATTCCCATTCACTGTAGCTTTTTGCTGCGCTTTCTATGTGACAGTGTGATTCTTGGGAAAGATTCATTCGAGTTACACGATTGTCTCTCTTCATATTTGATCGTATCTTCATCTTCTTCGATTTCTGTCTACACTCATTTCCATTCTTCGTTATTCCTGAGATGTTTTCCTTCATGATATCAGTTTGATATTGTCTGATATCCAGTCTAGGTTCAGTGCGCATGGTTAGGTGTCAATGAGATGAGAGATCGTGTGAAAGTGAGAGAGTACATGATGTTATCTGTCTTTTCGGTGCATTGATTGATTAGAGGATTAGCCCCCACACGGTAAACACGCTCTGAAACAATAACATTGAGGCGTTCCACTCTAACTTAGAATGAAAGAATGGAGAGATGAAAGAAGAAAGAGAGACAATCCTTGACTATCCGATTAGAATAAGGAGATCACGAGTGATAGCGAGAAGGAGGAGGAAACACCCATTATTAGAGGTAGATCTAAACCCAGAAAGATTTAGAATCGCAAGAATCTCAATGTTCTAAGTGATTGTGACCCCTTTGTTCATTTCGAGTAGTAGATCAATACATGTTCCCCATGGAAATCATATGAGAATGGGTTTAAAACCTTTCCCTCATCGATGACTCTGTCTAGACCCCTCTTGACCTACCGGCTGGTCTCTATCTCGATATAGCACACAAAAACAAGAAGAAAGTGCATTGTGCCAGCTCGGATGTATCTAATCATCAATCTCACTATCTTTATCTTCTCCTTCTCCTCCAATCAATGAGCTCACTAACTTGTCCACTCTATCTGCTAACCGATCCCGCATGGTATCCACTCGATTCGACTCTCCTCAAATTCAAGTCAAGAATATCTTCCCTTCTATCGTAATCTCACCAATCAATAAACAAGATGTTAAGAAGGTAATTTTTTAAATCTCGAGATACATCTCGGAATTTCGCTAATCTCAATTGTTTTCTTGTTCCGAGAGTATCGACCATTCCGCCTTTGCGCTCTCGCTGTCTCGCGACCGCATTTTATTTGGCGGCTCACTTGGACTGGACATTTTTCAACGTGGAACTTATTTTCACCTGTTTTACTAGCTATTTATGTTACAACCTATCTAATTTCTAGTCTAGATCGATAGAGGGTACTCTTATCTCTACCCCAATCGTATCTCCCGTTGATTGACCCTCTCATAGGCTCGTTTCCGCGACGATTGTATGTTGGCTCTCCATCTCGCACTACTTTTACAGATCAGTTGTGGCTCATCGTCACGTTTCGCTAGATCTAGAGTTGAGCGAGGAGTACGCTACAGGTAGTACTTTGTCCATAGTGCTTCTTTACCCCTCACGCTTGAAACCCTGATGTTTTCGCTCGTTGTTTGCCTATACTATGATGACGTGTGCTTATATTGAGCTTATTTTGCCTTGCCATCCTTCATTTATCGTCCTCCAGTGATGGCGAACGAGGTGCGCCGGCGGAATCGTGATGAACTCCGTGTGGGAGAAGATGTTATGGCCAGAGAACCCGACTTTGACTTTGGCGCTTCTGGTCCGCATGCGCCCATTCTCTACACTGGAATAAGAAGGAAGAGAAGAACGAGTAAGAGTGACGAGGAGGAAGAACCACTAGTAGAGGTGAACCATTTTGGAACGTATTTCATCCCTCCTCTCTTCGGATGCCGGATTACCGTGGACATTAATCTATTCACTATTGTTACTACTCCGTCCCTACGAATAAAGAACCTACAATCCCTATATTCTCTCTATATTTCTTTGTGTATTTTCTAATCTCCAGCCTATAGCGTAAAAATTTGATATCTTAATGGGGCTACAACATTTCTATGACATAAATTTGTTTCTGACATTAAAAAAACAGGGATCTTTGGGTATTTAGTTTTAAAATTAATCTTGGTTTATTTAAGGAGCCGATCGATCCGTCCAAGTCATGGTGGCAGCGAACACGAGAGAATCTGGATGGAGATTTCACCTCCATCGCTCTCCTTCTCTTCCTATACATGCTACAAGTGAGCATCGAGAATGGCCAGGGGAGACTATTCTATATGAATGCTCTTTTTGGTGTTATCAGGGATGGAATAGTGTGGAAGACATAATAGTTGTTATTTGCAGGGAGTTCCCCTCGGTTTGATCGCTGCTATTCCGTTGGTATTGCAAGATCGAGGTGTGACACTCGGGCAACAAGCTGTATTCTCATTCGCCTATTGGCCATTCAGGTATGTAGAGGAGATGAATGATGAATGGATAGAGAACTGTTGATTACAAATGATAGAAGTGGCAGTTTTCGTCCTCGAATCCAACTTGTAGTTTATGGTGATGACTGAGTGCACACAATGTACACTAGATATGTCTTGTTTCGATACTCGACTGCTAGATTCAGAGGGTAGCCTCATTCGCAACTCTTTTCTACGCCTATCTGAGACTCTCATCTTTTCGGGTGACTGAATGTGGCGATAGTTTGTGCTAGTGATGTTCGCGTATCTTAGATTATTGAGATCATCTCTTTTTTAATTTATTTATTTCGTTTCACTTCAGTTTAAAACTTCTATGGGCTCCCATCGTCGATTCTCTGTACTGGCGAGCAATGGGCAGGAGGAAATCATGGATGGTACATATTTATCAAACCTACTTTTGAAATTGTTTTTATGTCATGTTCTTCACTATGTTTAACTCGCAGAAGTACGTATTGATAGTTTGAAAACTCTAGTATTTAAAAAAGTAATAATAACAAATAAAAAATATTGGAGTGATTGTAGGTGCCATGCCAGTATCTCATCGGTATCTTCATGCTCGTCCTCTCGTACAAAGTGAATGCCATCATCGGAGATGCTCGTATGTTTATTTTTCTTTACGTTCCCTTGTTCATTCCAATTTCTATGACCTCTCTTCAATATAATTTCTCGATATGAATTGGTGATTGAATGGTTGTTGAGATAGTAATAATTTATCTACGCACTTGGCGCAACAAGAAAATGAATATAATAATATTTTCATAGAAGTAGTATATGGAATTGTGTCTATCTCTGTCTACTCCAATCCCTCCTCTTCTCTCTTCAGAGGGCGATCATGGTCCTGATGTAGTCTTCCTCATGATGGTCTTCCTTCCTCTCAATTTCCTCGCTGCCACTCAGGATATCGCCGTTGATGGATGGGCACTCACCATACTCTCGAGGTACGGTACCAGAGGGGGGGAGGGGGGAGACTACGGTAGTGCAACGGGCTATGCCGATGTACGCGTTTAGCAAATGTTGATTGAATAACAAGCCGATCAGTCAGTATCATTGCATCAACAAATGTTATTTTTTTCTCAGGAAGAACGTTGGTTATGCATCAACGTGCAATGCCGTTGGTCAGACAGCCGGAGTATTCCTCGGAAACGTCGTCTTCCTCACACTCGAATCGAAGGACTTCGCCAATAAGTTCCGATCCGTGCCCCAGGACACGGGATTCGTCGATCTGGCTGGTGAGAGATACACATTGTTTAAATATTCTCCTTTTGTTGACACTGACATCAACACAGTGGACTTTTATTGGGTGAGAATGGAATTGTGATATGCAGTGAAACGTTGGAAATGATCTGGAAACGGTATTGTTGGACAGTCTGACTTGTTGTCTTGTCTGAAGTCTACTCCTCGTCTCTCAGTCTCGGATTCACTTGGGAAAACGGGGGCGAACTCGAGACTGTGGAGGAGAAAACACGCACAATTTGCATAATTTGGCATTTCTCCTTCCATTTTTTCTCTATCCGCAGAGTCCATAGATCGGTTGCCCCATTCACAAATCTCCTCCTTTTATGGTACATGTCTATTTTGCACAGCGAGTCAGTCTTCTAGAGGGTCGTCATTTCACACGAAGGGGTTTGTGTCCCTTGAAAGTGGTTTAGAAGGGGGGGGGGGGGGGGAGAGAAGGAGAGAGTCAATCTAATTATGTGGTTGAGACACCGTCTGCGACCAAGAGTCCGTCTGATGACGATTTAGATTGTACTTGGGAAACATTGAAGAGAGGTGGGAAGAACAAAGGCAGAAATGGTCATTCCCTCATTCCCTTTGAAATGGGAGAGACTAAGGAGATAGAGAGGGAGCAGACTGTGAAAGTGTAAATGGAGGGGGAGGTGACCAGATTGTTTCGAGAAGCCCTGAATTGGTACCCAAATGGAGTGCGACCAATGTGACCCGAGGGAATAGAGAAGGAGGATTGAAAAGGGAAGAGGACGTTGCAAAAAGAGACGAGAATGAAGGGGATGGACCATTGGAGGAATGGATGACCAGAGAAGAGAACACAGAGAACGATGGAACACTTCTTCAATAGATTGTAAATCGGAATCTTCTGGTCACAAGAATAGTTTGTATGATACATCATTGATCTATACTAGGCAGTTCTTTGTTTGTTTAGTGAATAGCCTGAGGCAATTATAACGCCTGATTAGTCCTTATCTGGACAGTTTCGTTTGTGCACTTGTATTATATCGAGAGGAGGTGTTATTGATTGAATTCAGTAAGAATATAACTGAATAGAATTTTACTCGTCACTTAGTGAGAACAATTTGAAGAGAGCTCGATTCGAATAACGGTGGGTTTCATTTGTTCCCCCTCGGGTGAAATGGAGAGGTCGGGGTGGGGGGGAGAGGGTATCATTCGAGTGGCAGGCAACAAAAATAATCCATAGGTGGCATTGTCACTGAACAAATACTGAAAATTGATTGAGAAAAGCAATTAGAAGGAAACAGTGCGGAAAGCATTGGAGGAAGGGTTGAGATCGATGGGACAAGTTTGTAGATGGAAGATTGGCCTAGACGGGAGCATGAATCATGGTAGAACTCTCTAGCTGGTAACTAGCCACTAATTATAGATTGAAGAGTAGATCATCAATCATCAACAAGTACGACCAACCCAGTAGTAGGTATCAAAGAGATTCATCTCGCAACTGAAAAAGGAAAGAAGTTGAATTGTAGTTTGTAGCTTGACCTTTGTGTATTGATGAGTTCAAAGAGCCGAACGCCTAGGGGAGGTATCACTTTCTAGCCTGTAATCGGAGAAGAGGAGGGCGAGAGAGTATACTGATTGGAGAGAGCAGAAAGAGTTAGAGAAGGAAGAGAGAAAAAAGGAGAGAAGTGAGGTGAAGTAAGCTGATTGGATTTGGGTTGAAATAGTGAGGTACAAACAAGGAAATTGCGGTAAAAAAACAAAGCGATCTAGGTAAACTAGAAAAGGCTACCTGGTATTACGGTATTCGTCGTAGACAGCCGACATACCGTATCCACCCCGATCTGAGACGATTACAGCACTCCACCAGTTACCAAATCGACTCTCCGCCTCTTGCTTGAGATACCTGATATTATTGATTGATCTATCGAGAATCTGCTTACAATGCTGCCAGCGTATCTCATAAACAGTAAACTCTCATCCTCGATCCTTTTGTTTAGATTGACCCGGATGAAATTGGGTGCATTTGGCTACCTTGCGATGAATGAATGACTCTGGTCTCACTTTGCTTGGTAGCTGTACTGATGGGGGTACATTCCGATAGTCTCGAGGATCAACTCTTTCAGCTTATTTGACCTACAGTTGGCATCTGAATCGAATCGTCAAGTTATCAATTGGGGGGGAGGCAAACCATTGGATCGCATTGTTCTGGCTGAATCTAGAGAGACGATGAGTAGGAGGAGGATAAGGAGTAACCTGAGAAATGTGATGGATGACCTCGGAAGGGAATGGAGAAGGGGCTACCTGGTCATGACTGAGTGATCCCTGTTGTGTTGGTCCTTGTGTTGACTGAGGGTTCAGAGAAGGGAGGGGGGGAGGTGCTGAGGGACAGTGGATGATATCAGCAGAACCTCCGTCTAGTCTCTAGTGGCAGTATCACTGCAAGCCCCGCCCCCCTGAGGATGGGTTGAGG
Source organism: Pristionchus entomophagus (assembly GCA_036245825.1). Lineage (NCBI taxonomy): Eukaryota > Metazoa > Nematoda > Chromadorea > Rhabditida > Neodiplogasteridae > Pristionchus > Pristionchus entomophagus. The sequence goes on along the minus strand of BTSX01000002.1, from coordinate 20,230,445 downwards.
GGGAGGGGGAAGGGAAGACTCCTCCCACGAGAGGGAGAAGGATGATGCACTATGGAAATGACAACGGGGTTCGCAAGATGAAGGGAATTCATCTTCACAAGTTATTTCTGAAAACAAATTACGATATTAAATTTTGATTGGAAAGCGATAAAATTATAAGTTTGACTGAGATGGCATTGAGATTGAGTGGTAGTATTATTGGTAGAAAAATAGGGTTTCAATCAAGATAAATACTTAATTTTATTTTTGAGGATTCGTGTTCTTCTGGGGTTGCGTCTTCATCGTGTCTACTACTCTCGTGTGGATATTCAAGAAGGAAGTGGACAATTCAGTCGAGAATAAGTGAGTCGTTCTCTTCCTCGTTTTAGATCGGGGTAACCACCACGATCTTACCAATGGCTTGCGCAATTCTATTTGGCATGCGAATTCGTGTTCCATTCCGCAGGAATTGCTTATTCCGGGTTTATTTGTTGTTATAATATTTCATCCGCTGTGGATGTTTGACGTTATGACGTGTCGGAGGAAGAGGAGGGGGATGAGGGAGGGGGGGGGAAGAAATCTGAACAACCCCCTCTCTCTTTTAAAAAGGGAGAATTGATGACAGCTCATGGCGCGACGAACGAAGGAAGGACATTGACGGGTTTTGGAGGGGAAGGGGGGAGGGTATTCTGAGAGATGATGTCTGGAAGGACGAAGGATGGGATTGAGAGGGGAGCAAAGAGGGAGGGTATTACTGGAGTTTATATGGAGTAACGATTGATTGTCCAAAGAAGGTAGATCTTTGCTGTGCAGAGAGATTATGAGAATGTATCTAATGCCAACTGCTTCCATTCCTCCAGAGGCATTGGTTATATGTAGATATCATATTACCAGACGGTGACGAGGAAGCCTCTTCAATCTCCCTACTTATCTTCAGGAACAGCGAGGATTCAGATGGAGGTGATTATGGAGAGTTGGAATTGGGCATCGTTGAGACATACTCCGTCCTGTGGAAGATCCTCAAATTGAAGCCAATGATCTGGATGATCGTCATCTATCTCACTGGAAAGGTACGCTAGTGGAGTTCGATATGCATCTTCCAATTATAATTATGAATATTCTTGGATTCGATACAATCCTTGATCAAATTGGACAAGTAGTGCACACGTTCTTCTCTTTTCAGTTCGCGTTCGCAGCCACGGATGGAATCACAGGGTTCAGACTGATTGGAATGGGAATGCCCAAGGATACTTTGGCTTCCTTCGGACTGTTCCTCACCCCACTGCAGGTCAGAGACACTACCAACGTATTTTGATTAGATTAAAACGATGTTTGATCAGGCCCCGAGATTAATTTTATATGGTAGTTGTTCTTGAAAGTGAAATGCGAAGTGATTCCTTCCGCACCATGCTAACCGTTTCTCCCCATTAAGATTCTTCTTCCTTGGATGATCGGGAAATGGACAGCAGGCCCGCGTCCCCTCAATATCTTCCTATGGGCGTATCCATACAGGTTAGATCGTTACGGTCAATCACTCTCTAACTATAATTACAGTGAATAAACAATCAAATCGGGATGTGAATTGTTATCCCTCTTGTAGACAGCCACAATCTTGAGTGTCAATCAGATGGGATATAATCTCTCCCTCTCTCTCAGAATCCTGGTGGGTCTGGTGTTCGCAGCCCTCGTCTATTTCACTCCCGGTCTCAAGATTCCCGACACCAAGGTTTGTTGATGTTTGCTTAATAAATATCTGCACTTGTGGTAAACACATAATTGTCATGTTGTTTATAAAAAAGATTGTTTATAATGTTGTTTATAACTTTGTAGGACTTCTACATTTCCTTCTACCTCATCTGGGTCGCTGCTTACATGTTCCATCAGGTACGCATCCCATTTCGTCTTTGGACTTTATTTATTTGCCATAGTGAAAGAATTTAAATAGGATGGATAATGATGTTCAGGTAGCAACATACTGTATGTTCGTGTCCACGATGGCCTTCAACGCTCAGATTTCCGACCCGCGAATCGGAGGTATTTGTGTCTTCGTAAAAAATATAAAAAATTGATTCAAGGACAATAGATTCATATAATTTCAATGTAAATCGTATCTGCTCTCAAAACTAAAGACATTTGTTATTAGTTGACTGTTTCTACATTTGCATAAGCCTTTGCTCTTTTCTCTCAGGTACATACATGACTCTTCTGAACACGATCTCCAATCTGGGTGGCAATTGGCCCGTCACTCTCATTCTCTCCATCACTGATCTCTTCACATGGAAGAACTGTCATCTCGGCGGCACCAACACCACTGAGACGTGAGTACTGTAGTGGTGGGAAACGTCGACCGATCGCACGCAAAACTTTGCCCCAATTGTAATGGTTTGGTAAGGTGGCCGTTGTTTTCAGTGTGCTCTACTCGTGCAGCACGAAGGCGATTGCTGAACAGTGCACGACCGAGGGAAACACGTGCGATCTCTACATCGATGGATACTACTTTGGAGGTGAGTACGGTAGCCACACGACGGGATCGGGAGAGCTGTCCCTATACGAAATGATTGCTTCTTTCTCAGTTGGTCTATGTACGATCGTGGGTCTGATCTGGTACAAGCTGCTCTTCTCCAAGATCAAGTATATCCAGAAGATACCCAGAAAGGAATGGCATGTCATCAACAAATAGACGTCCCTGGTTCGATCCCCATCCACTCGTCTTTGTCTTTTGCACGATTAATCCATCTCCTTGATACGGCAATCTGTTGTATGCATCTCAACTGTGCAATTGACCGTTCGCTAGTTGGTCATTTCCGTGCTCGTGTACATATACATTTGATTACTTACCGTAGCGGTATCGTATACCGTATTTATCGATCGATCCTTCTCACCCACTCCTCGCTCCTCCTTCATCCTTACAGTATCTAGTCAAGCAAGCTAGTCCGAAATGTCAGACTCATGCATTTTTTTCATATTCAGTAGCCCTGTGTAAATTTTCTTCTTTCTTTCTACGAAAGATCTTTTATCTCCGGTCCAAATATATAGATCAAAAGTTTCACAGTAGTATGTATCAGAGTGTATAGATCAAAGATAAGAGAGATTTTTTCCCAGAGTTATACTATGTTTTATTCTCATTGTATTTCTACCGAAATACCGACCTATCTTCGATTGTGATATGCCTATTTTGTTGTTTTTCGATAAGATATTATCTATGAAATTCTTACTATCCTCCATGTGCCCTTTTGTTCTCTCGTATCATATTTGACCCTTTCCATTCTCGCACACTAAAACGAGTTCCTCCTTCCCCATCCCACAATTTCACTTGTGTTTCATCGATCGATATATTCCCTTCTGTTTCAGTTGTGATGAACCCCCTCCCCCCTCTCTCCCCATCCTCCATCCGATTGATCTTCCCCGATCGATGTTGTGTCCATATTATATTCGGTTGATTCAAAAGAATGCGAACGTTTAGCGTGATAAAGCAATGTAAAGTTACGAATCGAAACTTGAAGTGAATGGAAGAAAATGTTGACAGACTCATTTAATGATACCTAACAGCGATAAGTCACTGGTAGATCCGATTTATGATTGAGATCAATGGAAATATTAGTAAGGGTATGGTAATTGACAGTGGGGGTTACGGTAGGCGATTGGAATATGGTTGGTTAGTTGGGGCAGGATGCGATTCTCTCTTGGGATACTTGGTCGACTGAGGGGCAACGGACGGGGAACTTGGCGATTCCTTCCTGGTCCTGGAATTTGTTTCGTCATCACGAGGTAATTGGAAGGGCAGGAGTGAGAAGGGGCACGGCTTGTTTGCTATTTATGTTTGCTGTCCTTTCTCTTTCTGCATTTATGCTCGTGATCTTTCTAACTGAGCGAACAGCCATGTAGAAAAAAATCGGTTATATATGACTAATCATGACATCAAGTCGCATGGGTGGTTTCAACATGAGGCTCTGTGACATCGAAGTAATAGATATGAGGCCGTTTGCGGTAGGATCAACAAGGGTCCCTCAGGGGTCGAGAACAGGTAAAAAATTGGATATGCGGCCGAAATCTCGTGTACCCGAACAGAATTTGAAGCACTACAAAATGAAATTTTGGACGAAGTTCTCAAGTTATGATCCGTTTTTGACAGAGTGAAATGCGTGGGGGATGACATAGTACAAACGAAAGAGCATCTTCTGCTGATCATTTTAGTATATGAGGTTAAGCATTTTACTTCTGGGTAAGTGGTTTCCCATCAACTTTTGTGGTTTCAACTCACGTTTTTTGAAGTTTTTCGACTAACTTTTTCATTTTGCAATTTCATGATCTCTAACATAAAAATTCGGTTTCTACGTGCGAAAATACGCCAGATATACCAAAATGATCGGCAGAAGATGCTCTTTCGTTTGTACTATGTCATCCCCCACGCGTTTCACTCTGTCAAAAACGGATCATAACTTGAGAACGGATGAAGATAGAGCTTCGTCCAAAATTTCATTTTGTAGTGCTTCAATTCTGTTCGGGTTCGCGAGATTTCGGCCAATTTGGCCTTCCTAGGACCAGTTTTTATCGCAGAAACAGATTTTAGCGAAATTGACGTCGTGCCGTAGCGGGATTCGGAAGGCTCAGTTTCATTGGGAAGTGAAGATAAGAAGAAGATCAATAAGTTGCATGTTCTTAGTCTTTTTTCTTCTTGAAGAGGAACGGAAATAATTGGACCAACCAGTTCATCTATGGTCCACACTCCGATCTTCTTGTGACAAATGTAGGGGGTCACGATGGATTCGAAGGGCAGTTCGCCTGATAATAATCAGTAGGCGATAAGTACTCTTCCTGGATACAGTACTCACCAGCTAGAACTCCTCCCGCCTTCTGCGCATCAGTGGCGTTGTTGCATGCTCCCACCTACAATTTGGAACTAGCGACGAATAGTGAAAAGCGCCTGGAGGGGTTACGGTAGACACACCACCCACCATGACGTAGTTGTCTCGAAGGTGTACTCGCACGATACGCTGAACATTGCGCTCGACGCACGAAGTGCGGCATTCTGTGGAGTGAACTTTAGTATTTTCGAAAATGAAATTAAGATGTTACCTCCAACGCGTCCAGCTTGAACATAGAGAAGAGCAGAAACAATGATGAGAAGAAGAGAAATAGAAGTAGAGTTCATCTGTAAGGAATGGGAATTGGAATGAGAGAAGTATTGAGGAAGGGATTGAGATAATTCGAATCAAGGATGGTTCCATGGGAAAATACTCAGGTTGGACGAAGAATGGAATAGTAGATCATGAGTTGGCAGGGAAAAGGGTGAATTGGGTCATTCCACCCTCACATCAACTCAATCACTTGATCTAATAGAGTTAATCAACACAAAGGGGACTGTACTTATTCGATTTGTGAGGGTGGGTATTTACGACGGAAATTGCAATGAGATCACTGAAGAATCGATGAAGAAATCAGTAGAGGGGTGATAGTGGAACTTATCATTCACACATTCCCTCTCTCCAAGGAACTTTAGAATGTAGATATTTGATAACTCAGGACGCGATTCAGCGAGCAATGCGGAAATGAAGTTTGCAAATTGTGTCAAAGTGGTTTTGTGAAGAAAAAGACTTCGTGATTTGAATGATGGGAGAAAGAGGAATGTGAAAGGTTTGGATAGAGGACTAGAGGGCGAACTGACAACTTGTGAGAGTGATGAAGAAGAAGGAACTGAGTTTCCCAATCAAAAAGAGTAAACGATTACTAGGTTGCTTAGACAGTTTTACGTGAGCCCATTCAAACTTTATCGGTGATGATGAATTGTAAGGGGACGGAGGGAAGTGGGAGGCAGGTGGGGGGGGGGGGGTGGTGACCTACTAGAATTTATTGAAAGTTGAAATGATGAGTGCGATCTGGGATGCGGAACAGTATAAGTGACCGGTGAAAGGGAGAAAGATGGACTGGTTATGGGAAAGTAAGAGAGATTGTAGAGATACTTTCACTCCATGGATCATCGAGGAAATCGAATGAGCTTTTCAGATGAGCGATACTGTGGAAGAACACAAGACTCTTGCGGATCTCAACCTCGAGAAGTTCGACATCGTTGAGGTTTGATCTTTGATCTTATAAAAAAACAGCGGAGTAATTCAGAAATAAGAAAAGTTGTCGTCTCTATCATCGCTTGTTTCGGAAAAGTACGTGACTACATGAATGATGATACAGTTTCACTTTAGCTTTCTTGGTCATTAGTGGCTCCATTCCTATTAGAAGTGATGTTTAGCGCAGTCTCACTCAATGCTAATCACTGCCTATTTCGGTTTCTCCCTAGCGTTGAAAAGTGAGACGAAATCAACAGGGGAGGGGGGAGGTGATTGATTCAGATCGGAATTTCACGGGGAGAGGAATATGAAAGATCACGTCACGGCTCAGTGGTAGTTGGACTGCTGTGCTAATCCTGTTTCCCTTTAATGTGGTCCCGATTGTTTCTAGTTGGAGAATTCTCTCCAGATTGACAACATAGATGACTCCGTAGTAACGGTGATCTATTCACAGGAGATCCTCGCGGAATGGGAACCAAAGGAGAAAGTGGAAGGGGGATTATTCTGCAGTGTCGACGAACTATTCATGCTGGTAAACGCAAAGGTGAGCCATTCTATCATCACTATGAAATTAGAAGATAGTAATAATATTTTTTTATAAAATAGTATGGAAGATAGTAATAGAGAACTTTATGCCATTGCGATGGATTCTTTACCATCACATCCCCATAACAAAGATAAAGTAGACTGAAAACTATCTAATTTCTCTGACTAAATAGAGATTGTGTGGAATGAGAATGTGGGGAAGGGGAAGGGGAATCCATAATAGGATATCGCATTTCAATAGCAAATAAAGAAGTAGACACCGGTACGGTTTATGGATTGGATGAAAGTGGTTTGATTGGTGAATGATTTATTTGAGAGTGATGTTCTCTTCTCCTCCGTGCCTTCCCTCCGTTCCTTCCTCTCTTCTCGTCCTCATCTCTTCCATCTCACTAAGAATGACACAGTGAGAGTGAGACTCAGAGAAGACAGAAGGAGATACATCCAAGTAGTCAGGTGAGACATACTCCAATCCTTCTATTTGATGGAATGATAAGATCTGGCTGATTGCCTCTTACCTCTCACGATTGTTCTCGCTCCCTGGGCGTATTTTGCAAAGAAAAAAGTAAAAGCAGGTATGGGCAACCATAGGGATGGGCTATCTATGGTGAATACCGTTTTCGGAAACTCCACTGTCACCTCACGACCTTCCCTTGTCAGCACTTGCTTGTATTCCCCTTTCATAATAGTTCTGGAGAATCTGGGTGCTGAAGAATATGGAATAATTTACTTTAGATTTGTGGTAGACGAGGTGTCTCCCGTGTCTCTGCAATCGATGATCGAGAGATTGTGGAAGGATGAGATGGAGAAGATGAAGGAGAAGAAGGAGATGGATCAAAATGAGAAGAATAGAGGAATTATGGAAGAAGATGATGAGGAGACGAGAAGGAGAAAGTGAGATATTGTCTGAAATCAGAGTGAAAGTGATGTATGGTTGATTGATTGTAGGATGCTAGCCGCTGGTCCCTGGAGGATCACTTCCGTTTGGAAATCGATCAAGAGAGGAGGAGAAGGAGTATTCCGAGTGGATGGAGGTAAGAGAACTTTTTCACTCTTTTGAACGTCATGTTTGCCTTTTTGTCATAGGTTAAAAAGGTATGCCCGGGCCAGGAAAAAAATATGTATACGTTGTTTTTTCACAAAAGGGTACCCCTTATGTGAAAATAGCTTCCTAAAAAAATTCATCGCCATGTATACGTTTGAGTCTTTGCGACCCGCCTGACGTCGGGTCAGTGTATACGTTTTCCTATTTTTTCAAAATTTTCTCAAAAAATCTGTATACGTTGTGTCCATTTGGACTCGCTTTTTGGCCTATGCTTTTTGTTACAAGTGAAAGATAAAAAATATTGTCTGAACTTTCGACTATGATATAATACTTGTATTTTATCTAGATACAATTTCTTTGACGGAAGATGCGTTGGCGGAAGAGTCCTTCTTTGACGATGTATGTTTTTTTTGTGTATTTGTTATGGCCAGACAATATGGAATATTTATTTTTACATTTATCTATAGTAGTTCTGAACGAGATTCTAGTTCGTTGCAAGAAAGGTTCATATGAAATTGTTCTACATTTATAAAAAAAAATGCATTTACAGCTCTACCTCGATTACAATGAGCAAGTGGTGAAGAAACTGGAGGAAAATCTAGCCCAAGCCCAAGCCCAAGCCCCTGTCCAGGTTTGTATCTTAAAATTAAAATGATTGTCAAATTCATAAATGTTTGGACGCAGGACGATAAGAAGGATGAGAGGGTGGCGCGTAAGCAGCGACAGAGCAATTCCACCCAATTCACACTGCTCGGATTGGCCAGAGAAGTGAGCAAAATCGATATATAGATGGTATAATGAAAGTAAATTGAGGTCAAACCGAAGTACATCAAATCCCTCTGCGTCTCTCCCAACTTCGAATCGGTAGGTCATGAAGGGAATATCAATCAATTAATGGATGTTACAGGAGACAATCTACATTCTGCCTAATCAGCTCGGAGATGTGAAGACCAAATATCACTATGGACAGATGGTAAGGGGCTTGGTACGAGCAGATTCAAGTGATCTTTGATCTTTCTTCTTCCAACCTTCATTTTCTCATTTTCAGTTGATGATTCGCGCCCATGATGTCATCGGAGATCCGGAGCATCTAAAGAATCGGTTAGATTCATAAAACTTTTATGAAACTAATGAAACTTATATGAAACTATAAAACTTAATAATGGGGTTTAAAATACTTTGATTTATTGAGATTCCGTGCGGATGAGATGCGTGCTTTCCCAATGACCGCCATGTCAGATCACATGCTGCCAAAGGCCGCACTCACCACGGGCTAGTTATTGGATATATTGGGTTATTGCAGTGGTAGATCAAAAGAGATGCAAGATTACAGTAGCCCGCCATCGAAAAGATCACACATTTCCAGGCTGGGAAGATATGAGAGTGCGCAAACGTCCCTTGTTCCTCAAGCAGACAGAAGGAGACGAGGGAATCGACGAGGGAGAGGATCAAATGGCCAGTCAATGCTTCTACATTCTCATTCTTCAATATTATTAGAAATATTTATTTTCATTCAGTATATCCCACTGATACAACCTCATCTGGTAGCATACTGCTTGAGCATCCTTTCATCTTTTTGTACATGGATTCGAATGATTCGAGACCATTTAGCTTCAATATGAATCTATTGTTGTTATTCAGACTGAACTCACTCGCCTCATCAAGAAGCATGGTAATCAGTTGGCGACAGCCAATCGACAAATGACTGAGACATTCTCTGACTATATCCTCCCCACTAAGAAGATACAAGACGCGTTCAATGGTGAGGATGACCTTTGATCTCTGATCTCTGATCTGTCTTAGATCGATGTGTATATGAGAGAATCGTCGTGAAGGAAATGGACAATCTAATCGCATGTGGAATCAAGAAGAGAAAGGAACACGGAGAGACAGAAGGAGGGAGAGACGGAGGTGAGAGAGGAGAGAGAGGAGAGAGAGACGGAGTGAGAGAGGAGTAGAGTACTCAGAGTAGTATCATCCCGTCACTAGATGTATGTGGCCGGATAGTTGTCATTCTCATTTACAAATGTATTTCCAGCAAGTGATTCCTACCCACTCGGGGATCTTCTAAAAGATTTGGTGAGTTAATCATTATTATATACGCAACAATCGTAGTGAAATAATAGTAATGCGCATATAAATGCAATGCTTGGAACGTCAATGTGAAAAATTTCAGGCATATTTTTAAAATGTTCAGATATTTATTTTCCTAGCACTATCTATGCAGTTCATGTTTCTCGTCTTTATTGATTAAAAGTCGTTATTCAATTTATCACAATTGATATATTTGCAGCAAAATCGTTCGATCAATTCTCCCGATGTCATTCCCATTATTGATGAACTGACGTTGGAAGAATTGTACAATGGCATCAGCAGTCGACCCCATCTATATCGCATAAACGAGGGTCAGCACTTTTATACTATTTCCTACACTATTAGACCATTGAAATGATCAAAGATCATAGTCTCTAAGGCGAATTTTGGTGTATTACCTGCTTTTGCAATGCGATAATACTAGGGATAGAAGGAATACTCCTCTTTTCTAGTCAGTGGATCAGAAATTTTTTTATTCGGATGATTTTTTAAAAAATTGATTGATATGAATAAGATAATGATTATGTTGTAGCCGCGTCGTGTGTTTCCTTCATTACGAGAGAGAGAATTGATCGTCTCTTGTCTTGGTTGGACACTCGATCCCTATGGACAATGCAGTCACTCAGAGAGACACTTGGACAGGGAAAGGCCGGAGAGGACTGGAGAGGTCAGGGGACGGTTACGATATGTACAGTATTCTTGGAATAGTTCAATCAGTTGTTTATTCAATAAATATGACTGTTGCAGATGATCCAGTGGAAGATCTAGTGAGAGAACTAGAGCCAATCGTGGTAAGAAATGGCGCCGTATTCTCTGTTGGAATGAAAAGAACGAAGGATGGATTGTGGATGAAGGTAAATGGTGTGATGAGAAGAGGAACGACGACTGGAGGAATTAGAAAAGTGAAGAGGAAGAATGAGATGAAGGAGGAAGAGGAAGACTATTATGAGGAAGAAATGGAAGAAGAGGAAAGAAGAAAAGAAGAATATTATGGGCCTACGTTGAAGGAAGGAAGAGGGAATGAGGATGGAGAAGTAGATTATATCATGAATTGGAATGAGGAGAATGAGGAGGATCGAGAGGAAGAAAACCGAAGGAGTGAGGAGGCAGTTGAAAAGGGAAAGACCAAGGGAAGAGGAGGATTCGGTCCTAGATTTATGTCCCCTATTGATAATATCTATGACGAGTAAGTTATGTGATCTCAAATCATCAATATATTGTCTTTTTCTTGTTCGAATCTACATAATGACGTAATTAATGACGTGTTCTTGTGATACAGTATCTCACCTTTCCATTGTATTACTTTAAAACAGTCTATTGTTGTTGGTGTTCTTAATACCTTGTGATATTTGTAATAAAGTGATGCACACAGTTATCTGGTAGCACTTTCTCTTTTATTCGGTTATATGCTGTTTTCGTAGAATGACACGAATCATACGAAGGGCTTGCGACTACGAAGGGAGATTACATAGGAGTGATGAAATGGAGTGAGGGGATGTGGGTTGGCCTTCTCGTGAGTAGATCACTGCAAGGAGATTGCATCATCACTAGTTCATTCCCTCTGGCACACCTTCTTCCCTCCTGGTATGGCGATGTAGGCAGACTGCACGTAGCTGTTCTAAATCCATTCCATTAGTTCAGTCCACTCCTTCTCCTTCCTCACCTCATCCTGTCCCGTTGGTTGTATCATCACACTGACATCCTTGGGTGGGGGTCAAGTGGGCATTAGTACGGGAGCCACAGCCGGTGACTTCTGTTTCTCCTGAGATACGGCAGGGATACTGTAGCCTCCTCCATCCATACTCACCAGCTCCGATTTCTTCTTCTGCTTGGCCGATCTTTTCGACTTTCCTAGAAAGAACTTAATGACAAGTGAGAGGAATGGTACCGTATACCTTTTCTGCGGTCAGACTTCTTCTGCTTGTCCGATCTCTTGTGATCCGTCTGAATGGAATGGATCATTTGGACTGGATCTCATCTAACTCACATCTGATTTCTTGTTCGATCCGGGTGTGTCACTAGTCCTCGTTCGCTTCGAGAGTCGTTGCATCTTCGATGCTCCCGCATCCGCTCTCTTCCCTTTACCCTGGATCACTTTGGAATTGATCACTCAGTCCAATTCCTCCTCACCTTATCCTCCCTATCGAACTTCTCTCCAGAGGCTTTTTTAGCCGGATCGACATCCACAGTTTCTTTCTCGTCTTTCGTCTCTTTCGTATCCTTAGTCCCCTTTGTGTCCTTCGACTGCAATAAAATCAGTTGTCGATCGACAGCCATGGTGTGACTACAGTACCTTTGTGGTCTTCTTGTTGTTGACTCGGGACGGGGACTTGCGAGGCTTACCACCCGATAGACGTTCAGATCTGAATGGGAGATACTTGTATACCGCATAGTTTGTAGATTGGAGATTGGAGTCTGTAGTCTGTAGTGTACGAACCCTTTCTTGTCCTTGGACTCTTCGTCATCATCCTCCCGAAATAGATCAAAGATCAAAGATCATCAGACTACAGTATCTCGTCACCTCTTCCTATTCGTCCTCTTCTTTCTTGCCTTCCGATGGACGCTGCAGTGAATATCGATTTGCGATCAATGGGAAATTTTTTTTGTCTGTCCGCACCACTACCGTATACCCCACACACTCACATCCTTCTTCTTATCATCTGCTGCTTTCTTCGCCTTCTCCTCTCGTCGTTGACGACGTCGTCGATCGGCCGAATCGTCGTCGTTCTCCAGTCGAGCAGCCGGCTGAGATCAAAGATCAAAGAGCAAAGATCATTCTCCTAACTCACCGCCTTTTTCTTTGGCTTGGTCTTCTCCGGCATCACCTTATCGATCCAGTCGAATTGTTGAGCCATATCCAACTGAACAAGGGCACAGATTAGGGCAGACGACCTTTGAGAGAAGTCGTCATGTGGTGTCGCACCACACGCACGCACCTTTTCAGCCTTGGCGCACGTCCACAGGATGTTATCGAGATGCGCGTAGTCCGGCTCGTCGGCGAAGTTCAGCTTCTTCATGTACTCCATGATCTACAATCAATCGATTACAGTACCTATTAGAGGTCCCGGATAGAATACTAGCTTCCTCCAGCACTCTTACCTTCTTGAAGCCATTGGGCATGCGAAGATCGAGATCATCTGGAAAGATAGATCATGAGAGATCAAAGATCAAATATCTTCCCACCCGTGTGGCTGAATAGTCGTTCCTTGAGCTGCAGAATCTGGCCCCTGTCAGTCTGCCGACGCCAGATCAGATTCTCCTGCTCGAACAACTGCAACAACGTTGTGTTGATCGGGATACTGTAGGTAGCAATGAAAATTACTGAAGTCGGATATTGCGCTTCACAGCAGGTCCGATACAGTATCCTGACTACTGTCATAGTCTACCGTATACCTCGACGACCATGTAGATCCACACTTCGAGATCGTCCTTTCTGCTCTGTTCTTGCTCCAAATGACACTGGCGAGAGGCGAATTTCATCGTTCCCAGGAAGGTAACTCGCTCACGCGGAACACTGCAAGTACCGTATCATTATCGTATCTCTGTCATTCTACCGTAACCCCCCCCCCCCCCCCCCACTTACCGAACCATTCCGCCCTTGTCAGTGAATCGTCGTGCGATTCCAAAGTCGAGCATGTAGATCTGAGAGTGCATCTGAGGTCTGCCAATGGCGAAGTTGTGCGGCTTGATATCTCTGCAAGGATACGGTATTCATCCATCGATAGTCTCAATCTACTGTACTCCTCACCTGTGAATGTAGCCGACACTGTGGAGATCGGAGATGGCGATGAGTGTCTGGCTGGCCACTTTGATCGCAGTCTGCCATCTAGAAGGGGGCGGAGCTTAGAAGAGGGCGTGACTTGGAGGAGGCGTGGCTTACGTGAGCTTCCACTGAGCATGTACTTGCGAATATCCTCGAGTGAGTGAGAGACGATCTCCATGACGATAAACTTGAAGAGATCCGTCTGACCTGAGTGAGGAGTATGTACTGTACTTCCCCTCGTCTACCGTAACCTACCGTACCTTTATCGACCATCTGGATGAAATGCTTCTTGCGAGTAAGCGGAGCGTGAGAAATCTCCGTGAACACGCCCATCTCAACCTGAACATTAGTCCTTGATCTTTGATCTCTTCTTCGATCTCCATTCGATTCTGATCTTTGATCTCTCGAACCAACCTCTAAGTCCGTCTCCGACTTCAGAAACACAGCCTGAAACAGGGAGGTCTGTGTTTCTGAAGTCGGAAGAACGGAAGAAGAGAGAGAGATCGCGAAACCTGACGATCGATCTGTAGTTTGTAGTTTGATCTACCTTGAGTCGATTGAGGAGCTTCCTCTTGCGGGGATAGAAGTACTCCGTCTTCATTGCGTACTTCCTCTGCTCATCCTTCACGCATACCACCTCAATCACACGAATTGATCGTTGATCTCTGTAGTCTGTAGTCTGATACCTTGTATACATCTCCGAATCCTCCCGATCCGAGGATGCTCTCGATCTTGTAGGCGTCTTTCTCACTGGCGATGAATTGTCCCACGTTCAGCTTCTTTCGCTCCGGCTGCAATTACCATTTCAATGAGACGACGTTTCGGATAAATCGAAAATAGTGCACCATCTTGCGCTTTCGCGCCGGCGGGAAGGGGAAGGGCCATTGGGGGACGGACGAGGGAAGAATGGCAACCGTCCTCGAGAGAAGAAAATACTCCGAATGAATGAATGGAGGAAGGGGAGGAATGGGGGAGGAGAGGGGACTTTCTTCTTATCACTCATTTGACTATGGAAAAGTATACAAAGGAAGAGTTTTGTGATAACAAGAAATCTCGCTATGCTGTTCTACGTGTTGAGTGTATAGTAAACGTGGGAAAGTCGAGCATGCTATATTCAATTAACTCAATAAATTTGATGGTATTCACACTTGATTTCATTGTAGTGGCCTACCACGTTTCTCCCAATTACCACGGAATCCATCCCGCATCGGAGATTCCTTCTACGATAACCCATCATCATAGTGTAATCTACTGTCCTCCTTCCCTTAAGCTGTTGATAACATTCCTTCCATATTGTTATCGATTTTATGTGAGATCCAAATGGAGTACACCTCACTCTAGAGTAGCTTTTTGTTTCGTTGTTTAAAGTTTTCATTGTTGTATGATTCAAGACAGAACAATAGTGTAGACATCGACTCGTTTATCGGAAATAGTCGCATTTTACAGCGGATGATTCAGACGAAGGAAAGAAGAGAGGGAACTCGTCAATATGTTCAGTACGATACACATACTCGATAATCGGGCATTATCATTATCACTTAGCCTTATTCACTTAACACTTAGCTATTAATGATGTGGTAATTAGGGCGACATACGAGTTGGCGGGGCCTAGATCGAATTGGGACTGTGGGTGCAGATTCACAAGAGCTATGGAGAGTACGGTAGGTGGTAGAATAGGTCACACTCGCTACTCGACTCTAATATCACCAAACAGTCGCTGAGGCGCAACAACTCACTTAATCGGATGGGTACTAATTACGTAAATTATTACGAAGATAAAAGGGACTACGTCTATTCTAGGACTACTGAAAGCATGAGACGTATCGAGAAATAATCGATAATCAACATAATGCAAAGAATCGATCAATATTTCGACTATCGTCAGTGGTACAACTAGGCATCGACTAAGCAATGGGGGAAGAGGGGCCATATTACAGAAGCGAAAGGGGTCACGCAAGTGATGGTGGTGTAGTGGGGTGTGTGCGAAATTGGTGAGTGGTGCGGGTTGTGCTCTTATTAGGGCGACGTTTCGTATTACGAGAGAAATGTTCAAGGAAAATGGGAAGAAATAATTAAATTGGTGGAAGAAAAAAGGTCAGCCATTCGCTCTCATCAATCTCGCGACACACTGAGAATGGAATGGAGATGATTGGGTCATCTCGGTTTAGGGGCTTATACAAGTCCATTATGATGCGGGATATTAGTTAGTAGGGGCGGAGCTAGTAAGGAGACGGGGGAAGGAGGGGGTGGGGTGGAAGGGATGACGATACTGGGAAAGGTACTGTATCGAATGAGAAGATGGATTAGTAGATACGATGACTACCGTTGGACGGGTCTCTAAAGTTAGCAAGAGGGTGTGCAAAGTGGGTGGTGATATGAATGAACTGATGGGAAGAATGACAAGATGAGGGGTGTGATATCCTAATTAATCGATAAAATGATTGCGACTACCGTACAACTACCAGAGGCAAAATAAGGGATATCACGGGTTAAAGATAATAATCAGGCAATAAAAAGGCACACAAACGTACGAGAGGCGAGAAAAGCGAATGAAGGGTCCGAATCTAACGGGGGTAGATCAATGGCCAACCACAGGACTCGAAAAGAGACGAATTAACTGGGAATTATTTCACAGGCGAGTTAGAATACGAGATAATCAATAGAAAAGTGTGAAAGACATACGAATGAGAACGATCTGTGTGCGAGTATAAAAGGGAAAGAATATCTCAATCAATTAATCGATAAAAAGAGAAACTACGGTACGTGCTGACTAGGTAAACAAGGTTTCAATGACTTGTAAGTGCGGGAGGGGAAGGGATGGGGAAAAGACAATCATGCTCTGCTTGTTATCAGTTTACACAAAGTGTTCGATGGTAGGAGGGGGGAGGGGGAAGGGGAAGGGGGAGGAGGGGGGAGGGGAATCAGAGTCCTCCAAACTCCTTTGCCATCTCTCGTGCCATCTTATCAATATCGAAGGCAGTTCGGAATGGATCAGAAGGGGATCCTCCCCAACATCCAGAAGAACTCATTGGAGGAAGGGAGATGGTCATTCCCAATGGGATTGAGAGAGATGAAGAGGGGATAGAAGAAGCCATGAGTGATGAATGATGGAAGAGAGAGAAATCACCAGAGTCAAGCAACATCGATGGAGGACTGAAAGAGACAAGAGATCAAAGATCAATCACCTTCACTACCGTACCTCGATCCGAGAGAATTAGTTCCTCCACTGAGCATCAGAGCATCGAGAGGAGAGGCCGTTCCTGCAATCAATAGACAATTATTCATCACTCCACCGTACCTCTCCCCCTCCCCTACCGTATCCCTTCCGACTGACCCGAGGATAATCCACTGGCGGGAGTGATCACTCCACAACATCCATTCTCAGAGAGATAACCAGAACTACTTCCTGATCCAGAGCAGGGAGTACCACAATCCATGAGGGCAATCGGAGAAGACGATGATGTATCATCTGAAATGACAATAAAACCATCGATCTGTAGCAGTAGATCATAGAAAATAATTAAAGAGACATAAAATTATAAATATAAGTAAATATAAGTCAAAACTAAAGAACTATCCCCACTGAAAGGTGTGCGAAAGATTTGAAAGAATAATTTAGCATTGGTTCTATTCATCAGGATATCTTCTCATTTCTCACCTGATCCAGTGTGATCGAGGCCGAAAACGGGACTGGCTGCACGTGGCAAATGCTGATGCTGCAACTGCTGTTGATGCTGCACCATGGGAGGAGGCAGACTGACGTAGCTGCTGCACGAAGAGTTCATGAGAACTGATGCCGCAGCCTGAAAAGAAGATGTGATAGCCAAATAAAAGAATGGGAAATAATATAGTGCTGATTGGCAATGCGCCAAAATATGTTTAAAAAAGTAATGTCTACACTGATCGATTTCCTTTCTGCTACCGTAGCCCTCCTCTCTCTCTCTTCTCACCTCAGCAGCCACAGCCTCCGCTGCTTGCATCATCTCCCGATGTTCCACATCCGTCTCACTCTCCTCCTATAATCGATAAATCAATATATACAGTATCCTCCATCTACCGTACCTCTTCCTCCTCTCTTCCAATTCGATCGAAGTAATGCGTTGGTTCAAGTGGCCACGAGGGATGGGGACGAAGCGATTGACGAGGTCTGCAATCAGATAACATCATCAATATCCAATCAATAACTCGATCACTCCGTCATGCTCTCTTTTCTCCCCGTGACTCTCACCTGATGGGAGTGACTCCAATATTCATCATTCGTGCTACTGGCTGCTTGCCAGTATGGTTCATCATCGTCATCATGGGAGTTGACGTCACCAACATCGATGACGTCTTCTGGTCACTCACTCCTCTTTCCATCGAGATAAGTGGAGGGGGAACGACCATCTTATTGCTTTCCATCGCCATCAATGGAGGATGAGTCTACAACAACAACGATCATACTTACTCTCCTCCAGTTACAGTACCCCTCCCCATCTTCCCTCCATCCTACCGTACCTTGGTCGTCTCCTCTTCTCCATTCGCTCCTTTCTTCGTTCCATCAACTTCCTGTTGTCTCTTCTTCAGTTCCTCCAGCTGGAATTGACAGATTTAGAATCGATAATCTCTTCCCTGATTCAGTAACCCCCGTGGCAATTTGTTCAAGCGCTCGGATCAACATAACAAGTTTCAGGGCTTTACTCTGACCGTACAAGTTCACCAAGTATTCTTCAGAACAAAGAACTAGGAATACATCTGGAGACATCTATCATACCTTATCTGGTCTGATGTATGCATTGTTTCCTCCACTATTGTCGGGATGGATAAACAGACATCTCGTCCCATAGGGACACAGTCCCGTATTCGTGTACTTCTCACACAGTTTCGTCTTGTACTTGCGGTTCGCACGCTGTGGCTGACTGAAGAAACAACACATTAAACTCAGTCGTCGATAGTACTAAACCTGATCTCTACCATACCCTTCCCTTCACAACCAATCAATATAATCAGTCCTCGATAGACTATCCTCGTGTCTCTACCGTACCCCCTCTTCCCTCACTCACGTCATGGGTCTCAATTCGTGTTCTCCGTGTGCGAATCGGCAATTCTCTCCGAACGAGCACATTGAAGCCTCTAGCCATGCCTGGCACATCACAGTCTTGTACGAGTCAGGCAAGGGCGATTTACGACCATTCGGAGGGGGTGGAACCCGGGCCCCGAATGGTGCCAGAGAAGAGGCCAGATCGGTACCAGTCGTTCCGTGGGGTCCGACCGGCGGTGCCAAGAAGTACGCAGCTGCAGCTGCTGCTGCAACCTGCGCCTCCGGCCCACCCTTCAGAGAGGCAGCACGGACACTGAAAGAAGTGAAGGGTTAGAGGGGGAGGGAGGGATTGCATCATCACTATGACACCTCTCATGATAATTGAACGCTGTCAGAGGGCATGGAACCATGAACAGAGGCACAGCAGGCCCCTGCCATGGCCAATAGCCCATTGGAACAGAATCATAATCTTCATGCGAATTTCGATTGTTCATTCTGTTCATACTTGCATAGCCATCGTCAGAACACAAATTCGCCGTTCGGGAACTGATTTCGGAATAAAATATCAGCCAAGATACACTATCCATCAACTCCATCTCCCCCCCCCCCCTTCCCTTCTTCTCCTCACCGTAGATTGGCATATTGCTCGATCTCCTTCCTCAACTGTTCATTCATTGCCATAAACTGTGCAGTCTGCAGTAGAATGTTGTTCAGTGGATGCTGGATACCCTGGAAATATAATCACTATTATATCAGGATAACACGGATCTTCTGTTAAATGGAAGGAAAAAAGGCCGATTTTGCCACTAGGAAAAACTTTATGTCACCGATTTCGATGAAAGTTGATGTATGGGTATATTTGAGGGTCTAAAGAATATTTATCTGCTTGATTTGGCTAAATTTGCAAGTTATCGATTTTTTGTGATCTACCCTTCCGATGACCCTAACTCGCTGAATATTGGTCGTACAGCGAACTAAAAAAAGTCAATTTGCTTGTCTCGTCGAGTTCAACAAAAAGTATCCCTTAACACACAACGGGCGACGTCGTCTTCGAGGTGTTTTCCTCGAAAAATCGATTTTTTTACTACAAGTTTTCTCGGAAATTTCCTCTACACACACAAGCTTTTATTTTACCAATCTACTCCCCAGACATCCCCTACAATGCCTACATACTTCATTTCCCGTATCTCGTGCCCCGGGATATCGATTTACTAACAGAAGACCCGGACTTAGTCGTTTTAATTTAACTTAAATTGATCGATTCTCGCTTCAAAGTGGTCGAATCGAGCATTTGGAAACAGCAATCGAAAGCTCTCAGTGAGCAGAAAAATAAAGGATACGAGTGACCGTTATTGAGATATTCGACAGAATTGCTAGAAAACGAATTAAGCGGAAAAACGGCTAAGTCCAGAACTCACTAGTAAAGCGATAGTAGGAAGCCAGAGATACAAAAAGTGCACTATGTAGGCATCCTAAAGGGCGTTCAGGGAGTTTTCCGGATCAATAAAATCCAGTGCGTTTCTGAGAACTTTTCGAATACTGGTCACTTTGTGAAGTCGATATCGGAAATTTGTTTTATATTTCGTCGAATATCTCAATAACGGTCACTCGTATCGATTAGCTCATCATAACCTTTATTTTTCTGCTCACTGAGAGCTATCGATCACTTTTTCCAAATGCTCGATTCGACCACTTTGAAGCGAGAACCGATCAAATTAATTTTTCCGACCAAAAAAAACGACTGTCCGGGTCTTCTGTTAGTAAATCGATATCCCGGGGCACGAGATACGGGAAATGAAGTATGTAGTCATTGTAGGGGATACCTGTGGAGTAGATTGGTAAAATAAAAGCTTGTGTGTCAAGAGGAAATTTCCGAGAAAAATTGACTTTTGGATTCAAAAAATCGATTTTTCGAGGAAAACACCTCGAAGACGACGTCGCCCGTTGTGTGTTAAGGGATACTTTTTGTTGAACTCGACAAGACAAGCAAATTGACTTTTTTTAGTTCGCTGTACGACCAATATTCAGCGAGTTAGGGTCATCGGAAGGGTAGATCACAAAAAATCGATAATTCGCAAATTTAGCCAAATCGAGCGGATAAATCGTCTTTAGGCCCTCAAATATACCCATACATCAACTTTCATCGAAATCGATGACATAAAGTTTTTCCTAGTGGACAGAATTCCTCCAATATAACAGAGGATCCGTGATAATCATAGATTGCATAGCCAATCAAGGCACTAGTTCTCACGATTAAATTGGAAGACTTCCCCCCCCCCCTCATCACTGATATTATGATCCAGTATCCATCCCTCTGCTCTCCTCTACTCTACCTGGACAGGCACGATTCCAGGAGGGGGCGCAGTGTGCTGCGACTGCTGCAGATTCTGAGTGGGCGGGGCCGAGGAGGTCGTGTGCAGCAGAGAAGGCAGATAACGATCTGAAGAGAGAAGACAATTGGAATGGAATGGATACACTTAAATAATCCATAACCACAAGCTACTTAAATAATCCATAACCACAAGCTACAGTGCTCCTCATTCATCGACTACCGTATCCCACCGTACCCGAGGTGGTCTGTGACTGGTTGTTGCTGTGCGTCGAGTGATCCGTCGGACGCACGGCACTGAATACAACAGGATATAGATTGCATCAGGCAACGCACAATTTACAATTTACGTACTCTAGTAAACAAGATGGGAAGATATGCTACATGAGAAGATTCTGAATGCACGTGAAGGAAGATTTATAAATATTGTCCTTCTCTATTACTAGAGATCAATGATGGATACAAGGGGATTATATATATATATGGATTATATTGGCATACGCCGCCCATTCTCACTAAACAGTTCAACAGTTCACACTTCCGCTATCTCAACTTCAAACTTCAAAGGCGCAAATCGTCTACTATTCTTGCAACGATCGTGTAATTTCAATCCATACGCGAATAGACACAAATGGGCGGGGTCTAGATTGCACCTCAACCATCAAAACTGTTCTCTTCAGTTACCGTTCACTCGCTCTCCCTCTCACCATCTCTCTCTCCCTCTCACCATCTCTCTCCCTCTCACCATCTCTCTCTCCTTCTCACCATCTCTCTCTCCCTCTCACCATCTCTCTCTCTCATCATTCTCATGCTATTTCCTGAACAGGCTAGAGAATGCCTCTCATCGAGGACGGCAATGCCATTGACATCGTTTGCACAGAGGGCCCGAGGGGGAGAAAAAAAGAGGAGGGGGAGGGGGGGGGGGGAGGGAGAGAGCATCGCAAGCAAAAACTGCGCCGCGCCAGAACGAGAGAAACACAATAGCTTCCGCGTGAACCAAACACTATGCAATACCAGTCACACAAGTGGGCGGAGTTAGTCAATCAGAGATCAAAGATCATCAACCAACTTCGCGAACGTCTTGTCCGTGTGCTGAGGAGGCGGGAACGCGTACATCTCTGTGGGCCCGAGTCTCGCTACCAATCTGAAAGGGAGCGGAACTTAGCATCAATCGATAATCAACCCTCCTTCCCCCCTCTACCCAATTACCGTACCTACACGCGACGTACCTTCGCGCTACACGACGATTGCTTCTCGCTGGTGTGTGGGAGGTGGTGGTGGTGAGGTGTGTCTCTCTCAGACAACGACGTCTCCCAATGTGGTGTGGTCGATGGTGACGATGGATACTGTACCCGTGGTGTGGATGCGTGTGTACGTGGGGTGATGTGAGTGCTGCAGATGGCGGTGAGTTGGTGTGAGTAGTAGAGTACGGTAGTCGACGGGTAGACGGGTACAGTAGTCGTCACCGTCGAGGGACGAGGGAAACAGACGACGACCCTAAACGTATGGAATCATCATTGAGGAGGAGAGGGGAGGGGGGGACATCCCGGTAATCGATCAATCTCGGATACGGTAAGGAAGAAACACGAAAGGTACTGGGATGGAAGGTGTGAAGAGAGACTACGGTATCGGAAAAGAGAATCGACGTGTATGTACACATTCCGTGTCCGGATGCCATCTCCCCGTCCACTCTATCCCCCCCCCCCCCCCCCGAGGGCCTTGTTTTGTGTTTATTATATTTACACTCCTCGTTAGTGGCACGTTCCCCTCCTCATCCCCTTCTCAGCTCGGTACATTCCTTCCTGTCCCTCCCCCCCCCCTACACGTTTTCTCATCGTCAAAGATCGAAACGGTCTGAGAGCGACGAAACAGCTTATCATCCCAATTATGATCAGGATGTCTCAAGTATCCAATGGGGGTCTGAAGGAGTGATAGTGCCAGTGAGAACGAGGAGGAGACAGGAATATTGCCAGAGGGAAGGGGGACACGAAAAGTGACAGAGGGCAAACATAGACACATCCATAACGATAACAATAGAACAAATAACCGACCGAGATTGAGAAGGTGAGATGAAGAAGGAAAGGATGATCAACGAGTTGGAGAGGAGGGAAGGGGTTAATACTGCTGCCGTCCCGGTGATGGGGGAGGAGCCAAACAAAACAAGAAGAAGGAGAAAGACGAGAGGGAAGACCGAGGAGGACTAGAGCATCGAGAAGCAATGAATGGATGAGGAACCGAGCACAACAAATTGAAGAGAGGGAAATGGCCAATCAATTAGGAATGAAGAGGTGCAGAGATGAATAATATTCAGACGGGAATGTACACAGATGGATAAAATGGGGAAAGGATGGGAAAAATCGGGAATATCATGATAAACTCAGATTTCAAATGGTGGAAACGGATCGAGGCAGAGGAGGGAAATTGACTATTGAATACACACAGCTGGGCGCTCACGGATCGCTTCGTTTTTCCATACCGATTCCGGAAACGTGAATACCGAAGGCGGCGTGTACAATATGCTTCCGATGATGAAGGGGAGGGAGGGGGATGGGGAGCAGATCAGACCCGACAGACATACAGTTCCACCTACTTCGTCCCCTAGTCTCGAATGGGCATGATAGATCCCCTTCCCCTTCCATTCAATGGCAGCCACGCACAACACAAACACCACACTGTGAGAGCCCAGTTTAGCAGATGGAGGAGAAGAGAAGAGAACTTTAGCACGCCTGGTTTCCAAACCCAAGTAAACCCCTTCCTTCTACGACAACAAACATATTGTGTGCATGGGATAGCAAACACGAGGAATGCTTGCCATTCCAAGAGTGATCGTTACACTAATGAGCCCCTCCCTCCCCTTCCTCCCCTCCCTCCTTCTCCCCTTCATTCGACCCTGCGGCTGAGCCAGGATCGAATAGTCGCAGTCGAGGGGAGGGAGTGAAATACGACGAGAAGGGAAGTAAAAGGTCGCGTAAATACCGAGGACACTTCGGCACAGAGAGAGAGAGTAACACGCAGTAACGAGACGAGCACCGAGAATCGTCACGGATCATCCATCGATCGATCAGGGAGGAACTACCGTATCCCCGCGCAATTCGCTACAGGAGCCTCAACCAGCTGGCGACAAGAGCTTGCGCAATGAGCAAAATAGAGCGAGGGGAAGAGGCAAGAAGTTCGTAGGGAGTACAATGGGGGGGGGGGGGGGGGGGGGGGGAGTACGAAGGGGGCCGGATTTGCCATGGGATCCCTTACTTCCTGACCACTTTTTACTCCATTAATCTGCTGCCATGGGATACAACTCCAGTAGAGAGATTAGCAGTCGCTATCTATCCATGACTAACACTTCCATCATCCAACGTTGTCTACCCATCACACATCTTCACTCACTCATTGGAGATCGACGAGGACTACGGTAACTGCACACCACCGCAATATGCGATATTCACGGATGCACCGCCGTTCATCAAGTGGCGTCACTCCCCAACACACACCACGCCGTCTCCGCCCGGAATCACACGTCACGATGGGAGGGACAACAAGGTGGCCAATGGGCAGGAAAGGGAGGAAGCACCCCCCCCCCCTCCTCTCTCACGCAATGTGCAAAACCCGCTTCCCTCTTTACTCATACAAAGTGTCCAGTCTTCCCGTATGCTCCTCTCCCTCTAGACTCTCTCCCTCCCCCTCCCACCCTCTCTTCTCAGGGTAAACTGCCAACTTGAGTGTGTCCAACTTGAACGGTCCAGTCCAGGGATGCATCATTGTGTCCCTCATTTCCTAGTTCACACACTGCATATCCGGAATGGATGGGGCTATGCCCTCAGGCAAATGTGCACGCACAAAAACACCCCGAGTCTTCAAATGCATCAACGTAGCGCAAAGATGCGATGAGATAACCGTGAGCGAGCAGCGACCTTTGCCCCACGCGCCCCTTTTTAGATGCCAGAAAGAGAGAGAATGGGATAAGCGGCCTGGTTTGGTGCAGCCAAGATGAGTTCATAGGTCGGATAGAGGGAGGGGGGATTGTGGCAAAAAGAGACACCAATCACCCATCATATGCAGTTCATGCACAGGGCTGCATATAAATCACGGCAATGTGCCGGTATGGAATGATGGATAGAGGGAGAGGAATGATGATGAGGATGGAACATCCAGAGAGACAGAGGGGGGGAGGGGGAGGGGGAGGGTCGAATGGACGATGATGAGAACACCCTTCTAACGACGTGAGGAAAACACTCAAAACATCTTTCGTTGTCCCAATCCCCGACTCCGCCCACAAGTTTGCACTTTTTTGTCATTGCATCCCAATGGCAAAGCCGAGCGGACGGAGAGAAATCCGGAAATCAACAGCAAAAAGAACGAGAGAAGAAAGGAGAGGGGGGAGGGGGGGGGGAGAGGAGGGGGATAGAACGAGTGCTCCGATGAGAACAGACTACGCGGCTATTCGTGCGCGTCTACACAAAAAAGACGCACGAAAACAGAAGCAGATCTCGCTTCTCACTTCACACCCGGAAGAGATATGATAGACGAAGAGTGTGGTGTACATGGTGGTGCCGTGGGTGCGCATAAAAAGGCGACGAATGTGATACGGAACGAGGAACACACACAACTCCATGGGTGGGTACACAAACAGATCGTTGTGTATTCTTCTCTTCCGTCATCGTCTCTCCTTCTGGAGACCAGAGGAAGGGCCAAAGACGGAAGGAGGGGGGGGGGGGGGGGCGGTGCGTGGGGGCAATCCAGTTAGCCAAGAGCGTGGAAACACGACGCCTACAGAGGCGAACGACGGCCCAACATTTCCTTGTACAAGAGGGGGAGAAGGGAGAAGAGTTCCCCCAACCATCTAGACAGATACCAATGAACAAGGGGCCACTCATCTGCCCTACCTCGAAGGAGTATCAAGACACCAGTTCAGAGTGCCATCAATCAGTACCATTCGTCACTGGCGATGCAACAATACGAGAGGGAGAAAGAGGAGCGAGAATTGCACCCTCCACCCGTTCACCCCTCCCCCCCCCCTTCCCTCTCCCCTCTCATTCTACTCGTTTCGCATGCCAATGGCATCAACTGTGATGCACCAATTTAGAAATGATTGAAGGTAATAGGGGAAACATGAACAGGCGGAATAATCGAGAGAGCATAGGGTTAAGAGGAGAAGAGGGAGGGGCTGCAGCTCTTGACCCCACACAAAAGAACGACGAGAGAAGCAGTTGAAAAAAGAAACCTCGAGACCAAAGTGCGCGACTAGAGTAGAGAGCAGACTCAAGAGAACAACGGCCATGAGCAGATGAGACAATGAATATACGTAAACTCCAATCGAAAATCGATAATGAGACTCAACAGATCAAGATAATGCCAACCACATAGAAGGAGTGAGACAGAAGAGGTTAGAGATAGCTGCAAAATCTCGATAGACGACTGATCCTCACACAGATTGAGACTGCAGGGAGAGCGAGAGGGAGAGGAGGGAGGAGAGGGTGCAGAGAGGGAGAGAAGAGGGAGAGAGAGAGCGAGACTCTCACAAGAGATCAGGGTAGATCACCAGACGATAGAGGGAGAGGGGGAGACGATGAAACGAAATGGAAACGAGTTTGACCCCTGCGGCACAATGCAAGAGATAGCAAGTGAAATGAGTAGTGAGAGACTAGTGAGAATGACAACGAAAGCGAGTGAGTATGGCATCGGCAGAAGGAGAAGAGACCAGGAGTGCCATTCCCTTTGGCAGTCACATTCAAGCCCCCCCCCCCCCCTCTCCCTCCTCCTCATTCACTTTCCAGACTCCGATCAGAGTGCAAAATAGCCTCGATTCTCGCAAGGAGACAACGATGAAGGGAGAGGGAGAGGGCGCAAATTCCACAAACACCATTTGGCATCCAGAAGAGACGATCACTAATCGGATCCAAGAGATCCCCTTATGATCCATGAGAGTGGCAGAGATCAGTGCAAGAAAACCCCTTGTATTATTACCCCGAGTTCACCAAACTAGGAAACGATCGGGATCATCATGAAAATCGATTGAGGAGGAGAGGGGATGAGCAATTGATGGAGATGAGGGAGAGGCTCAGACGATGTGGAGAGATCGGCATGACCAGCTCCATAGCCAACGGTCAAACAGACTAGAGGGAGGGGGGAGGGGGGGAGGGAGGGGGGAGAGGTGGAAACCCCCTTGAAAGAGGGGAGAGAGGGCATTCCGGACACGGAAATTTCAAGCAAACCCGAGAGGGAGAGGCACAAAAGGCCAAGAGACCAAAAAACGGACGGAAACTATCGCTGATGAGACGTTGTTCGCTCCCTTTCCAATTAGTCATCCTGTTCAATAACGCGTGGATGTTCGAATGGATCCCACGAATCTCAAGCGATCACAGTAGACAATGCCCTCTCACACCTCCGATCACCCTCTTGTGGGTGGGAAGAAGGGCCGTCTCCCGACTAGAAGGAGTGGCTCCCGATACGGGGGCTTCTCACTCATAGCCTATCAGTGATAGAGGTGAGGGGAGGGTGATAAGCACTGATAGAGAGAGAGAGATAGCAGGCACCCGCTGATAACAAAAGGTCAACGAGGGGGAAGGGGGTGCTCCCCATCAGAAGGAAGAGAATCCCATCCAGAGGAGATCGAGAGAGCTGGAAGAGATGGCTCACAAACACAATAACACAGGAAAGAAACAGGGGCAGCTTAACACCCAGGGAGCAAGCTAGAGACCCATGGAGAGGGGGAGGGAGGGGGGGGGGGGAGTGATTCAGACGTCTACTGCAAGTAATTAACAGAAAATATGTGCGAGACAATGAGGGAAAGTGCCAGAAACAGACACGGAGAACTGATCGTGGTGTCAACAAGACCAAGGAAAGGGATGGAGATGGAAGGGAACCGCCTCCTCCCCCTCCATCCCTACCTCCCTTCCCCCCTTGATCTACCTCCACTCTTGCGCAGTCAATCGATACTAGACCATAGAGATCAGAGGTTCACTCTCCTCTATTCACACACTCTCTCGCACGATCCCATAGCAAGAGACAAATCACAAATCACAGGAAGAGATCACGTCAACAGTACCCTCTCGGATCGGCAAGTCGCCTAAGAACAAGGGAAAAGCCGAGTATGAAATTGACTCCTAGTGGCACGCATCTTTGGTTTGGCCAGATCTCTGGGCTCTCTTCTTCTCTCCCCTGGTGCCCTTGTAAAAACCAGCCTCAACTGGAGGAGGAGAGGGGGGGGGGGAGAGGGGGGCTCCTCCCTCCCTCAGGGTCTCTAGTGCCAGAGGGGGGAAATAGTGCATCGAGACGAGAGATGCACCGTGATAGGCACCGATCAAGCTTAAACCATCCCAAGGTTAAAATATCGAGAAGCTAAAAGCAGAAAGGTTAATATGATTAGGACGCATGATTACTGCATGAGCCGATAGGGAGTTTCCATGATACTCTGAGTGAGAGAGAATGAGAGAGAATATGGTGTGAGAACAAAGTGTAAAGTAGAGGAGAGAAGATGGGCAAGGGGAATCCATCCGAGAGGAAGAGCTATGGTGACCTTGGCACGGATGGTTCACGAGAATAATCATGGCTCGAGGTTAGCTAACCCATAGAATAGCGCGGAGAGATAATGCAACCCCCTGTGTAGACTGCTGCTTCTGCAACACTTCCCTCTTCCTCCCCATCTCATCACCATAATAATCCCCCCTCCTTCCCTCTGATTATCTCACTTGGTGCTGCATAAAAACAGAAAACAACGAGGAATTTGCATGGAGAGGCTGGGTAAATATGTGTGATAATGAACTCCATCCGAGCGTGAGAAAGAGAAGGGAGGGGGGGAGAGAGAGGGGAGAGGAGGGGAGGGGAGGGGGGAGGGGGGGGGAATGGATCATCAACAGGCAATGTTTTCACACCACACAAAATATGGCCAGATCACGCATTCTTACGTAACCAATCACGAATATTTGATTTGACCGGACAAACATGGGAACTCATAAC